>OZ019947.1:12036704-12196704 GCA_963970385.1 Theonella swinhoei | reverse complement strand
ATCATAGATTTCTCAGCTTATGAGCAGTTTAAAATTGTCTTTTTTTGCACAAAAAAAGATGAACACAACTCCTATCAGGCAATGTATACATTGTAGCAAATTGTGCAAAATAACTGGTTACAAAAATCAATCTGTGGATTGATTTGATATAGGGTGATCCTTTAAGGATACATAGAAGTTCTTGCATGAAGTAGGGAGGTATGGGATCATTGTTTGCAAGTCCGCAACTTTTTTTGAGTTGATGGGGTGACCAGAGGGATACTTCACGGGAAGTTCTACGCTAGTAGGAGGCGGTACCTTCCGATGCCCTTTGAGAATGCAAACTTTCTGCCAATCTTCGTCTTCGCTGAAGGATGATCTCATCCAGTACTCACCAGGATGAGAGATTATAGTTCCATCCTCTTCCCCCTCTCCAAAATTAAGCCAGTTTGCCTTGCTGATGAGTACTGGAGAACCCTTATGGTCTTTTTTCCTCATCGTAAAATATCGGGTGAGTGGTTCCACGTCATAAAACATCTCTTTGGTCATTTTCTGGATATGAAATGGTTTCGATGGACAGGATTCACGTACGACCTCCTCCCAATCTTTAGGGAGATGAACCTTAGCACTGGCTTTTCTCTTCTCGATGTGTGCAAAATCTCGGTCGTTCGGAAGGTAGGTGTGCCCGCGAACTAGAAATTTATGATCAATCCGTGAAAAACGTTTTTGAAAAATAAGGTGAGTCCAGAAACAGATCATTTGTGTATTTTTGTTCTGTCCGAAACAACTATCAGAGTAGCAGGTGAGCGCTTTGATAGTTTGTGGCATATTGGAAAGATATTGCATGAGGCACGAGATGATTTCGTTTGCTCCTCTCCCTGCTATGGTTTCGTCCCACATGCACATTACAGCTCTATCCTTGGAGCAGTTGTGAATGCCGAAGTTATAAACCCATAGCTGCCTCAAGTAGAACATTGGCCCATGCGACAAGGTTGGCACTGGAAGATTTTGTTGGAGGTCAAAAGTGATAACAGTTGCAGTTGGATCACTTTTACTCACGCGCGAATCAGTACGTAGTGAGCAATAACCTTGAGCAGCTTTCTCGTGGTGACTAGCCAGTTCAGTTTGTATTTCGGTTCTCTTGTCATCAGATTTTGCATTTTCGCTAGCTGCTTTCAGCATGTCACATTTTTCGCATGTATCACTTCGTGGATAGCCAAATCCGATGTTGTACTCCTCGTTAAAAATCTTGCGATAGAGCCATTCCTTTACACAAGGCAGGGTTTCTCCACTAACCTCTGGTTCATACTTTTCCAGATACAAACGATACATGCGTGCAATGCTTAAATTTTCGGGTAAGTATCTGCGCTTCAGATTATCTTGACGGGAGTAATGGCTCTCTCTACATGGAAAGGATTCGATATGCTCCCTGACCTGAGCCTTAACTTCATCTGTGATGGCATGGGGTCGACTGTGGTGCAACCCACGATCATCCCCTGAGAACAACACCCCCGACACCAACTTTTTGGAGATAACTTCGACCCTTCGCTTACCAATAGCATGCAGTTGACAAAAAGCCTGTTTGCAAACGTGTACTCGCTCTCCGTGGGTATTTCTGACAAAGTAGCAAAAGGTATTAGCCCGTGGATTGCCTGAAGATTTCCGTAGTCTTCGCTGTCTAGGAACAGAGCGTTCTATAAGCCCATATAGATACTTATTCTGATCGTCGTGATTACCAAGCTTGTAGAAATCCTCAAATATCCGTTTTCTATCTTCGCTAGTCACGCGGGAGGAGCAGTGGTGTTGGCAGCGGCAAGCAAGTGCAATGGGCGGTCGCTTACGGGCTCTTGGCTCACCACGGTAGGTATTGTAGGCTTTTCCACTGTCCTTTTGCTTTTTCCTCTTGTTCTTAGCCCATTGCTCAACACAACGAAGGCGCTTTCTCCCTTGATTCTCGAATGGAGGCCCACTGCACTCAGAGCTCGAATCTGACTCCATTTCTACACACAAACGCAGCTATGACGTAATGCACGTAAATCTAAATTAACGACATTGCAAAAACCCCTGTAAAATTGAAATAAGCGCAAGACTTGCCTTGCGACTGTAACTGTGAATTTAGCAAGAGTTGGTCTTTCGTCTGGCACATAAAAGCAGATTTTGCTAAAAGATGACTTATCCCCATTTTCCACTGAGCCCTTCATATGTACATGCCCCCCCCCCCCCCCCATACACATCATGTATACATACACACACAATACCTAGGACACCGGATGCCCAGCCTTGAGAACTGGGACGGTGGATTAAAGATCTTTTGTGGCTAGCCAACTCTCCCCACACATCCAAGTGTCCCTAAGCTCACACATCCATGTACACAAACATACACACAAATGACAGCAGCCTGCAGCTGGTTAAAATCAGAATTGCATCCCCTAAACTTGGAAAAATAGTACAGCAGCCACTAGGCTTAGAAAAATTCAGCAGCCACTGGGCTTAGAAAAATTCAGCAGCCACTGGACTTAGCTTAGGCTCTGAAAATGTAATAGTGATCCATGGTATGGAATAGAATTTGGACTGTTCAATTCTTTACTCCTGAAATCAGGACACATTCCTCTGTTCCCATATGTCGTGGTGTACATCCTGGTAGTTCTACTGATTAAAGACACCATTTTTTCACAGGTGACCAAACAAACTTTCAGATTTTAAGCGACGCTGAGTATGCTCGTCAGCTGCAAGCCGAGTCCCTTCGAAGTCGAGCACTAGATGTGATTACGGAGAGGAGGAGAGAGAGTGGGGTGCAAACTGCATCCTTGGGTAGAGAAACGACCTCCATTGTTTCTATGGTGACAGACCAATCGGACAGAGAGAGCGAGAGGAGGGGAACAGGATACGGTTTCATATCGGGTCTGGAGTCGGGGAGAGGGTGGAGCCAGTCCCTGTTTCCTGGAGTGAATTCAAACGATCAGTCAACTGGTGAAGTGTTGTCATCTTTGGGGAGAGGGGTAACTGATCGAAGGAGGTCGTCACCTCTCTCACACTACATTTTGAATGAATCACTTCGAAAGTAAGCTCTCTCTCTCTCTCTCTCTCTCTCCCCTTTACAATTAGACTGACCTTTCACCTCCCATACAGGCTATCGTCAGAACGAAGTAGAACAAGAGGGACCGAGGGACAGAAGGGGAATCCCCTCACTCAGTGTCCCTTCCACGACCACCACTCGGCCATGATTGGAGGGGCGGGGCCAAGCATAAAACTGGACAAGAAACATCATCCCTGGCCTTCTATGGGAACACTGCAGTGGACCCCCACTGGAGAGGTTAGCATACTACACATGACAGTGTATCATCCAGATATTCTGGCGGGGTGGGGGGGGCAAAGTAGAGTTTGGGAATGTGAGGGGGCAGTGTGTGTGTGACAATGCAAATCCCAAGGGGGGCACTTAAGATCCAAGGGGGAGCAAATTCCCCCATTGCCCCCCCAAATGAAACCCTGCATGATATCTCAATCAAAGATATGCTTTAGAAAGTCCAGGCAACGTGCAACAGAAAGGCAAAGGCAATGCAACACAATTTGCTTGAAAATTGGCATTAACAGAAATTTGTCTACCTTGTGTGGGATTTGAACCCTTGAACTCTTGCCCCCCATTTTCTTCTGTTCCAGGGGTGTCTGGATCACTGTATACTCTCTCTCCCTTTATCCCGTTTGCTTACAAAAGTGTGCAATTTTGTGCACTTTTGAAATAGTGTGAAATATTGACTAATTTGCATATTCATTGTTGGTATGTCGGCATTATCTGATAAAAACCTCCCACGCACTCTCCGAAGTGGTCGGTAGGTACTTGGAAGTGGCGGTCGGAGCTTTGAAGTAACTATACTTCCAGTACTTAAAAAAAAGCAAAAAAAGCCCCTAGCAGCAGTGTGATAAGCTGTTGAAGGCTCTAAGCAAAGCTAGAGGGCCAGGCGGTGGCCTAGCCGGCCAGGATCCAGGGAAAGCGGAGTTTCCAAATGGAGGTGTGTGGTCAAGGGGGTTGTCAGTAGCGACAATGGGTGATGTGGAGATGAAGGGAGATATAAGGATCTCTGTGCACTGTTTTGGTTCAGAACTCAAGCGAGAGGGTTATCTGACTGAGACTCTAATGATATTCATACTGCTGTCATGAAAACCACAATTATAGTATGGGAGCAACTCTATATAATGGGGTGGGCTACTGATTAGGTTTCAGCGTTGGTGTGTTGTATGTTCACGCATAATTTTTGCTACGTTTATGCGTAATTTTTGGAAGGGACTACTCTCTGTAGTTCCTAAAATCTTTATCTCACTTCCAAATTGTGTGTGTGTGTGTGCTCTCTCTCCTTCCTCCTTCCTCGCGCATTTTGTTGTCTCAGGACAGTGACCTTCTCTACTGTGATGTGGCTGCCTTACATTCTGAAATCCTTCTAGTCACTCACCACTCGAGGAAGCTGTTCAGGTGCATGTACATGTACTGTAGAATCACTACACTACTGTGATGAAGGAATGAGTTCTCAGGTTTTTTTGTGGGGGGTAGGAGGGCAAAGGGGCCATTTTTCCTCCCCTTAGAAACTCCTTAGCCCCCTTGGGAATCTAGAAATTTTGTAGTTCACTGTTTCTTCCCACTCATTTTTGTGATTGGTGGACTTTCACCCACCCTTTAACCACTTTTCTGAGTACGCAATGTACTGATTAGTGAGGTGTCAGGATTTCAAAGGTTGGCTTTTGGAGTGTTAAAGGTGTCCTGTTTAAGGAGGTGACCTCATTTCAGGGAGTTGTGTATGTTATCAAACACTGTGTTTTCCAGTTGGTCGTGTGATGTGGATTCGCCCATGCCTAAGCCACACCCACTTAACAAGGAGCTTGGTCTGTTGGACGAGGCCATATCATTGTTACAATCTAGTGAATGTCGAGCTACCGTGGTGACCGTGTCTGGGAAACTAGCAACATTTTATGATGGTCTTCTTAGAGGTAGGAGTGTGCTCTCTCTCTCCCCTTAGAGTCCCTAATGATATTCATACTGTTGTAATGGAAACCACAATTATTGTATAGGAGCAACTCTATATAATAGAGTGGGACAGTGAAGTCTGGTTTGGTGATACCATTCCTTAATTGAAGAAATTTTTGGAAGGGACTATTTCTGTATGTAGTCCCTGGATTTTTGGAAACACTTTGTACCTTTTCCTACTCCTCCCCCCTCTCCCTCCTCCGATTCTCTCTCTCTCTCTAGCTTGTAGTGATTTTCCCTTCTCTCCCCACTCTCACTCTATAGCTTGTTGTAATTATTCTCCCTCTACCCCTCCTAGACTGCCCTCGTTCCTCTCCTCCCTCCCTCATCCAATCACTCTCTCATCCTGCCACTGAATTTCCGGAATTTCAAGGGGAAACCGTCACCCATTTAGCAGTTTCTAACTTTCTCTCCCTCGCCACCACTCAATCTGGAAGGGTCTTGTGGTGGTATGTAGCCACTAGTACAGTACTAAGTGAATTTGTGTTAATGCAGGGTTTATTTCAGAAAGCTTGACAAGGGGGGGGGGAGCGAACCACACATACGAGAAATCTTGGGGGCGTAACATGAAAATACATCTGGCAGTATATGAGGAATGACTTAAGGGGGGGCAAATGCCCCCTCTTGCCCCCCCCCAAAAGAAACCCTGCATGGGATTGAACCTACCATGGGATTATTTCAGAAAACTCGACAAGGGGGGCGATAGGCAGGGAGGCACATACATGTACATGTAAGAGAAATCTGGGGGGGGGGGGCAACATGAAAACACCTTTTTAAGGTGGGGAGGGGGCAAATGCCCCCCTGCCTCCCCCTAATAGAAACCCTGCCACCTAGCTGCCTTTATATTTGCATGTAGTGTACAGCACCCCTAGGTCTCATAAGAAGTACGTGGTTTATATGTGAGGATAGTCAGTCGGTCCAATACAGGGTTTATTTCAGAAAAAGTGACAAGGGGGGCGAACCGCATATACGAGAAATCTTGGGGGTAACATGAAAACACATGTGGCTGTATATGAGGAAGGTCTGTTTGACTTAAGGGGGGCAAAACTTTTTAAGGGGGGGGGGGGGGGCAAATGCCCCCTCTAGCCCCCCTAAAAGAAACATATACAATGTATTGGTATCTACTCAAGCTATATAACTACATGTAGGTGGGCTGGGTTTGCTCTGCCCAATTTATCAGGACAAAGTGTCACGGATTTGAGTTCTCTCTGAGGCAGCCCATTTTTCTGCATTGTGTTGTGTTGTATTGCCTTGTGAGTCTTGTACATACATGTACATGTATCTCTTCTCTCTTTCACTAGGGGACTAACTCCACAGCCCAAGAAGGAGCTATCATCATCGACGACCTCATCATCAGCTCCATCTAGACAACAGCGGGAAGGGAGGCGGGTAGGGGGTCGGGGACGAATTTCAGAAGGGTCCCTCGTGCGTTTAAAAAACGGGCCCCCCTGTGGCCCAAATGCAATCGTGTTCACAGTATCTTCGACGCATGGTCCCCAGGTCGGTAAAACTGTTTCGGTGATGGAGAGAAGTTCTGTTGACCCCAAAACCTCTGTTCTTGTAAAGGTATTCCGTGATTCCACAGACTGTTCAAATCCTGGTCTCTCAAGTCACGATCTGTATGATTCCAGCGATATTTTCAGCCGATTGGAGGTGTGGAAATTATCCGATGTTATTTTTCTTGATGATTCACCCTCTATTCTCGGTCGAGTGGTAGCCATTGACAAGCAACAGGTTGTGGTAGATTGTGGATTTTCGCAGAGCCACAGGGACCTCGTCGAGGAATCGAGTGCGGCTAAAAGTTCTCTGAAAGTGTTTCGACTCGGTGAGCTCGAAGCTTGCCTGGAGGGACCGGACTTTCACCCCATATCAACTCAGGGAACTTCTGCTGGTCAGGCTCCATCTTGTGAACAGACTACTCATCAGCCTCGCGTGGTATCACGTCACGTGGCAGGCACAGTACAGCATTGTCCAGTGATCATCCTCGACCCTTCCCCTCCTAAATCTCAACCCATTGGTTTCAACCCGTCCGACTCACTTCCTTCCTCCAGCAGGCTGAGCGGCTTCAAGCCACTCGCCATCCAAGCAACCGATTTGGGTCCGAATCTACTCGTGGAACGGGTATCAGACGGGGCTGCATTTCTCGTATGCTCCACCCACTTAATGACTGGTGCTCTGAACGTAACGTCATTCGTTGCCCTCGGTTACCACGACACAAAGGTCAAGCGCTGTACCATTTCCGAAGAAAGGGTCGATTCCATCGAAGGAGGCCTCAAATTGAACCCCGTACTCTTGCAAGCTGCCACTTCACTAACAAAACCAAAGTTAAATGTTCCAGGGAAAAATGCTGCAAGTAAAGAATTAACAAAAACGAAACGACGAACTAGAAAAGGGAAATCGGCAGTTACTCACAGGACAACTGGCCAAGATGGAACCATTACGAAGGGATTGATAGCTGATTCGTCTCTTACCTCCCATGATGGTTTAGCCACTTCCAAGTATTCTTCTTCATTTTTGACGTGTGAGTTTGTAACACTGACTGGTGGGCATCACGATCTGTTTTGCCTTTGCGATACTGGTGGTACTATTTGGCCTCTTTTGGACGGGCTCAGTCTGAAGTGTTCAGCTAGTGGTGTTGGAGATCTGGTGTCCAAACGGGCTGGGGTACCACTACAGTCGTATCGCTGTGTGAAGTCGCGACAGTATTGTGTGGAGGGCCAGGGCGAGGTGGCCATATTTGTGCTGGGTGAGTATATCACCTGTTGATGGGTGTATATACATGTACTTTTTTATGCAGCATGAAATATGTTTGTAAGCTCCTTTCCTTGCATCTTATCCATCTCTCCCACACTGTCTCCCTTCCTCCCTCCCTCCCTTCTTCCCTCGTTCATCCCTCCCTCCCTTCCTCTGTCTTCTCCCTCTCTTCTTCCTCCTCACCCCTCCCTCCTTTTCCCCCTCCCTATCTCTTCCTCCCTCCCTCCCTCTCTCCCCCTCCCTCCCTCCTTCTCTCCCTCTCCCTCCCTCCCTCTCCCCCCTTCCCTCTCTCCCCTCCCCCCCCTCTCTCTCCACCTCACAGTGCCCCACACAAAAACCCTGCTTCCTACCCTCCAAAATGGCCTCACCAAAGAAACCACCTCACTCCTGTCCAACCTCTCTTCCCAGATACAGCTCTCCACACACAGAGAGAACAGTTCCCTCTCTGTAGCGACCAATTCCGAGTCAAAGCAGGTTTGTCAAGCAAGGACTAATAAAGAGACAATTGTGAAAGTCCCAAAACCTGTTTTGGAAACCAGTAAAACTGGTTTTGACACTGCAACATCAACTGATGTGTCAAACAAAATGTCGGGAAAGGAAAAAAGTGAATGTGTAAAATCATCGAAGACAAGGAAGAGACAACACAAGGAGAGTAAGGAGTTGAGAGAGGAGGAAGAGCGTCTTAATTGTGGCATGGAAATAGAGGGACAGGTGGAGAGGGAGGAGGAGGTTGGTGGGGATGATGGTGGACCGCCGTCTGCAAAGAGGATGAAGAAACGGAGTCAGTGATTCTCTCTCTCTCTCTCCTCTCTCTCTCTCTCTCTCTCTCTCTCTCTCTCTCTCTCTCTCCCCCCCCCTAACTAATGATATTCATACTGTTGTAATGGAAACCACAATTATAGTATGGGAGCCACTCTATATAATGGGGTGGGTACTTGGAGTATGATGATATTGTTGTCCAAAGTGGTAGGTTTATGTCTCTATGAATTTTTGGAAGGGACTATTTTCTGTATAGTCCCTAAATTATTTTCAAGTTATGTGTGTGTTGTCCTACTCCCTTCTACCCCCTTCCACCCCCTTACCCTCTCTCTCCCCACTCTGACCCTAGCCACTCTCCCTTCCTCTCCCCCCCCCCCCCTCCTCATTTTCCCTTCTTTACCCCTCTCCCCCCCCCCCCCCCTCATTCTCCCTTCTTTACCTCTCTCCCCACTCTGACCCTATCTTGTTGTATTAATTCTCCCTCTCCTTCTCCCTCCCACCAATGCATGTCTCACATTTCATTCTATAGATGAAGGGGCGGAGCTTGATATAGCTGTCCTCATGGAAACCACCGTCAATAACTGCAACATACTCCATGTCTGCTGTGGAGGGGAAGAGGGAACAACAAACACCTTTGACCCTTCTCTAGGTAGTTAACACACACACACACACACACACACACACACACACACACACACACACACACACACACACTATTCATTTTCAAAGTAAAATGGGCTGTGATTGACCCTGCAACACTCTGTACTCTCTGTTACATATGTATGTAACATGAACAATCACTCCAAGAGATGCCGAGAAAGGCAAGGCAACAACAACAACACAACAGAAAGGCAAAGCAACACAACACAACTCGCCCGAAACAGTCATTTTTCTGTCTGCCTCGGGTGGAACTCAAACCCACGACCATCAGCTTTCCAGGCGATACATGTACATATGTATGTGTACATGCATATCTCATGGATCATGTATATTTCCATTGTATGTTTTTAGATGGAGGCACATCAGATGGGGTGGGGTACAGGCGACTGTCCATACTGGATGATATTCTGTCCTGCACACCTCTTAGGCCAGTTCTTGCAAGACTAGTGAGTCACAGGATACAATCATTGTGTGTGTATGGAGATAGAAAGTATGGAGAAGCATATTCTGTGCTGTGTAACCTCCTGAAATAAGGACACCTCAATAAACAGGCCTTCTAATCAAGACACCCTGGAATGAGGACACCTCGATAAACAGCCCCTCTAATCAAGACACCCTGGAATGAGGACACCTCGATAAACAGCCCCTCTAATTAAGACACCCTGGAATGAGGACACCTCGATAAACAGCCCCTCTAATCAAGACACCCTGGAATGAGGACACCTCGATAAACAGCCCCTCTAATCAAGACACCCTGGAATGAGGACACCTCGATAAACAGCCCCTCTAATCAGGACACCCTGAAATAAGGACACCTTGATATGTACCGTGCCTTTTGCTACCCCTAATCACTTCAGGACACCACTTCAGGGCACGACTTCAGGACACTTTCTTCTATCCTACATTTGATTAACCCTTTGAACTCTATCACATTCACTTTTCCCTCTGTTCAGCTCTGCTGTAAAAATGCGAGGGGCCACGTTCCATTCCAACACGCTCTTCACAACCAGAACTACTCAGCTGCTCTGAAGCTACTACAGTTTGTGGTAGAAACAACAGACGAGACATCGGGTGGATCACATGACGCTCAAAATCCGTTTCCAAACCTGTTAAACGAGGCTATTTTAGCCCCGGGGCAGAATGGAATGACGCCTCTTCACTCCCTTATTGCGAGCTTTTGTGACGTCACTGATGTTAAGAATATGAGTCTGTTCGTGTCACGACTACCTCAGAATTTCACTGCTCAACAGTTGCTGAGGCTGTTCCAGAAGCGCTATCCTTCTGCTTACAAGGCAGAGATCATTAAAGAAGAGGAGAGAGAGGGAAGTGATCTTGGTGAGTGTGGGAGGGGTGAGAGAGGGGGAAGTGATGTTGGTGAGTGTGTGAGTTGTGAGAGAGAGGGAAGTGATGTTGGTGAGTGTGTGAGTTGTGAGAGAGAGGGAAGTGATGTTGGTGAGTGTGGGATGGGTGAGAGAGAGGGAAGTGATGTTGGTGAGTGTGGGATGGGCGAGAGGGAGTGGAGGGAAGTTATGCCATCTATGACACTAGTGCGCATACAACTGCACCGCGCGCGCAAGATATTGATTAAATTCATTCACCGCGTTAACCACAACTATTCCACCACCCACCCAGTATATAAGCAGCAGAGCGCGCTCGCTAACACGCTGAGTTTCGCTCATTGGTTATCCCTAGTTAGGGAAGAAGAAGAAGATATTTTTTGGGAGGCCTCTAGCTGGTGGGCAGGATGAGCTCCTGTTCATCAGTGAAGGGTCTGACATTCCAATGAAACATTGAAGTGGGGGAGGGTGTGTCCTGTTGTGTTATACCTCAACTCGTTTGAAAGTGTCCTGAGGTGTCTAGATAGTGTCTACAAACCTCCAGCTGGTACCTGATACCTCTTTCCTTACTCATGGCTACCAGACGGCCCAGTACTAGCACTAATTTTAGATAGTTAGAATCATCACATGTCTAGATCTACACATGCGAGCACATATCTATCAGTTTGTAGCAGTATTGAATTATCGATACTAGCAAATCCAGCACTAGAATCAGAAATATTGATGCCTCAGTATCCTATCATCCACCACTAGTACTGGTATTTAGGCTAACACATTCAAGAGGTGTCCTCACTCCTGATTAGAGAGGTTTCCCTGACTAATCCGGACCCCATTTGGGCACAGAAGAGTGTCCCGAACCAGCTGTGTTTCAGGGCACACTAGTGCTACGTAGACTGCCTTTCAAATCATGACACTCTGAAATGAGGACCCCTCAATAAACAGACAACTATTGCTGTCCCAATGCCATATATCTCACTAGTTAGAAAACTTCTGTCCCAAAGGTGTCTAGATTAAAGAACTGTCTTCATTTTCTCAATCAGAGATGTTCCACTTTATGTGTGTTTGTAGACTCAAGTGATGACGAGACTACAGCTGAGGGGGAAAGAGAGAGAGAAGGAGGTCGAGCCAATAGCTGGTGGTCAATGAGAAATAGACCCAGAGGTACGGCCAAGTGTTTGTCATGAATCTTATTAGTTGACACCACAACTGCTTGAGCAAACTTTGTCTATATACATGTAGTTGGTTCGGGAGCAATAAGCTCTACGAAGTAGCTGCAATGGTACACTTATCAGTTCAGAAATTTTTGGAACGGCTCTTGTGGCTGTTATTCATACTTTGTCAATATCTTCATGAATATCATTAGTTGTAAAAACCACAACCGTTTGCTGCAGTGCTGCCTATATAGTGGTATATAGCCCAGGGCATGTACTAATCATATGTAGTTGGCATAAAACAAATTTTTGGAAGCTTCTCCTAGAAGCTGACTATTTTTAGTGTTGAATTGATGGGGAAGAGGCAGGGCTAGTTACGTTTGCACATAGGGTGCAGGCAGAGTGTATGTACACACACATAAAATTGTGCCAGCTGTAGGACTAGGTGGGCACTACCACTCTCCAATCAATTGGTGCTGCCAGTCTAGTATTAAGGTGCACCCTAACTGCAGCAACTTTTAAATTTAAGTTCTCTTCGAAGGTAACTGTGATGTTAATATCAATTACTGCTGTGTGGATGTTTTACGGATAGAGTCAATTTCATTTGAGTTTAAACGTACAATTTTGCGTACTGGTGCATGCGCTAAACGTGTGCATGTATTTGGGGACCAAGTACGAAAATAGAGATATGCAGGGAGAACGCCCAGTATATCATCACTTTCTTAACAGAGGAACGCGTTTATCAGGTATAGTAGCAATGACATGTGAGGGTGTGATAGGTGTGTACATGCACACCGCTTTGAGCATGCGCCAATATGTGCATTCAAATGCAAATGAAATTGACTGGAGGACTGAGATGGACAATTGTTCTTGGAAAAAAATTACATTATATTTTCTGTGGAATAATTGCTGGGGAGTAATCTCCTGATTAGTGTATATAGACGCATGAATATCATTAGGTTGATACCACAACTAGATACGATATTGTAATCTCTATCCCTTAGGAACTCAGGTGCTAGCCGAGCATCCTAGACACAATTCTTTCTTCAACAACTCCACGGTAACGACATCGGCACTGAATGGCATCGTCCATTTCTCTGATTTGGGCCAGCTGCGAGCGGCTCTCAAGGAGATGCACAGTTACAGGGTAGTGACCACTGCATCACGAAACACAGGTACATATACATGTGCACGATGGAGACAATGAAGTTACATATTACATTCAAAATGCTTGACAAGGGGGGGACGAATCGCACATAAGAAAAATCTTGGGGGTGGGGGCATGTCTGGTTAGTTGACTCAAGGGTGGGCAAATGTCCTGCTCCAGTCTATGTATGTTGTGTGTTATATGTCTTGTGTGTAGGTATTGCTTGGTTTGTTGAGGTTAGGGTTCTGGGTTTCCTTCCTAGTGTGCTATACACACATTTTTCCATGTACTATAGTTTTATTTATACCTGTGGGGGAATACCACATGGAGTAAGGGGGTCATGGATTAAAAGTTTCAGGGGGAGGGGGTGGGGCAAATTGCTTTTTTCAATGGGAGCAAAATCTTTCCCATTCCTTAAATGAACCTTCTGCATATGTACATGTATAGTGTTTTGGTGTTATTGAAATCACGTGATTGTCACACGACAGGGTTTGGAGGTCACATGACCTCGGTCAACTTCATGAACGTCCACCTGGAGGAGCCTCAGAGTGTGGAGGAAGATGCCATGGACTCTTCGAGCCTCTTCAACCAGATTCCAGACCTCTCTGACTACTTTGCTACCCGTGGGGACAATGGAGACAAGAAAAACGAGAGAAAAAGAGCCCGCACCACTGATCCCAGGGTAAGATGTAAACAAGCGCACGCGCTAATATGTAAACGAGCGCTAGTATGTAAACAAGCGCTAGTTCATTCTAAATAAAGCACATTACGGGTGAGACCCGTAAAAATGACAGCGGAGCAGGAGACTGTAGCTGGAGGATATGACTGTACGGTGCTGGGCAGTGCTAGGGATCGCTACCAGTGTTCCGTGTGTCAACTCGTCCTCCGTAAACCGCACCTCGTCAGCTGTTGCGGCGCCCACTTTTGCGAAGCCTGCATCGCGAAGGTGAGTCGCCAACGCGTGTGTAGCCCCACTTGCCCGCTCTGTAGAACCGCCGAATTCACGACCATGTTGAACCTCGGTCTGGAGCGAGAGATAAACCAACTCACCGTCTATTGCTCTCATCACGAAGAAGGTTGTCCGTGGAGCGGTCACGTGACACAGCTCTCTTCTCACGGCGGGGAATGTGGGTACGTTAAAATTGAATGTAGCTGGAAATGTGGTGCTTGGGTGAGAAAGAAGGACCTGGAAGAACACGAGACAAAAGTCTGCTCCCTTCGTCCGTGGTACACCGATATTGCTGATGGCAATATACGACGACTAGCGAAAGCCTTGGAGAGTGCTGCAAACGAGAAGGAGGAATTGCACCATCGTCTGGGACTACTAGAGGCAAGGGTCTCTACCTTAGAGACCGAGAAGGCTACTCTGATACACAATTTACATGAAGCACAGATGCAACTCGCGCAGTTACATACAGCTTCACAATTGAAATCAGAAAACATTGCTCAAGAGTTGGGAAATTTAAATTCGAAAATGAATGCTCTTGGGAAACAGCTGTCGGATGTCACACAGCAAGGAGTAGAGAATACCACTCAGTTGGAGTCTTTAAGTCGAGAAATGGCCGCTGTTCGGGAAAAGGAACAGCGTTTCATCTTGGACCAGGAGAGTGCTTCGATCGATCCTTCACCAATCAGTCACTGTGACTCAGAATCCCCTCTGCTAGTTGCAGCACCATCAGCCTCAGACAACACTTTTCCCATTCCTTACGATTTCACTGTCGATCGTTGCAAACAGAGACAAAATGACAATGCTGATTATTATAGCCTTCCATTTCTCACTCACAAAGGAGGCTATAAGATGTGTGTGAGAGTGTGTGTGAATGGAATGGGTGCCGGGAAAGGTACTCACTTGTCTGTTTATGTTTATATGATGAGGGGAGAAAATGATGATGATTTGACTTGGCCGTTTTGTGGAAACATCGAAATACAGCTTTTGAATCAGATTGGCGAGAGTGGGCATCACGTACAGATAGTCGATATTTCTGAGTCCATTCACCCCAGCGTTGCTGGACGTGTTCGAGTAGGCGACCGTGCTGCAAGGGGACAGGGGTACTCCCAGTTCATATCCCACTTAGAATTGAAGCTCGACCCTCTGTGAAAGAGACAATTTTTGAAGAACGATGAGTTGATATTCAGAATAACTGCTGTAGAGGTTTTAACACCTTCCACTAATAGGGAAGTTACAAAACAGACTTCTCTTTTAAAACGTATTTTTCATTAAAATTAATTTCTGTAAATATTCACATACATGTATTGTATCTGTTTTAAAAAAATAATGGAAATGTGTGTATGTGTACAATGTGTGTTATAAACATTGTACAGAGATTGTCACTTGTGACAAGGACATTCCCACACCTTTTGCTGTCCCAAATACCTCTGCTGAAAAAGGACACACCTCACTAATGAAGACACATTCTTTGTTCCCTCTTTGCATTACTTGTTCCCTCTTTGCATTACCAGAATACTTTCACATGTGCCTCCTGCAATGCATTACCAGAAAACTTTCACACGTGCCTCCTGTAATAGTATTCATAATGCCAAGTAAACCACAATCCCTGGACTGGGATAAATCTATAAAAGGTAACTGGGTCCTTAAATGCGGACCAACGGTTTGCCACCTCATTTGGAATAAAAATTTTTGGAAGGGACTGCAACAGTCCCTAATTCTCTTCATTTTGATCTTGCTGTGTGCAAGCTGCCCTCTTTCCCCTTTCACGATATCCTCCTCCCCCTCCCTCCTCCTTCCCTCCCTCCCCGTGTAGTTATCCAGTCCATTCTTAGCTCATGAACTATTCATCAAGTTACTAGCCTTCACTCAGGCCTGTACAGCAGTCACCAGTGGAGGGGACACACTTCTTGCCACATTAGTCCACAACCCGAGGTGCTTGTCAGCTCTAGAAGATGCTGCCAAACAGAATATTGACACACCTGTTACAACTAAGTCAGGTGAGTGTGGCAGTATCACTTTTGTGTATGTGATTTACCTTAAGGTGACAATTATTTGCAGGTACATTTTTTGCGGATTTAGGATTCTGTGCATTGGTATCAATTTTTGCTATTGCTAGCCACCCTCGGTGGCCTGCATGTGCAGAGAGGGCCAAATGGTCGGCTTACCTTGACCAGATTCTTCCCGTTTGTGTTCCGTGAACGCATCACGAAGGGATCTACCTAGTCCCCCTTAAACCACATCACTGCCAGCTTTCTCATAGTCCAATCACAAGTAATAACATGCACGTGCGTTTATACTGTGTGCGGCGTTGATCCAAATTTTTGGGAGTATTAAATTTTGCGTTCTCGTGCAAATCTGCAGAAATATCAAACTTTAGTACCTGCAAAAATAGTCACCTTGAGGTATGGAGGAATGCTACTCTGCTTTGCTGTGTAGGGTATACTGATTAGTGATGTGTCCTGAGGAAGAAGTTGTCCTGAATATTGAAGTGTCTGTGTCCTGATTAGTGAGGTGTCCTGATGGAAGAAATTGTCCTGTTTATTGAGGTGTCTGTGTCCTGATTAGTGAGGTGTCCTGATGGAAGAAATTGTCCTGTTTATTGAGGTGTCTGTGTCCTGATTAGTGAGGTGTCCTGATGGAAGAAGTTGTCCTGTTTATTGAGGTGTCTGTGTCCTGATTATTGAGGTGTCCTGATGGAAGAAATTGTCCTGTTTATTGAGGTGTTTTTTTTATTTCCGGGTGTCCTGATTAGTGAGGTGTTGTCCTGATTACTAAGGAAGAAAATCAGGCATGTTTAGGGCAGTAAAAGGTGTGGTCTAATTAGAGGGAGTCTCTCTGTCTACAGCACCATTTCCTGAATCACTTCGGAGTCTTTCCGACATTATCCTCTCTCGTGACAGTCGCCATTCCACATCAACTCAACATGGAATGGGGCCCAATGCTCCCAGAGGTGGCCTGCTATCGACCTCGTCATTGTTGACCACACTCCTTATGTCTCTTTCGGGTTTCCAGGGAAACAAGTCCAGTAACCTTCGTGCACAGAGACCCACAAATTCTTCAATTCCACGTGACACTAGTCCCAAAACTGGAACTGCTTCGGATGCAACACAACCTGTTGCTATGGAAACCAGTGGGTGTGGTCCGGTTGGACCCGACTCACAGCAAAATTTATCAACTTCCGACACAACAGATAATTTTTCAAATGCTAACCCTTCCTCCTCCTCCACCCTTTCTCACCTGACCAACATCCAATCCCCTTCACCTGATGCCCCCTTAATTAACACCACTAATAGATCTCAAGTACGTACATCCCCTCCTCCTCCTCCTCCCACTAATCCCCTCCTCCCACCAGGCGATAGTGAGTCCACGACAGCTGGTGACATCACCGTTAAGGACAATTCATCGTTCAGTAATCTTTCACGTACTGCAACTCTACACAGCTCCCAACCACCTAGTAACAACCCTAGTAACAACCCTAGTAACAGTTCTCATAAACACGATAGTGGTTTGAAGTTAGCAGAATACACACTAGAAAATTTACCGGAGAATGAGTCACATGAGTCAGATGTACCAGTGTATGTTAGTGAGGTGTTGTCCTCGCTGAGTCCGGGGAAAGGGATGGGGGATCTGGAGGGGCTGGACTTGTTTGGTGCATTGGGGTTGCCTAGCAGCAGTGGAAACACTGGTAAGTGTGTGTGTGTGTGTGTGTGTGTGTGTGTGTGTGTGTGTGTGTGTGTGTGTGTGTGTGTGTGTGTGTGTGTGTGTGTGTGTGTGTGTGTGTGTGTACTGTGTGTGTGTGTGTACTGTGTGTACTGTGTGTACTGTGTATCATTAACTGCTAATATGCTCTCTCCCTATCTTCTTTTCCCTCTCCCTCCCCTCTTCCCCTACCCTCTTCTGCTCCCCGTATCCCTCTCACTCACCCCTTCCCCTCCCCTTTTTCTCTCCCTCCTTCCTCTCCCCCTCCTCCTCCCCCTCCCCCTCCTCCCCCTTCCTCTCTCTCTCTCTCCATCCCCCTCTCCCTCTCCCCCTCCCTCTCTCCCTCTCCCCCTCTCTTCCTCAATCAGAGAGCCTCCCTCCATTGCCTAGTCCTGGACCCACCCAGCCCATAGTAACAGCTGCCACAAGTGGGAGAGAGAGAAACCTTTCTCCCATCAGCTCAGCCCTATTTGAAGTCAGGTAGGTGAGGTACATGTAAATGTATAAGGAGTCATTAATTTTCACATCTACATGTACATGTACAACAGGACTAGCTCTTCTTATACATCTTACTACTCTGCCACCCTTCCTCACTCTCTCCCTCCCTCCCTCCTTCCCTCCCTCCCTCTCTTCCTTCCTCTCTCCCTCCCACTCTCCCTCCCTCTTTCCTTCTCTCTCTCCCTCTCTCCCTCCCTCTCTCCTTCCCTCTCTCTCTCCCTCTCTCCTCCCTCTCTCCCTCCCTCTTTCCTTCTCTTCCTCCCTCTCTCCCTCCCTCCCTCCCTCTCTCCCTTCCTCTCTCCCTCCCTCTTTCCTTCTCTCTCTCCCTCTCTCCCTCCCTCTCTCCCTCCTCCTCCACTGCAGGAAACTCCAGAAGCAGCTGGATGGGGATTTAAAGAGACTAAAGCAAGTGGAACAGAGGTACCAACTGATTGCCTCGGCTCCACCTCACCTTCGTGAGGTCGCTAAGGTCATGACCATGGGGAAGGAGGGAAACACGAAAAACAATCCACCTATTACCATGGCAACAGATAAGCAGACCAAAACACAATCCTTAAGTCAATCAGATACAAATGTTGTCATGTTGCCGCCTAGCAACAGCAGTGGTTCTGATTCCAAGACAACCCCTAGAGGAATAGAACCGGGACAGAAGAACAGTAGCAAAAGAACTATTCCTCAGTCTCTATTTCAAGATTCTCCATCTACTGGAACCAAATTGAGTAAAAATGAAAGTGAAAGCTGTTCTACTGCTCTGCCAGAAACGTGTGATTTTTTGAGCCCATTGTTTACTAACTGGCCATGTATTGTGACTACAGTACTGGGCTTCTACCCCCTTGGACAATCCTCAGATGGGATGTCCATTCTACAGACAGGGGATCATAACATCGGTGAATCGGGCAACCCACCTCAATGCTGGCCGTCCCAAAGTAACACAATATCATCAGTACAGTCCCTGGACAGTTTTACGATGCACCTCATCTTAAACTGCAGTGATCACTGCATAAGAAAGTTCACCACAACAATAGCAGAAAAAATCAACTCCTGTTTATCTCAATCAACACAATGTCCAGTAAATCTTCTCGATATCAATGTAAATGATATTGATATGAAGTCAATTGATGTGTCGATTCTCCCGATATTGGTAGGGAAGCGATTCCTGAACTCCGTAATTCGGGTCCTCGGTATGGAACACAGTCGGGTCAAAAACACCTTTGTGGAGATGCAACAACTGCGGATGAGGGGAGCGGAGGGGGAAGGAGGAGGGGGGAGGGGTGGGAGGGAGCAGGGGAGGGTCGGAGGTCGGAGGGGAACTGAAAGGACAAGACCAGGTGGTGCAGCATCGATGAGGAATGTCGTCAAGATCACTAAGTTAGAATTTGATCTCTCTCACTCTCTCTCTCTCTCTCACACACACACACACACACACACACACACACACACACACACAGTTTGTAGAGTGGCAGGTTTATTCCATAGTGGCTCAGTATCTTTCTTCTCTCCCCTCCCCCCTTCCTTCCTCTCTCCCCTCCCCTTCCTTCCTTCCTCTCTCCCCTGTCCCCCTCGCTCCCTTTCTCCTTCCTCCCTTATCCCCCACCCTCCCTTCCTCCTCCCCACCCCCCTCCCTCCCTCTCTCTTTCCTCCATCCCCCCACTCTCCTCCCCCATCTCCCCCTCCCTCTACCTCAGGTCCATATTAACCCAGTTCTCCTGGATGGCTATCTACTCCCTGGCTGAGAGTGCCGATATAGCGGCCACCCCTGTGAGGCTGGGGATAGCTAAGCCAATGGGGGCTAATTCTGTGTCAGCTGAGTACAGTACGAATAGCCATCGGCCATCCACTCATTCATCGTATAGAGGAGTTAACAGGTGTGTGTGTTAGAGGAGTTAACAGGTGTGTGTGTTAGAGGGGTTAACAGGTGTGTGTGTTAGAGGAGTTAACAGGTGTGTTTTTGAGGGGAGAGTGGGAGTATATATGAATATGATTAATAGATGTAACCACAACTGCTTGCAACCTCCTTGGCAATATAAAGTGCTTACACTGGCCCTCAGTGAGCTGCTTACAAAGTTTCACTTTCTAATTTTTGGAAGGCCATTTGGTCTAATGTTAAATGAAAGACTGTGATGCATATTTCTGGGTAGAGGGGGAGAGGTAGGTGGGGGGAGAGAGAGAGGGAGAGAGGGAAAGAGGGAGGGAGGGGGGTGAGAGAGTGAGGGTGTTTCAAATGCACTTACTTTTTCATCACTCAGGCAACCAGAAGATCAATTTCGATCCCATCAACGTCAGCTTCACATCCGATCAGCCTATCACCTCCCCACTCTCACTTCACACTCGGCACATCCACACCTCCCTGCAGAGGGAATTGTCCTTCGTCCCGTTGTCAAATCGGATGCCCTGAATTCAAACGGAACGGCCAGTACTGATAGTGTCTGTGCAGATGGAGAGGGAGGGGCTTTACAGGACAGTAGTTTTGAAGATGGAGAGGGATCAGACCACGAAGAGGATACAGGTATAAGGGGAGGGAGGGAGGAGGGAGGGAGGAGGGAGGGAGGGAGGGAGAGGAGAGGAGAGGGAGAGGAGGTGGAGGAGAGGAAAGATAGATGGCTCTTAATTCTCTCTTCCGCTTCATTTCTCTCTAATCCTCCCTCCCCTTTCTCCCTCCTTCCTTCCTACTTCCCTCCTCTCCTCCGTTCCTCTCCCTCCCTTCTCTCCTACCCCTCCTTTCTCTCCCCTTCCTTGCCTCTCTCCCTCTCCCTCTCCCCCTCCTCCCCCTCCCCACTCCACAGACCTCCCATCCTCCCAAACCACCTTCTCTGTCCGGATAGACGACGATGCCTCTGTCCCCTCCCCCCGTTTGAGAGTCGAGTCTCACTGGAACCCAATGTGGAGCTCCTCCAGCTCAGAGGACGAAGACTATCAAAACTTTGCTCCGTTCATATTTGATGAGGAGCCTGAACTTCCTGAACGAGGCTCATTCCCACGTAAGTATGTAGTCGACTGTACTATATTAGGAGTGGTGTATATCTAGGATTGCCAGGGACTGTCCTGGGATATCCTATGTCCCCCATCTGACAACTAGTTAACCCTGTCTGAGGAGCAGCCACAGCCCCTCCCCATCAGCAAAGTAAGCTTCACCATCCATTCAGCTCCACCTCCTCTTGATGGGGAGGAGGCTGGGCTCTCAACGAAGACTACACGGAAGATAATATACCAATAAATATGGATGTGGTATATAAATACATATGAATCCTGGGACATCCCAGGACAGTCTGTGGCAATCCTGGACACACCTCCACCAATCAGGACACCTCACTAATCCAGACACTTTTTGCTTGGTATAGTCTTGGTTACCAATGTCTATATAGACTTATCGACACAGTATGAATACCATGTATTTCACTATTGGATAGTCTTGTACCCAGACCCCACCCCTCGAAGGGAAGGGTCTGGTGACATTCGAGCGTTTTCTTGGTTGTGCTGTGTCAGCAGTCACATGACATTGATCACGTGCTTGCATCATTTGTTACTACACTCCCGCTCTCATGAATGGTCGATAAGTGCATTCGTAATTGCGATAAGTTACCTAAGTCTATGTTCATACGTAAAAGTTGCTATAGGTTACCTGTGTCTTCATTGTCAGGCTGGAGCAGTTAGATCACGTGATCAATGTCACGTGGCTGCTGACACAGCACAACCAAGAAAACACTCGAATGTCACCAGACCCTTCCCTTCGAGGGGTGGGGTCTGGGTACGAGACTAATTATTGGACTTAAGTTAACCCTTTCAGTTCTATTATTGGACTGCTTCCTTAATTAAGTTAACCCTTTCAGTCCTACTTCTATTCCTATAGCTGCGAGGCAAAGAGAGCAGCCGTCACCTGATAACATCTATCCTTATGCCTGGGCTCTGGATGGTCGAAGAATTGGGGAGACGTCGAATACAGCTGCCAGAAGTGACTCACCTACATCATTCCTTGTGAGCCTGTGTGTGTGTGTGTATGTACAGTGGAACCTATCTAATCCGGACACCCTTGGGCCAGAAAAAAGTGTCCTGATTAGTGAGGTGTCCTGATTTCAGGGGTTGAATTGTACACAAACATGGCATTTGGGAGAGCAAAGTGTCCTGTTTATTGAGGTGTCCTCATTTCGGGGTGTCTTTGATTAGAGGAGTTCCACTGTATCAGCAGTTTGGAAGCAGGTGGTTTTGACCACTATAGAGATGTTCCACTGTATAGCTTGTGACCCTATCCACTGACTGCTATAAGCAGGTGGCCTCCCTACACAGTGACCACTATAGAGAGGTTCCACTGTGTAACGCTATCCTGTACCTACATGTATTCTCTCTCTTCCATCCAGTTTGGCGGTCACCACGAACCAGCTCTGCCTCTGTTCACAATCCCAAGTGTCAGATTCGGGGCAGGTTTTCTAGCGAGAACTTTCTCTCGTTTTGTAAAAGATCTCGTCGACATAACCACCGCCATTTGTGACGCTAAATGTTCAGAGGTAGGTGAATACACATACATCAGGGTTTCATTTAAAATTTTGAATTTTAAAGTTTGAATTTTAAGGCACACATACATGTAGGAACATTGTAATTTCAGAGTTAATAGTTCAGTTTGGTAGAGAGCATCTGTCTAGAACACAATGTGTAGACAGTGTGTTGTGGGGTTTCAAATCTAGTCTAATATTGTCTTTGAAAAATTAATGGCAGCCTTGTTGTGTTCCTCTGTCTATGATGCGTGAGTGTACATATATGCTGGAATGTTCTATCTCCCTTCAGGTGAAGGTTGTTCTGCCACCTCGTGTTCGTGCTCATCTCTTGCAACAGTCGCTATTCAAATTGGAGAGCACCTGGCAGTGGGTGGTGACTGTATTGGACGTGGCAGAGGGACAGTTACAGAGAGGACAAGACTTTGATGCACAGGTCTCTCTCTCTCTCTCTCTCTCTCTCTCTCTCTCTCTCTCTCTCTCTCTCATCAGTCCTGTTGGAGGGTGTGATTGGCAAATATGTTTGGTGTTTGAATTTTTGGAAGGGCCTACTTACATGCATGCATGTAGGTAGTCCCGGATATTTTTGAGTCTCTCTCCCTCCCCCCCCCCCCCCCCATCCCTCCCTCTCTTATACTCTCCCTCTCCCTCCCTTCTCACACTCTCCCTCCCCTCTCCAGCGTCATGTGATGTCACTTCGTAGTGATGGCCCCCACCCCACCTCCTCCTCTTCCTCACA
The DNA here is from genome assembly GCA_963970385.1 of Theonella swinhoei. Taxonomy (NCBI): domain Eukaryota; kingdom Metazoa; phylum Porifera; class Demospongiae; order Tetractinellida; family Theonellidae; genus Theonella; species Theonella swinhoei. The sequence continues at coordinate 12,173,534 of OZ019947.1, read as the reverse complement.
AGCTGCAGTACATGCATCTCGTAGCTTCATAGGCTCCACTCCAGCAGAATACATGACATATCTATTGAGAGCACACTCCAGAGAGGATAGTGACTGCTTGCCTGTCATTGACCTCTATGGGTATGTACTCTGTGTGTGTGTGTGTGTGTGTGTGTGTGTGTGTGTGTGTGTGTGTGTGTGTGTGTGTGTGTGTGTGTGTGTGTGTGTGTGTGTGTGTGTGTTACACTAACATGGCATGCGATGGTGGATGGTGCCATGTGTTATCCTGATCGTGCATAGTTGCATACATATTTTTTTGTGTCTTCCTCTTTCCCTTTCCCTCCCTCTCTCCCGCTCTCTCCGTCTCTCCCTTTCTCTTCCTCCCTCTTCCCCACCCTCACCCTCCCTCTCACCCTCTGCCCCCCCCTCCCTCTTCCTTACCCTCTCTCTCACCCTCTCTCTCACCCTCTCCCTCCCCCTCACTCTCACCCTCTGGCCCCTCCCTTTCCCTTCCTCTCTCCTCTCTTGCCCTCTTCCTCTCTCCCTCCCTCTCCCCTCCTCCCCCAGTTATGAACACGTGGTATACATTTTGGATGCTCTCATATACACTCTCACTCACTGGCCAAAATCGGCAACTGCCCAATCAAACTCCACCTCCATGACATCATCACATAACCCACCCACTAATCAAACAAACCCCAACACACTCCAAATGGAGCCCACTCCGACAGTTCCAGATGACATGGACACATCACAACCCCCATCCCTAAACGATAAACGATTCTTCCTCCGGAGTGAATCGATTCTCAGCACTTCCGAAAGTGAGGGGGACCCGGAAATTCAAAAATCGAATCAGAAATTTTTTGGCCCCTCAAGGGCCCTCCTGGAATCTCCTGATCTTGTTGGCTCCACTAATCTGTTTGGGGAGGGTCAAAGTGCAAGTTCATTTTCTCGACCGCTAAGTGAGGCATACCCCCTTGCACAGCAGCCACACCTACTGAAGCCGTATGCTAAAAAGGAACACTTGTTTAATAGCCCCAGTCGGACACAGGGGTCTGGAGTGGGGGGAGGGGAGGGAGGGGAGAGGGGTGGAGGAGAAGGAGGAGGGGAGGATGGGAAGAGAAGAAAGAGTGCAACAAGTCTACCAGTCTCCTACAGACCAGAAGGAAGCAGGTTTGTGCATGTCAAATGGGGGGTTCACTTTTGTTGGTTTAAACTCTCCTATCATGTTGGGAGATAATACTTGTGGTTGTTTTTGCATTTATCTTCTACATCTAGTAAGCCAGATGATAGTTGCCTGGCTCCCTGTTCACTTCCGCTTTAATGCACATTGTTGTACATGTGCAAGGGCTGTGAGTGTGTGTGTCACTGCCCAATGTTAAAGAGAAGGCTAGCTAGTCAATTAGTCTGTCTTCAATTGAAGTCAAGATATATCGGGGAAGGAAGGAAGCAGTGATTAATAATACCTTCAGGTATTGTGTAGTGTTGCAAATTAGAAGCATGGCACACAGTTTTGAAACCTACAACAACTGGAATACTATGTCTGTTATTTATTTAACTTCTATTACAGTTTTTATCTGTGTTATTTCTTTTGTAATAATAGTTATATCAGGAATATGTAACTGTACTTGTGTGAGTCCTATAAATAAACTAATGTTTCATTTTGTGAAAATAACCTTTCGAGACTCTATTAAGAAATCGGAAAATTCACCTGATAAGTTCATTTTTTATGGTTATGAAATCCCCTCAATTTTTTTATTTTTACTTTCTACCATCAATTTAGTAGTACTTTGGTTGGCTTTTGTATCATTTTGGGCATCTTTCTTAGTTGACGAAACGTTTGTCTGCGACCCCCAACTTGATTGCTTCTTACTAGATCCATCGGCACTTATTGTGTTGTCAGGTAAACAGCTAGACAACTGTACCTCCTATGATTGTACCAATTGCACTGTGGTCTGCTTCCAGTTTGTGTTTGATTTCAACAAGGGTTTTTCATCTACCGTTGGATTTATCAGCGTTGCTGTAATCTATAACAAAATATGTATTTCTCTACTGATTTTTCTTTGGGAGTTGCCTCAGAGGAAAAGACAAAACTTACAAAAGTGGAACCTATTCTCCTGTATTGGAGTATTGATTGCAATAGTTGCACCTATAGTTTTTGCCTTTGCTACTACCATCATTATTTTGAAAGCTGACACAGTTAAGACCAATGAATCGACATTTCTAAATGTCTCCTACTGCGTTTGTTTTATATATGTTGGACCGCTTACTCTTTTTTTGGTACCATGTTGCGTTTTGAAAAAAGACAAAAAGATCTCGACATCGTACACAGATGTGTCGTCCATAAATGATGAAATAAAGAATTTTAATAAGAAAAAACCTGATAATAATTCTTTATTAAACATGCCATCTGTTTTCACCAAAAGGTTTTTGTGACTATATAGTATACAGTCGTTATTTGTCTTTCTGTACTACTGTTGCTATAATGTATATATGTCTTCCCAAGTGATGTTGCAACATACTGCATGTATAGGGGATGATGGCATGCAGCAATAATAATATGCGTAACCACATTAAATACAAGATGTAGGGAGCAAGTTATTATTATTTTTGATATGTAAGTGCAAAATAGTCTCCCAGTCTCTTATAGACCAGAAGGAAGCAGGTGAGTATAGTATGGGGAATATACTCTCCAAGAAATTGGTAAAGAAATGGGTGGTTGGCTGAAGGAAGCAGGTGAGATAGTGAAAGTAAGGGGGTACATATGTACACCTCTGTTGGTCTCTCCTAGAAATTTGTATTTAGCAGCAAAGAAATGGTGAGTTGGGCAGAAGTATAGTAATGGGGGAATGCACTTTCAGTTGGTCTCTCCAAGAAACTGGTGTTATCAGTAAAGTGTGGTTTGTAAGATATGGTAATGTGGCCACTCCTTGCCCACATTCCTTGAAAATCAACTGTAGGTATTCATTATCCATCTATGTGGCTACTAGTGAGCTATGAGATTACATATTTGTGTGTGCTTTGGATTCCACCACACTGCTGATTATGATCACCTGCCTATATTTCTTATAGTACATCCTGTTTGCCAGTGATAAATGTGCATTGTCATGCAAGTTGCATGTGTTTGTCAGTAGCTTCAAGAACTATCAGTATTTCAGCAGATTTATCTACGTAGCTGACTTGATTAGACTGTCTCCAGTTAGAAGTTACCATAACCAATAATTTCTCTGAAGTGTTTTGTAAGCAGTGACAGTGTACCTCAATACCTTGGTATACTTTGTATTTGTGTTGCAAGATTGAACACAGCAAGACAGGACGAGATCTAAGAGAAAGGCACAATGGCTCACAGTCACAGCTTCAACACCTATACTAACTGGAGTGTTATACCTCCCTTGATTGCTGGTGGCATCACATTTTTCTATCTGTCTGTTTTGGTAATGATTGCTACAATATTTAGGTGCAGTCCAGGTGCACTATTGAAGTGTAATCCAAATTTGGATTCACCCTTTCGTTTAGTAAAAGTAACTTTTGGTAAGTATATAAAAAAGATGGAAAGTTCTCAGAAGTTCACTTTCTACTGTTATGAGATTGCCCCATGGCAGATAATCATGCTTTCTACAGTTACTGTAGTGATTCTTGGGCCAACTTTTATGTCCTTTTGGGTGTCGTTCTTAGTCGATGAAACATTGGTCTGTGACCCCAAACTTAATTGCTTCTTACGTGATTCGTCTACACACATTTTTTCGTCAAGTAAACGGCTGGATAACTGTACCTCCTCCTACAATGGTACCAATGGCACTGTGGTCTGCTTTCAGTTTGTGTTCGATTTCACAGGAGGCTTCTCGTCTGCAGTTGGGTTCATGGGAGTTGCAGTGGTCTACTGCCGAATGTATATATACGCAATGATTTGGTTTCGAGAATGTTGTGGATGTCAGACGATGGGGGCATGCACGATGGCCGTATCTATTATGATGCATACTGTGGCACTGGCTCTCGCTGGTTGGATATTCCGTGTTATTAGTACTGTCAGTGACGTGGTGTTTCAGACCAATAAAAGTACCATCATATTTTACGCCTATTTCATTAGTTTTGTTTACGTAGGTCCATTAGCTGGTTTCTATGTAACCTTCGTTTTGAGAGGAGCTAAAAAGATTACAAAACCTAACAATGAAGAAAAGGATCGTCACAGTATTAATCAGTCAAATTATACAATCTTACCACAGGACTAATTTTGATACACATCTAGGCTGTGTAGTTTTTGTAAGTGTATTTCTTACCACCTGTGTGAGTTGTATTTTAGCTCTCCCTCTACTACTTTTGACTATTACTGCATGTTATAACTACATTGCTTTGTGTATATGGAAGCTTATATGTTGTATACTTTGTGCTAATTATGACTGTTATACCTCTTACACTTGGGAAGGCTGAACAAGCACTGCATGTGTTTATGACATGAATTACTGGCTCAATGTGGGTAATTATTGCCCCACTTTTCATAATTTGGTTGTATTCATGTAGGTTAATATTATGTTGAATTTCTGACCGAGGTTTTTGCTAACAAACTCTGTCATTAGTGGTACCACCTCTGTGTGTGTGTGTGTGTGTGTGTGTGTGCGCGCACGCGTGCGTGTGTGTGCTTACATTCACTGCAAAAAAGCAGTTTTTGTTTCAACCAGCAGGTGTAATTCCCTCAGTTCCCTTATCATAACTACAACCTCTCATCAATGGGTATGATATCCCTTAAGGGATACCTCTGTATATTTCCAGAGGTAGTAAGACTGCCTGTGATCTTATCTCACTGGGGAAATCACATACATACAGTCCACTGTACTGTACAACATCATGGAGGAGCAAGCTTTTTATATACACCATACACATTTATCATCTCCTGGGAACATTTAGTGAGGTGATAGTCATGCATTTAGTGCGACACGTTAGTCAAAACAACAACTTATGTTTTGCAATGTTGGTATAAGTTCAGTTTGCAGTATTTAAATGCGTGTTGTTGTACAAGTTGCATGCATTTGTCACTCTATGAAGCTAACTGCTGTGTAGCTGGCTTGTCTCCAGTTGAGAGATATTATTAATCTTCAGAACAGTGGAAAAACAAAGTATTTTGTAAGCAGCAACAGTAGACCTCACTACCTTGGTATACTTTGTATTTGTGTTGCAAGAGTGAACACAGCAAGTCAGGACGAGACCTAAGAGAAAGGCTCCAATCACAATGACTAGCAGTCACAGCTATTACACCTATAATTACTGGAGTAATGTACCTCCCTTTGTGGGTAGTATCATCACCTATTTCATCATTTTGGCATTTTTAATAACAGTCTCTATAATATATAAGTGTAACCTATGTGTTAAATGGAGGTGTAGTCAATATTTTGTGGATCCATTCTTTCGTATTGTAAAAGTGACTTTTGGTGATCATATTAAAAAAGTGGAAGGCTCTCAGACATGTACTCTCTACGGCTATGAGATCTCCTTGTTTCGGATGGTTCCGCTTTCTACAATTACTATAATGATTTTTTGGCCAACTTTTATGTCTTTTTGGGCATCGTTCATAGTCAATGAAACATTTGTCTGTGACCCCCAACTTGATTGCTTCTTACGTGATTCATCATCATTCATTGTGTTTTCAAGTGAAGTACTGGGCGACTGTACTTTCTATGATAGCATCAATGCCACTGTGGTCTGCTTCCAGTTTGTGTTTGACCTCACAGAAGGCTTCTCATCTGCAGTTGGGTTCATGGGAGTTGCAGTGGTCTACTGCCGACTGTATACATTTATAATGATTTGGCTTCGGGAATTTTGCAGCGATAAATGTCGGAGGAATTGCGCCAAATGTGTATCTACTAATATGAGTGTAGTGACCAGTATTATCCACCTTTTGATTTTCAATGTTGTTTATTTAGTTCCATTTTTCAGTGATGTGGTGTTTAAGACCAATAAAAGTACCATCATATATCACGCCTACATGATTAGTTTTTCTTACATTGGTCCATTGACCAGTATTTATGTAACCAGAGTTTTGAGAGGAGCTAGAAAGCCCAGAACATCTAACAATCCTCAAATCACAAGTGAAGAAGGGAATGATCTTCTTGGTGCTGGTGTTAATCAGTCAAATTATACAAACCTACCACAGGACACTTGATATATGCACTCATTTCTGGTACACATCTAGGTTGTGTAGTTAGTTTATATTACTTGCCACCTGTGTGAGTTGTACTTTAGTTCTACTGCTACTACTTTCACTGACCAGTACTCTTACTGCAAGTCATACATTTGTTTGTAAAAACATTTTCCCTAAAATGTTGAAGGATGTAGGGATTGAAGTGCCAAAAAGTATAGAGAACAAGGTCAAAGTGCAGCATGCATGCAGACAAAGGCAGGGGATGATACCATGCAACAATCATAACATACGTTACCCCTTTTAGCATTTACAGATGTAGGAATATGCATGTTATAATTGTTGCATGGTATAATCCCCTGCCTTTGTCTGCATGCATGCTGCACTTTGACCTTGTTTCTATACCTTTTGGCACTTCAATCCCTATTTTACACTTGTTTTACTGTTTTTTACTGTGTGTAGCAACACGTATAAGCATACTGACTTTTGTGCAGCGTTCTACCTCCTGTATAAGCAGGATAGCTAGCAATTGTCAGTGACTCCTACATCCTGTCTTGTACGGAATATTGCCTACTGAGTACAACAGTTAACATGTTCCAAAATAAATAGGAAACAGTTGTATCTATTGGAAATCTAAAATCACAGACCACTTTGATGAAAATCAACCCTTCACTTTAAAAGTGTAGGATACATGGTTCCTACACTTTGTTGTAATTTTGAAGAAAAGTGCAGGAAATTTTCCTACACATCCAAATGCAGCCATAAAAGTGAATGTGAAATTTAAGGAATTGATAGGAACTTTAGCCAAAGTGCAGGGCATATTTCATGTATTTTAACTCAAAAATGTTGCCTTAATTGTATATTTGGTGGTCACACCATTTGCCTATTTAAAATTGAACATGTTAGTTGTCTGCAACAGTTAGTCATTCAAAGAAATGGAGCAACGTAGCCAAAAAAGACGACACAGCGCTCAAAACAGTGGCAGCACGACAAACAGGACAAAACTGCACAAAACTAACTTCACGTGTTCGGCACATGAGAAAACAAGAAAATGGCGTCTAAAACTAACACTTGTAGGGTTGTAGACCTGGAGTTTGACGGCTTTGGGAGAAGGTAGGAAGATTTTGTGCATCAAGAATCATGTACGCTCCAGTATAAATGATTTTCGTGAAAGAATTAGAGCGATTACTAACCCCAGTTTCGCGGTAGGCCATTTGAACTGAAGAAGAAAAAAGATGATGAACAATCGGGGTTTTTACAAATTTCAGAGAATCACTGTATGTTTTACGTACTTTGAGAGTATTACAGTGTATAGAAGCACTTGAAGAGCATGTAGTTTGTCTGAAAAGGCTTAAAATATCTGCGTTCGGGAGTTCTGAGACATTACTTTTGTTAAGGCTTAATGGGCATGTCAGTGCCATCCTACATATAGAGTCTACCGACTCTATGATATGACACAATGTGCCTCACTCATAATTAACCCTAGGTGTGCATGCGCAGTGAGGGTTATGCTACTTGGTCGTGTCTGTGTGTCTGTAAAGTCACATCTCACCTCTGGAGCATCTGTTCGTCCTGAAAATACTGTCACGTACTCAGCGGGCAATGGAGGTCAAAAAATTTGTGGGGTTTTCTCTGAAACCACTCTGTTCAAAAGTCATTGCATCATTTGCTTACCCGTGACATCCTACGAGGGTACTGCAGCGACATTCCACGCACCTTTTCGACGGCAGAGCCTTCTAAGGGTCCTAAAAAAGCTAACAATAGGCTAAATGCTACCTGGAATACAACACGATGTAAGGCAGTGAGCTTCTTTCTCTTTAGCCTCTGTCTTTTGATTTCCTGTTACATGTACGTTTCAATAGATTCGCGCACGCGGTATTATATACATGCCGAGGGTTTAGCACTTCAATGCTGGAATCTTATTACTGCACATTTCTTTGTATATATACAAGCTTATATACGTACTATGTGCTATTATGACTGTTATACCTCTTACACATGGGAAGGATGAACAAGCAATGCAAGTGCTTATGACATGAATTATTACTGACTCAATGTGGGTCATTGTTGCTCCACTTCTCATAATTATGCCATGTGGTAATTATTGCCCCACTTCTCAGTTTAGTGCATTCATTGATACTTTGGTTGTATTCCATGTAGGTAAATATTATGTTGAATTTTTGACCAACATTTTTTGTCATTAGTGGTACCACCTGTGTGTGTGTGTGTGTGTGTGTGTGTGTGTGTGTGTGTGTGTGTGTGTGTGTGTGTGTGTGTGTGTGTGTGTGTGTGTGTGTGTGTGTGTGTGTGTATGTGTGTGTGTTGTGTGTGCTTACATTCACTGCAAAAAAGCAGGTGTAATTCCCTCAGTTCCCTTATCATAACTACAACCTCTATCAATGGGTATGATATCCCTTAAGGGATACCTCTGTATATTTCAAGAGGCAGTAATTCCCTCAGTTCCCTTATCATAACTACAACCTCTATCAATGGGTATGATATCCCTTAAGGGATACCTCTGTATATTTCAAGAGGCAGTAATTCCCTCAGTTCCCTTATCATAACTACAACCTCTATCAATGGGTATGATATCCCTTAAGGGATACCTCTGTATATTTCAAGAGGCAGTAAGACTGCCTGTGATAGTATATACCTTACCTCACTGGGGAAATCACATGCATACAGTCCACTGTACTGTAAAACATCATGGAGGAGCAACCTTTACACATTTATCATCTCCTGGGAACATATAGTCATGTATTTAGTCGGACACGTTTGTCAAAACAACAACATGTTTTGCAATGTTGGTATACGTTCTGTTTGCAGTATTTAAATGCGTATTATTGATAAGTTGCATGCATTTGTCACTCTATGAAGCTAGCATCAAGAACTACAAATTTCTGCTGTGTAGCTGGCTTGTCTCCAGTTGAGAGTTATTATTAATCTTCAGAACAGTGGAGAAACAAAGTATTTTGTAAGCAGCGACAGTAGACCTCAGTACCTTGGTATACTTTGTATTTGTGTTGCAAGATTGAACACAGCAAGACAGGACGAGACCTAAGAGAAAGGCTACATCCAATCACAATGACTAGCAGTCACAGCTATTACACCTATAATTACTGGAGTAATGTACCTCCCTTTGTGGGTAATATCATCACCTGCTTCATCGTGTTGACAGTTAGAATAACAGTCGCTATAATATATAAGTGTAAGCTATGTGATAAATGGAGGTGTAGTCAATATTTTGTGGATCCACTCTTTCATTTTGTAAGAGTGATTTTTGGTGATCATATTAATAAAAAGGAAGGCTCTCAGAAGTTCATTTTCTACAGTTATGAGATCTCCTCATTGCAGATATTTAGGCTTTCTACAATTACTCTAATGGTTCTTGGACCAACTTTTATGTCTTTTTGGGTATCATTCGTAGTCAATGAAACATTTGTCTGTGACCCCCAACTTGATTGCTTTGTTCGTAATCCATCAACACACATTGTGTTATCAAGTGAACCACTGGACGACTGTACCTCCTATGATAATACCAATGGCACTGTGGTCTGCTTCCAGTTTGTGTTTGATCTCACCAAAGGCTTCTCATCTGCAGTTGGGTTCATGGGAGTTGCAGTGGTCTACTGCCGACTATATACATTTATAATGATTTGGATTCAGGAATTTTGCAGCAATAAATGTCACATGGGTTGTATCAAATATGTATCTGATGTTATGCATATAGTGATCTTCATACCTGTTATCTCCCTTTTTGCTATCATTGGCTTTCGTGCAGTTCCATTTTTCAGTGATGTGGTGCTTAAGACCAACAAAAGTACCATCATATTTTATGCCTACATGATTAGTTTTGGTTACATTGGTCCATTGGCTGGTCTTTATGTATCCGGTCTTGTGAGAGTAGCCAGAAAGGTCGGAACTCCAACAGTCACAAGTAAAGGAGCGAATCATCTTCTTGGTGCTGGTATTAATCGGTCAAATTATACAAACCTACCACAGGACACTTGATACACTCATTTCTGGTACACATCTAGGTTGTGTGGTTAATTTATATTACTTACCACCTGTGTGAGTTGTACTTTAGTTCTACTACTGCTACTACTTTTGACTGACTCTTCTGTACTGCAAGTCATACATTTGTTTGTATATATGCTAATTACTGGCACATTGCCTCATTTCCTCATTCCTCATAATTTATGAATGTTATTACTGCACATTTCTTACATACCTTGTGCTATTATGACTGTCACTTGTCTTTGCTTACACTTGGGAAAGATGAACAAGCACTGTATGTGTTTATGACATGAATTACTGACTCCATGATGATAAGTATTTCCCCACTTCTCATAATTTATGAATATCTATACTACATATACTTTGGTTGTATTCCATGTTATCTCAAATTTCTGACCGAGGTTTTTGCTAACAAACTCTGTCATCAGTGGTACCACCTGTGAGTGTGTACCACCTGTGAGTGTGTGTGTGTGGGGGGGGGGGGGGGGGAGGGGGGAAGGGGTGCTTACATTCACTGCAAAAAAGCGGTTTTGTTTTAACCAACAGATGTAATTCCCTCAGTTCCCTGATCACAACTACAACCTCTCATGAGATGTGTGTTATATATCCCGTAAGGAGTTATATACCTCTGATATCCCTTAAAGACTGCTTGTGTTAGTATATACCTCATGTCACGGGGAAAATCACATACATAAACCCACTGTACTGTACAACATCATGGAGGAGCAAGCTTTATGTATACACCATACACATTTATCATCTCCTGGGAACATTTAGTGAGGTGATAGTCGTGCATTTATTCGGACATGTTTGTCAAAACAACAACTTATGTTTTACAATGTTGATATACATTCTGTTAAATGTGTACAAGTTGCGTGCATTTGTCACTCTGAAGCTAGTATCAAGAACTAGAATTTTCTGCTATGTAGCTTGTTTGTCTCCAGTTGAGAGTTGTTATTAATCTTCACAACAGTAAAAAACAAAGTTTTTTGAAGCAGTGACAGTATACCTCAGTACCTTGGTATACTTTGTATTTGTGTTGCAAGAGTGAACACAGCGAGACATAAGAGGAAGGCTACATCCAATCACAATGACTAGCAGTCACAGCTATGACACCTATTATTACTGGAGTGTTATACCTCCCTTTGTGGGTAGTGGTATCGTAATTTTAGGTGTGCTGGTTTTAATGAAAGTTTCTGTAATGCGTAAGTGCAACCGATATAGGAGTAGTCAATATTTAGTGGATCCACTCTTTCATTTTGTAAAAGTGATTTTTGGTGATCGTATTAATAAAAAGGAAGGCTCTCAGAAGTTCATTTTCTACAATTATGAGATCTCCTCATTGCAGATATTTATGCTTTCTACAAATACCCTAATGGTACTTGGACCAACTTTTATGTCTTTTTGGGTATCATTCATAGTCAATGAAACATTTGTCTGTGACCCCCAACTTGATTGCTTCTTACATTATCCATCAACACACTTTTTTCCATCAAGTAAACGGCTGGACAACTGTACCTCCTATGATAGTGCCAGTGGGACCGTGGTCTGCTTCCAGTTTGTGTTTGACCTCACAGGAGGCTTCTCATCTGCAGTTGGGTTCATGGGAGTTGCAGTGGTCTACTGCCGACTGTATACATTTATAATGATTTGGCTTCAGGAATTTTGCAGTCATAAATGTCAGATGAATTGTGCCAAATATGTATCTATCATTATGCAAGCAGTGATCAGCATACCTGTTATCGCCGTTTTTATTATAATTTTTGCTTGTGCAGTTCCATTTATCAGTGATGTGGTGTTTAGGACCAATAAAAGTACCATCATATTTTATGCCTATTCGTTTAGTTTTGCTTACATTGGTCCATTGGCTGGTATTTATGTATCCGGTCTTGTGAGAGGAGCTAGAAAGGTCACAACGTCTAACAATGCTCAAGTCACAAATAAGGGAGCGAAACCTCTTCTTGGTGCTAGTGGTAATCGGTCAAATTACACAAACCTACCACAGAACACTTGATACACTCATTTATGAAGTACTTATACATACTACCTGTGTGAGTTGTACTTTCGATATAAGTTCTACTGCTACTACTTCTGACTGACTCTTACTGAAAGTCATATATGCTAATTACTGACACAATGTGCCTCACTTCCTCATTCCTCATAATTTATGAATATCATTACTGCAAATTTCTTTGTATATATGGAAGCTTATATACTTTGAGCTATACGACTCTTACACTTGAGAAGGCTGAACAAGCACCGCATGTGTTTTGACATGAATTACTGGCTCAATGTGGGTAATTATTGCCCCACTTCTCATAAGAATTATGAGTATCTGTACTACATATACTTGTATTCCATGTGGGTAAATATTATCATTTGTTTTTGCTAGCAAACTCTGTTATTAGTGGTAAACCACCTCTGTGTGTGTGTGTGTGTGTGTGTGTGTGTGCGTGCGTGTGTGTGTGTGTGTGTGTGTGTGTGTGTGTGTGTGTGTGTGTGTGTGTGTGTGTGTGTGTGTGTGTGCATGTGTGCGTGCATGTGTGCAAAAATGTTTTGACCAGCCGATGTAATTCCCTCGGTTCCCTTATCATAACTACAACCTCTCTTCAATGGGTATGATATCCCTTAAGGAATTACCTCTGTATATTTCAAGACTGCCTGTGATAGCTTTTTATATACACCATACACATTTATCATCTCCTGGGAACATTTAGTGAAGTTACAGTTGTGCATTTAGTTGGACATGTTTGTCAAAACATGCAGTGTGGTATGCTCTGTTTGCAGTATTTAAATGCGTATCAGTTGCATGCATTTGTCACTCTATGAAGCTCATCAAGAACTAGAATTTTCTGCCATGTAGCTGGCTTGTCTTCAGGTGGGAGTTATTATTAATCTTCAGAACAGTGGGGTAGAAGCAGTGACAGTATATGCCTCAGTACCTTGGTATACTTTGTATTTGTGTTTCAAGATTGAACACAGCAAGACAGGACGAGACCTAAGAGAAAGGCTCCAACCATATCAACCGGACCACTTCAAAAGTGCTTGCCATGTCCCTGTCATTTATGATACACATCTGTATAGGTTGTGCAGTTTCCACTGTACTTACTACCTGTGTGAGTTGTACTTTAGATTTAAGTTCTACCAGCTACTACTTTTGATTGAAGCTTATATACATGTACTTGGTGCTATTACGACCGTCATACGTACCTCTTACACATGGGAAGGTTGAACAAGCACTGCATGTGTTTATGACATTACTGACTCCATGAAGGTAATCTCAGCGCATGTGCAGCGAGGGTGCATGCGTGTCTGTCTGTCAGTCCCTTATAGACCAGTAGGAAGCGGGTGAATATAGTATTGAGGTACTCTTCTGTTGGTCTCTCCAAAAACTGAAATGGGTGGGTGGCTGAAGTAGGGTTTGTAACTGAGAGTAGGATATAGTAGTGTGGCCACACCTTAACTACATTCAGGTGAACAATCAACTGATTAACTGTCTGGTATGCTTTGCACAATGCTGATATGATGATCTATGTACATTTCTTATAGTACATCCTGCTTGCTGTGATAAATGTGCATTATCATGCAAGTTGCACATGTTTGTCACTATATGACAGCAACAGGGTTACTGTCAGTATTTCAGCAGTTTCTGCTACGTAGCTGCTTTGATTAGACTGTCTCCAGTTAGGAGCTACCATAAGCAGCAATTTCTCTAAAGTATTTTGTAAGCAGCGACAGTATACCTCAGTACCTTGGTATACTTTGTATTTGTGTTGTAAGATTGAACACAGCAAGTCAGGACGAGACACAAGAGAAAGGCTCCAATCACAATGACTAGCAGTCACAGCTATTACACCTATTATTACTGGAATGTTATACCTCCCTTTGTGGCTACTTGTATTGCATTACTAGGTCTGGTTGTTTTAGTAACAGTTCCTGTATTACGTAAGTGTAACCGATGTAGGAGTAGTCGATATTTTGTGGATCCACTCTTTCATTTTGTAAGAGTGACTTTTGGTGATCATATTAATAAAAAGGAAGGCTCTCAGAAGTTAATTTTCTACAGTTATGAGATCTCCTCATCGGAGATATTTAGGCTTTCTACAGTTACTCTAATGGTTCTTTTGCAAACTTTTATGTCTTTTTGGGTATCATTCATATTCAATGAAACAGTTGTCTGCAACCCCCAACTTGATTGCTTTGTACGTGATCCATCAACACGCATTGTGTCATCAAGTGAACCACTGGACGACTGTACTTCCTATGATAGTACCAATGGCACTGTGGTCTGCTTCCAGTTTATGTTTGATCTTGCAAAAGGCTTCTCATCTGCAGTTGGGTTCATGGGAGTTACAGTGGTCTACTGCCGACTATATACATTTATAATGATTTGGCTTCAGGAATTTTGCAGCGATAAATGTCAGAGGAATTGCACCATATGTGTATCTCTTATTATGGGACTAGTGACCACATTTATCTACCTTTTGATTAACATTGTTGTTAATTTTGTTCCATTTTTCAGTGATGTGTTGTTTAAGACCAATAAAAGTACCATAATTTATTTCACCTACACGTTTAGTTTTTTTTATATTGGTCCAATGGCCGGTGGTTATGTAACCGAAATTAAAGGAGCTAGAAAGGCCGGAACATCTAACAATCCTCGAGTCACAAGTGAAGAAGAGAATGGTGCCAGTGTTAATTGGTCGAATTATACATACCTACCACAGGACACTTGATATACTCATTTCTGATACACATTTACGTTGTGTAGTTTCCACTGCACTTATTGTAAATGTATTTCTTACCACCTGTGTGAGTTGTACTTTAGATTTAAGTTTTACTACTACTACTTTTGACTGACTCTTCTGTACTGCAAGTCATTATGCTAATTACTGACACAATGTGCCTCACTTCCTCATTCCTCATAATTCATTACTGCACATTTCTTTGTATATATGGATATATTTCTTTGTATATATGGATATATTTCTTTGTATATATGGAAGCTTATAATAATGTGTGGTATTATGACTGTTATACCTCTTACACATGGGAAGGAATACCAATTAAGCACTGTATGTGTTTATGACATGAATTACTGACTCAATGTGGATAGCTAATTGTTGCCCCACTTCACTCAAGTTATATTCCATGTGGGTAATTATTATCTTGAATTTCTGACCAAGGTTTTTGCTAACAAACTGTCATTGTGGTACCACCTGTGTGTGTGTGTGTGTGTGTGTGTGTGTGTGTGTGTGTGTGTGTGTGTGTGTGTGTGTGTGTGTGTGTGTGCGTGTGTGTGTGTGTGTGTGTGTGTGTGTGTGTGTGCGCGTGTGTGTGTGTGTGTGTGTGCGTGTGTGTGTGCGTGTGCGTGTGCGTGTGCGTGTGTGTGTCTGTGCGCACGCTTACACTTACTGCAAAAAATGGGTTCTGGCTTTGACCAGCAGGTGTAGTTCCCTCAGTTAACTACATCCTCTCTTGGGATGTGTAGGATATCCTCTACCAACTACCTCGAGAGACAATAAGACTCCTTGTGAGACTTACCTCATCTTACAGGGGAATTCACATACATAACCCACTGTACTGTATAGTGCTGTATTAAAACATCATGAAAGAATTATACACTACCTTCCTCCATACACATTTATCATGGGAACATTACATACATTTTTTGAAAACCAAGTAAGGTTACAGTCATCAATTTAGTCTCACTTGTCAAAATAATTGCAGTGTTGGCAGTATTTAAATGCAGGGATTGATTATTCATCTTTGGGCAATTAGTGGATTATGAAAATACACATTTGTGCAAACTCTGCAGATTGCATCACACTCTTGAATAGTTTCATATTCAGCAGTAAAAGTTTCTGCTGTGTAGTTTGTCGGGCTCAAGTTGAGAGTTAGCCAATTTTGAAGAATACCAGAGTTTTCAGAAGCAGTGACATTGGTGTACTTTGTTACAAGATTGAACTGAACAAAAAAAGAAGAAACCTAAGTGAGAGGATACAATCACAATGACTAGTGGACACACCTATGACACCTATTACAACTGGAGTGTTGTACCTCTCTTTGTGGGAAGTGGTATTGCACTTTTTTCCATCTTTATAACAGCCATAGTTTCAATATATGATTGTAGTCATTTCTTGCAGTATATAGCAAATTTACTCTTTTGTTTTGCTAAAGCAACTTTTGGTGATAATATCAAAAAAGAAGACTCTAATAAGTTCACTTTCTACTGTTATAAAATCTCATTAATTCATCTCTTTCTCCTTTCTACAATCACTTGTGTGATACTTTGGCTGAGTTTTATGTCTTTTTGGGTATCGTTCATAGTCAATGAAACATTTGTCTGTGACCCCCAACTTGATTGCTTTGTACGTGATCCATCAACACACATTGTGTTTTCAAGTGAACCACTGGACGACTGTACCTCCTATGATAGTACCAATGGCACTGTGGTCTGCTTCCAGTTTGTGGTTGACCTCACAAAAGGCTTCTTTGCACTTTGTTTTTTTGTTGTTGCAGTGATCTTTTGCCGTCTGTGTGTACATATACTGATTTGGTTTAGAGAAATTTGTAGTAAGTACCAGAAGGTGCGTTGCAATATGTCTGTTATACTATCCTTTATTATGGAAATACTGACATTTATTTTCGCTTTGATTGTCATTGTTTTGTTTATTGTTTCATTTTTCAGTAATATGGTGTTTCAGACTGGTATTATATTTTGGGTGTATATATTTAGTTTTGTTTATATTGGACCATTGGCTACTATCGTTGTTGTGGGAGGAGCCAAAAAGGACACAACAAGATGTCACAAGTGAAGAAGAGAATTGTCCTCTGCTTCAAGTGCTAATTGGTCAACTTTTTCCCTACATATACCACAAGGACTTATCGTTAAGAACACTTATGTTTATAGTTTTATAGTCTCTAGCACTTCTGTATTACCTGTGTATTATATAGAGTTAATCCACTGGGCAGGCTGAACGAGTATTATAATGTTTTCCATAATCTGATTAATTACTGACTCACTGGGGGAAATTGTCCCATATCCTTTATTGGCGAGCGGAAGCTAGTTGTTCAGGTGGCTGTGGGTTTATATAGTTTATATATATATATATATATATAATGGGCTGTTCATGTGCCCGTGTGCTATGCGCAAACATAAAAGCCGGCTCATAGGTCAAGGTTGTTCTACTTACTGCCACTGCTCCTCTTTTGTAGCATATTTTTGGACAGGCCTGCTATGGCAAAATGACAGTACTGTAGTTCAGTCACTTCTGCTCGCCAAAAAATGCTGAGTGTTCTTCTACTAAATACTGTATTTACTTTAGTTGTGTTCACATATTCAAACGTCAATCTACAATGGATGGGGGGGAGGGTTTGAAAACAGGAGCGCCTCATAAGTTGGTTTTCTATGAATATGCAATGATTGTGTGAATGGTACTGTCTTGGGCATATAACACACACCTTCCTTTTTTCTCTTCCTTCATATAGCATTCACCTCCACATAAACTCTGTGTAGTGCAGTACTGGTTGTACAAAAAATACATGTGTATATGATCAGTTGATCTGAAAATACTTACATATATAGCCTTAGTCACGTATTCATATTTGCTTCCTCTCCCTCCCCTCCCTCCCTCCCTCCCCCCTCCCTCCAGTCCCCCCATCCCATCCCCAGTCACCCTCACACTGACAGTTGACCAGGCCCTGCAGCGCTGGCACTCCTGTATCAGTGTGTTTGCCCATGTCTTCCTGGCAGAGGGTCCAGGGAGTGAGAGAGACAACTTCCTCAATGCCAGGGCTGGATTTGCAAGTAGAATGGCAAGGTATGAGGAGGGAGAGAGGGAGGGAGGGAGGAAGGGAGGGAAGAGGGAGGAGGGAGTGGGGATGAGCATATGTGTACCTTTCATTCCCTCTCTCCTTCCCTCCCTCTCTCCCTCCCTCCCTCCCTCCCTTCCTTCCTCCTCCCTCCTTCCCTCCTTTCCTCCCTCCCTCCTCCCTCCTTCTCTCCCTCTTCCCCCTCCCTCTCCCCCCTCCCTCCCTCCTCCCTCCCTCTCTCCCCAGGTTTCGACAGCAGGTCAGTCAACTCTACGAAGCCTCAATCTCCAACAGGGAATGGAGTAGCAGTGTCTCCAATTCTCTCTCTCTGAGAATCAGGAGAGATTACCTCCTCCAAGATTCCCTGGAGCACTTACAGCAGGTGTGTGTTTACTGGTATACCACTTGCAAAGACCACTTCATTTTATTGGCAAGCGGATCAAGCTCTCCTAGTGATCTCAACGGGAGAAATTTTCCATTTGGATCTTTGTTTGTATGAACACACCTACGTCCACCCCAAATGCACATGCGTCATCACGCGCTACACGCAAACGTAACCAGCCTTGCCTCTTTTACTCGCCATCAATGTGTAGCATTCAACTAGTATACGTATGTCCTGCTCTCGTGTGTGTTGTATGTCTTGTGTGGTTTGGTGAGGTGGGTGTCCTTTCTGAATTCTTCTAGCTAGCGTGCTATACACATGTTTCTTGCGTTATCTGCTACAGAGAAACCTCCTTAATCAGGACGACTTAAAATGAATCACTTTACTTACTAATTGCATTAGGACATATTACAAATTAGGACACCTTGGTGTTCCCAATGAGAAATATCACACACACACACACACACACACACACACACACACACACACACACACACACACACACACACACACACACACACACACACACACACACACACACACCACCTCATCACAGCTCACCAAGTTCCACTTCACTCAAGTCCGTGTCAAGTTCGAAGGAGAGGAGGGTACAGGTCCAGGGGTCAATCGAGGATTCTTCTCCAACCTTTCCAATGAACTCAAATCTGCAGACACCACAAAACCAGTCCTTAATCAGGTTAATTGCATTCAGAATGGAAGTGTGTGTCCTTATCAGGCAGATGAGCTGATTTCTAAGTAAACAGTTCCACTACCACAAGTTATTACTGTCTCTTGTGTTGCAACTGCAGTGCATATGTGTAAATCTCTCTCTCCCTCCACCCCCCTCCCCACACACACACCCCTCTCCTCCCTCTCTCCCTCTCCCCCCTCTCTCCCTCCCTCCCTCCCTCTCCCTCATAAACCAGGTGGGTCTCCTGTTCTCAGAACCAGGGAAACACCCAGAGCAGAGTGGGTTGTTTGCTCCTTGTCCCTTCATTTCAAGACCAGGAACGTCTCCTTCCAAATTGTCATCAATCAGAGTATGTACATGTGTACAGTGGAACCCTGTAATCAGGACCCCCTGAAAATGAGGACCCCTCAATGAACAGGATCCCTTTTGCTGTCCCAAATACCGTGTTTGTGCATGATACAATCCCTGAAATCAGGACGCCTCACTCATCAGGACACTTTAATTTTTCCAATAAGTATCTGGATTAGAGGGGTTCCACATTACATCACTCCTCATTATCAGGGCTTCTTAGGGAGGGGGTCAAGGGGGAATTTGCCCCCTTAGAAATTGTTTGCCCCCCCTTGGAAATCCCAAAATTTACACATAGTAGTTCACTGTTGCCCCTCAGTAAATTTTGCCCCCCTTAACAATATTAACACTGAACTCTATCCCTCTCTCCTATCTGTTCATCCTTCCCTCCTGTGGTAACCGAGCCAGCGCGCGCAGAACGAATGAACATATTGCATACACACACAATATATACAGAGAATGTACAGCAAAAGGCAGAAGTCAATTACAGCAATGCACCAATGGAATGCAATTATAGGATGAAACATGAATGCACTAATATCCATACACTTAATACATGCAATGTATATTCAGTATACCACTTTACCACACCTCCCTCATGTGCAGGCTCAGAGGAAGACTTATTTCCGTGCCATTGGTCGGTATCTGGGACTGTGTTTCTGGTTCAGATACACCATTCCATTTATGGTGTGTAGACATGTGGCAAAGTACCTGCTGGGAAGGTAAGTGGGGGGGAGATGGGAGGTGGTGTGGGGTAGGTGTGCGGTGGTGTGGGGTAGGTGTGAGGTGGTGTAAAGGAAGTATGTGGATGGTGTGGTTGTGGATCTACTTCCTTCATTTCGGTTCCCCCTCTCTCTCCCTCCCTCCCTCCCTCTCCCCTCCCTCCTTTCCCCCTCTTCCCTCCCTTCCCCTCCCCTCTTTCCCTCACTCCCTCTCCTCTCCCTTCCCCTCTCTTCCTCTCTTCTTTCCCCCCTCTTTCCCTCCTTCCCTCCCCTCCCTTCCTCCCCCCTCCCTCCCCTCCTCCCTCCCCAGAGAGCTGGCCTGGCATGATCTAGCATTCTACAATGCAGATCTCTACGAAGGCCTCAGAAGTATGTTATTGGATGCACAGGAAGGGAAAAAATCTAAGGAAGAATTCATAGCCACATATTGCTGCTATTTTGAGGTACATTCATACATGTACAGTGGAACCTCTCTCACCCTTGGGACAGAAGAAAGTGTCCTGATTAGTGAAGTGTCCTGATTTTAGGGATTAAAGCATGTATGTACATGCAACCCTCTAATCAGGACATTTTTTGGTCTTCCAAAAGCCACATTTGTGTACTTTTAACCCTCTAAAATCAGGACACCAGGTTATTTCAAAAAACTTGACAAGGGGGGTGAGAATGGAAATCTTGGGGGGAGGGGGCAACATGAAAGCACGTGTGACTGTATGTGAGGAAAGTCTGATTAACTTAAAAACTTCTTTAAGGGGGGCAAATGCCCCCTCTTGCCCCCCACAAGAAACCCTGCTGTCCCAATAGAGAGGTGTCCCTCTTATTCTCCAGTCCCCCTCTCTCCTCTGTGTTCCCTTATAGGCTCCTCTGTCTGGTCCTATGGAGCCAGTACTGGTGGACCTCATCCCAGGGGGATCCAAGATACCTGTTATACCTGAGAGAGTACAGGAGTATGTGAGGTGAGTGTGTGTGTGTGTGTGTGTGTGTGTGTGTGTGTGTGTGTGTGTGTGTGTGTGCGTGTGCGTGTGCGTGTGCGTGTGCGTGTGCGTGTGCGTGTGCGTGTGCGTGTGCGTGTGCGTGTGCGTGTGCGTGTGCGTGTGCGTGTGCGTGTGCGTGTGTGTGTGTGTAATAGCATGTTAAAGTAGTGTTGATGGTGTGGAGTCACCTCGTAGTTAGTAGTACTGGTAAGAGTCACTACATAATGAACATTGTGAAAACATTGTGAAAAATTCCCCCCCCCCCTGTGTCTATGAATATCACACCTTATAAACCACAACTAGTTCTGATAAGAGCCACCTCATAAAGAGCATCTCTACATAGCACTGTGTATGGAGTCAGGTAGCTGGTGTTCTCAAATACATATCAAATCATTCAATTTTTGGACGGCTGCCTTTGCTTTTTGGTGGCTGAATGTCAAATAAATGTTATGTGACTGTGACACACCTTCCAATATGTACCTTGTTACTAGTGAGCCTTAATTGGGGTGGTGTTATCCTGATGGCCCATCAGGACACCTCACTGTTCAGGACACTTTTTAGTCCCAGAAGAAACACCTCGATTTTTATCCTGTCCTGATTTTAATACAATCATAACTGTGTTTATGTGCACAAAGAAATCAGTTATTTATATTTGCAGGTTATATGCCACCTTCATGATGTATGGATGTGTGAGTGATGAACTGCAGGCCATGAAGGAAGGTCTCAATGACATTATCCCTCCTGAACTTCTGGCAGGCCTGACAGCTGAGGTAAACCTTCACACAAACTCTCTCCCTTTCTTTTCATCACTCTCCTTCCTCCACTCTTCCCCTCCCTTCCTCCCTCCCTCCCTCCCTCCCACTCCTTCTCCCTCCCTCCCTCCCTCCCTCCATTCCTCACTCCCTCCTTCCCCCTCCGTCCCTCGCTCCCTCCCTCAACTCTCCTTCCCTCCTCTCCACCCTCCCTCCCTCCCTCCCTCCCTCCCTCTTTCTCTAAACAGGACTTTCAACTGCTCTTGTCAGGAGGCTCAGCCAATATCTCTCTCTCTCGTCTCAAGTCTGTCATCAGATTCAACCACACACATGGCAACCCACGTACTGTCTGTGACCGCTTCGAGAAGTAAGAACTTTTGTAAGAACTAATAGAATATCCTCTTAATCAGGACACCCTTGGGACAGAAGAAAGTGTCCTGATTAGTGAGGTGCCTGATTTCAGGGATTGAATTGTACACAAATGTCTTGTTTGGAACAGTCCTGTTTATTGAGGTGTCCTCATTTTCAGGTGATCCTGATTAGAGGTTCCACTGCACATTATGTACATATGCATGAATACTCTTACAATATGCTGTCTACATTACATCTATGTGAATACTGTAATGTGATTGATTGACTGTTGATATCTCCATTCAGGATGTTCTGGAGGGTGGTGAGTCACATGACCAACACTCAGAGACAGGAACTGCTCTACTTTGCCACTGGGAGTGGTGCTCTTCCCACTGAGACTGACACCTCAGCTCAAACACCTGGTGAGTGTGTACATGGCTGAGGAATTGTATAGGTTAGAGTTTCGGGCTTTGTCCGTATAACATACCTTGTATTTCTCCCATCACCTACTCCTTCTTTCTCTTCTCTCTGTTCTTCCTTCTCTCTCACTCCTTCCCTCTCCATTCCCTCCCTCCCTCCCTCTCTTCGTCCTTTCTTCCTCTTCTCCCTCTCTCCCTCCCCCTTTCCCTCCCTCTCCCTCCCTTACTCTCCCTCCCTCCCTCCCTCTCCAGCTCTCCTCATCACCATCAATGTCATAGGTAGCAGTAACACTAATTCCCTCCCAGTAGCCTCCACATGTAGCCAGCGTATGTCCATTCCTCTCTATCCCTCCTACCTCGTGCTCAAGAAGAAACTCTTGCAAGCTATTCAGTGTCAAGCTTATGGTCTTGGATGACTCTGTCATGTGACTGTCATGTGACTGTCATGTGACTCCTGCAATCTTCACTTTTTGTATTTTATGCATGTTTAAACCTGTAATAAATGCTTTTATGCAAATTACATGATACAGAGAGCCGGTGTGCATGTAGGAATGGTATAGCCAATTAATATTAAAACGACTCACGGGTTGCTGTTTAAATTTTTTTGCTGTGAACTCCATTTTGGATTGCATAATTAATCACTGGCTATACCTAGATTGGCTGATCCGCCCATCTAGGCCATACCTTCAAACACTATGACTCAGCTTTTGCTATACGCAAACAGCTCGTGCACCTGCAGCCGTACACATGTATATATTAATACTACATGATATGCATATGGACATATGGACATAACATAGCCAAATTAATGTTATAACCAATTGCTCATTGAATATCTTCATGACTAAGTTGATGAATATATAGTCTTCTAATAAATGACAGTGTTCCATGTCACAGCAGGCTATATAGCAACAATGTTATTTATTTACTACAAGACTAAACATTGCTAACTATATAATCAAGAACACATATAGACACATACAAGCTGCCCATTAATATTGCTGATGATCAAGCTTCCAGTTTTAGAAGCTGGAGATTTAGCTCCATTTGACCAGCCTACACACACTCTATGAAGAATTGAAATGTGTCCAGATCTGATACGTATATCGATCTATACCCGTTCCAATTGAAATGGAATTTGCCTATAGGCAGTTGCTATAGTGGGACTATAAATCATAACACTACGAGGATGTGAGGAGAGACTATATGAATTATTGTACCTTAATTGTACGGCATAGCTAGTTAGTTAGTGTAGTAGTCAGTGTTTCAATGAATCTTCAATTACTTTTATTGTGTGTTAATAGACAATTGTATGTTGAATAGCATTTATTACGTTGGGGTGACTGTGACTTAATAATTAATGTTTGTTGGTTCCAATTGTGCTGATAGCCATGTTGAATATGTTTAGGGTAAATTTATAGCCCATTGCATCTGGTTGCTACATTTATAGTCAGTGGTTTATACAAGCTATATAGAGGGCTATGTCTGAACAGGAAGAGAGGTTGTACTACCTGTTGTTGTATCTGCACAGCACAGGTCTGGCCTTGAGCCATTTACACACAATGCTAAATGACAAAATGATGTCTTTTCACGTAGTTAACTCTCTGATAACCACATAGCAACATTGCTAAAATCAATTAAACCACCCCATGTTTCCCCTCCGGCACTGCAGCTGGGTCCTCCGGTGGTAGGCATGTAAATGCACTACCATGGGGTGGTTTAACTAATGCATGTCACCAGCCAAACAATATTCTTTTTATATAGTTGTTTATATTTCAGTAACTTTAATATCTGCATGTTAATATGTGTTGGAAACTTTAACTACATTTCTGCCCCCTAAACACAAGAGTTTCATCATTAGATGAAGGCTGTAGGAATGACAGTGCCAAAAATCAGAGAAAAAAGGAATGTATATTTTGCATGGCAATGCTGTTGCATACCATAATTTCTTTCATATCTCTGTGTATAGTCAGAAGTCCAGTAAGCTGCAATATGGGGATACACCATAGCAACCTATACTCCTGTACTGTTAATATCCAATTTGGTGGCCAGATGGGAAACTGCACATGTAAGGACATGCTCATATCATTTTCAGACTCTGCTCATTTAACTTATAGACATTATATAATCAGTTATTCTGTAATTTCTATTTGTACGCATGCGTACATATTTGATGAGCTCTTGGTCGAAATAAATATGGCGGAGTGACAATACACACATACAGATGGGCTTAATTGATGCATATTCACATGTGGCTAATGTGCTGTTAGGTATTATTCATATCAGATGAGCCAAATTGGTGGATATTATTCATAGAATGATGTTCTGTCGTAGTGGTCCATCACACACTATGAATATTTGTACATTAACAAGTAAATAAAAAATTAGGAAATTTGAAGTGTAATATAGGAATTGCATAAAAATGAACAGAGACAAGATTGGGACACAGACATGCTATGTACATCAACATACCTTGTAGTACATTGATGTATATAGCATGTCTGTGTCCCAATCTTGTCTCTGTTCATTTTTATGCAATTCCTATATTACACTTCAAATTTCCTAATTTTTTATTTACTTGTCTCTTGTCATTTTTTTACTATTGTAAGCAATATTCTCCCTAGCATGTCCTCTCCATATCCATAAACATCTGACCAAGTATTGAGCTACTGTATAAATACGTGATTAGTACTGAGGGCGTGGTTTGGTTGCAAGCAGCAGCTGCGTACATTTTTTTGGTCTATAAGCAAACCTGCTAGCAACGTACTATCAGTCACCAGCGCTTTGGCTTGGTGGTATATAGTATCGTGGTAGAATAGCGTGCCGTTTCTCCAGCAGACGGCATATAAGCATAATACTATATGGTATCTATGATATAAGCTTACCGAGGTATATACGTAGAGGCAGAGCACTGTACGCGTGTGCAGTGTTCTGACAGTGAGAGTAGCACAAGAATCGTCAACACATCTCTGTTTTGCTTATGTAGTACTAAGTGCTAGTTGCTTTACAAATCGTCAACACGTTCTCCATCAGCCAGTTCACTCGTGCGTAGTTGTTACGCGCTAGTTGCTAAGCTTTTGCGCATGCGCGGCTGGTGTAAATGACGTCATTAATGAGTCTTGTCTCATGACGTAATCGTTTTCTTGTATGATGCAAGCTAACTATTATACGTGTACTATGCACGTACATTCAAAATGAATTACGTAATCGCTATATATGTACATGTATTGCATTGAGAGGAGTGTTAACATCATTATTACAAGAATCACAAGGGTTAATAAAATATGCTTTTGTCATGTTGCTATTAGCGATGATATCTCTAAACATGCTAACTTTCAGGTTGATGGTTACCATGGTTGCTGAGTTTTGCTCATTAGTTATCTCCATTCATAATACATTGCTGGGAGAGATAACGATCAGTAGTACATGAACTACAAGGATTATACCTCTATTCCCCAGTACGTATTGAAACAATTCCACATGCAAAGATTCAATTCCATTGATATTATGGTTATTGAGTTACGCTTCTTCAAGAAGAATAATAAGAAGAAGAAGATGAAGAACATGGCAAAAATGGGAAAAGCACTTTTTGAGATATTACACTTATCTTACATCACAGATCAACCATTTTTGGTTTCCTGGTTATTTTTCACCTATTCTTCACCTTGATATCATTAAAAGTGAAATCAACTTGAAATTGAAAGTGAAAATGAACAAAATGCTTATATATGGTTTTCAATGGGGATAGACCATAGCAATCCCTATATACACAGTACTACCGTACTGTGTGATTGAGGGTATAAAATGAGCAAAGTGTGTACGTACAGCATCCATATATTATTGGCTTTTGAGCAGGTAATTATTTTGCAATGATTCTCTGAACTACATGGACACTATAAAATGCTCTGGTAGGTAATGATGGCCGCTCATATTGTGTACTCTGCTCATCTTAAGCTTCTCTGTCTTACTTGTTTTAAGGTCTCCACTCAACTTATGGGTTCCCCCCATATTTTTGGTCTCACTCATCTTTGGAATTCTCTACTTCAGGACAGTTTCATTTCTGTTCGTCCTTCAACTGGTGATAAGAGTAGCCAAAAATATAATATATATGTTGCTGGAAATACTTAAGGTAATTTCACCAGCTGTTACTTGTTTAATTGCTATTTATGGACATCAGCTAGTGAGTCCTTCTGTAAGCACTAACAATATAAGAACAGAGATCTTGAAATCCGAATGTTCTTTCCCAATGCCATCTAAGGAAGTGGCCATTGAGAGGAAGGACTTGCAACAGAAACTTGAGAAATTCTTGGATCTTGATGGATACCAACCTAACCCTCTAACACGTGTTGTTTGTGGACCACGTGGGTCAGGAAAAACAGCTGCAGTCATCAACCTTCTTAAGGGGAGGAAAGGTGTGGTGTATGTACATATTCGTGAAAGTGATGATACATATTTAGCGCAACAAATTCTCCGCACATTGTCAGTTTCTGTTCCTCAAGGTACAGATCCAACTTGCTTGTTAGGGGCAGCATTGCAAGACATACAGAAATGGTCAAGTACACCAAGTAGGTGGTTCGATAGAACCCCACAGGATCCTGGTGACAGCCAGCCAATTTTAGTAGTGGATTTCAATCCGCGGGTAGGTAGTAAAAGTTTTGAAGATATTCTATTTCTTCTGAAATCATGGGGTAGTGACTCAGGTTGGGTAAAACCCATAATAATATTAACAGGTACCTTAGGTCTACATAAACCTAGGCTTGAACTGAGGGCAAAGTTCTTCAAAGTAGATGACCTTAGTCCGGAAGAGTGTGCGTTGTATCATGCAAAAATGTGTAAGATGATAGATGATAAATATACTGACCAATGTAAGAGTGAAATTTCCAAAATATTACCACCAGACAGATGGAATCAATTATTACATTTAAGTACATTGGCACAGAGTAAATTTTCTTCGTTGGATGAGTTAAAAAAAGAAGCCACCCTACTTAAAGAAGAAATAATTGACTCATATGAGAAGGCTTTAATTTCTTTCACCAAGGAAATTGAAAAAAAGACATATAGTGAACAGCATCATGTGTTATGTAAATTGATGAATGAAGAAAAGGTGAATTTAAAGGATTTCTGTGTTGAGTACAATTTGCCAGAAAAGGATATTATTGAAATACTACTAGCTATAAGACCACGTCCTTTCTATGTCCACCCTCAAACCGGTCAAGTCTACATTGGTTCTAGGTTCATGATGCCAGCACTTGAATGTATATGCAACTTGAAATATTAAAAAAATTCTTTTTTTATAGACAGATATTTGCAGTACCTTTGAACATGTATTTACTCAATGCATGAAGTAATATGCAATTGTATAGCTCATAGCATATTTTTATGTGTTCATTATTATCATCAGATACCGACTCTCTATGTAGGGATGGTGCCGACACAGCCCTAACATTATGAAACTGCTCAGACCTCCCAAATGCTGCAGTTATAAGCCTTTTTAGGTGCCTACGGGTGTTTCTATACAGGATAAAACTCTCAAAGTAGGTAAAATACATCGCTATAAAATTGCCAAAACCCCAATTTCTCCATCTTCTTCTTCTCTTCAGTAGACAAGCCTATCTCACAAACGGTACAAGTACATAACTGTAGAGGCCTGTGTGGCTAGGAAAACTAGTAGCTAACAACTGTTGACATTCTAATCTCTAGCCAAAATGATAATAGAAATCCAACGTTTCGACATTCATACAAATGTCATCCTTAGGATCCGGAGTTAGGTTGGATTTCTATTTATATATTTTGGCTAGAGATTAGAATGTCAACAGTTGGTAGAAGTACATATTTACCTTCACTTTTGCATGAAAGGCTGGCTTCACATTCTCTGCGGAGTGCCTACGGTCAACGGAACCTATGTATTTCCATATACAGTGGAACCTCCCATAAACGGATCCTCCGAGAAGCGGACACTCACGCTACTCGCCGTGTTACTCCGAATTCCGGAGAGCGGATAAATCCTCGCGCCAAACGGCGCTCCACTGCCCATTTTGCCTCTAAATAGCCAACACCCGAAAGCCACTCCCTTGAAATTGCAGTTGTGCTTTGCGCAGTGGCGAGCGGAAACGTGCATTAAAACAGCGAAACAAGGCTCTGAAATCTGTAATTATCTTGGAGTCTAGTAGCTAGCTACGTGTACATTATAATGAACGTAGACATCAAAGGACACGGATGTATATTGGCCAGAAAATTGATCAATATTACACATCGGAGGCACGAATGTCATTTCTAATTATTATGCGCGTGTGATTTCACGTGACCGCGAGTAGCAAAAAGGGGTGGGGCTTGCGCACGTAAATTACTCTGTACTGCATGCACCCTTTCAGCGCGTGCGCAATATACACAGGAAGTAGGGGATGGGGAAAATATGCAGCAAGAGAGGACAATACGATAATTACCCTGCATAAACCCATAAAGTGTACTAAAAAGATGTATGGAGTTTTACATTTCCAATTCAGACATGAGGTCTGATGGTATGATTGATACACACAACGTTAACATATTCAACATGCACAAAATGTGCCTATCAGCAAATTAAAATAACAATATTAATTGACTCTGCAATAGCAGGCTAAGCAAAAATTTTGAAGACAATGCTGATGTCACAGTCATATGTATAACTATAACATAAATGTCTATCAGCACACAATAAAATAAATGAAGATTCATTGAGAATATAAGAAGCTGATAATGTGCAGAAACACTTAAGGCTCTGCCATACAGACCCTGCAAAGTATAGTCCCTCCTTGCACACTTGTTGTTTATGATAGCTACTATAGCAACCACCTAGCAATCCATGGGGCCATAAGCATGTATATGTTCTTGATTTTCTCAAGTGTATACAGTAAAGTACAGAGTGGCCAAGTGGGACATCCCTTGCTCACCTCTTGTATACTCTTGTGCACCCTCCCAGAAATGGAAGGTGCACAAGAGTTTCCAAGAGGTGTGCAAGTAGTGTTCCACTTGCCCACTCCGTACTTTACTGCTGTGACGTACATGGTAGAAGTGAGTGTTGTATTGTCAGTGCACAAATGTGGTGTGTGCAATATAATGTAGTCTCTGAGGTCAAACAATGGTAGTGTAAGCACTTTTCAGTAGCCACATTGGGATGAAATGAATTATAGGGATTCATTGTGCTATGAAAGTACATATTTGTGTGCATGTGCTCTGGATTGCATCATACTCCTGAATATGATCTACATATGTAAATGTGCTTATAGTATATACCTTCTGCATGCTTGCAGTAATAAATGAGCATCGTCGTGCAAGATGCATGTCATTGTTACTATATGAAGAAGTATCAAGAAATATCAGTATTTAAAATTTCTGCTACATTTCTGCTGACTTGATTTGACCGTCTCCATTTGAGTTATTATATTAAACTTAACAGTGGTAGTGTTACAAGATGTAAACACAACTGTGAACAAGAGAAGAAGAGACCTAAGAGAAACTTCAAAGGCTACAATCACAATGTCTAATGGACACAGCTATGACACCTATAATAAGTGGAGTGTTGTGCCTCCCTTTTTGGCTAGTGGCATCACACTTTTAGGTCTGGCTGTTTTAATAATAGTCACTTTAATACGTAAGTGTAAGCTATGTGATACATGGAGGTGTAGTCAATATTTTGTGGATCCACTATTTCGTGTTGTAAAAGTGACTTTTGGTGATTATATTAAAAAGGAAGACTCTGAGAAGTTCATTTTCTACAGTCATGAGATCTCCTCATTGCAGATATTCATGCTTTCTACAATTACTATAATGGTTTTTTGGCCAACTTTTATGTCTTTTTGGGCATCGTTCATAGTCAATGAAACATTTGTCTGTGACCCCCAACTTGATTGCTTCTTACATGATCCATCAACACTCATTGTGTTGTCAAGTGAACCACTGGACAACTGTACCTCCTATGATGGTACCAATGGCACTGTGGTCTGTTTCCAGTTTGTGTTTAATCTTACACAAGGCTTCTCATCTGCAGTTGGATTTATGAGTGTTGCCGTGGTCTACTGTCGACTGTATATATATGTAATGATTTGGTGTCGAAAATTTTGTGAGCAACATGAGGTGTGCACCATGTTTGTGTCTCTTGTTATGCATACTATAACTTCACTTATTGCCATTTCGATTAACATTGCTGTTTGTAAAATTTCATTTTTCAGTGATGTGGTGTTCAATACAAATAAAAATACCATTATATACTTAGCCTACTTCTTTACTTACATTGGTCCATTTGCTGGTTTCTATATAGCCTTTGTTTTGAGAGGAGCCAGAAATGTCGCAACATCTAACAATGCTCAAGTCACAAGTGAAGAAGAGAATCCTCTTCTTGGTGCTAGTGTTAATCGGTCAAATTACACAAATATACCACAGAACTCTTCATACACTCATTTATGATGCACCTCTAGGTTGTGTAGTTTCTACTACACTTATTTTAAATGTATTTCTTATCACCTGTGTGAACTGCACTTTAGATTTAAGTTCTGCTGCTACTATTTTCAACAATTACTGCAAGTCATAACTATATATTTTGTTTGTATATATGGAAGCTTATATACTTTGTGCTAATTATGACTGTTATACCTCTTACACTTGGGAAGGATAAACAAGCACTGCATGTGTTTATGACATGTATGTGGGTAATAATATTGCCCCACTTCCTCATGATTTATGAATATCTGTACTACATCTTTGATTGTATTCCATGTGAGTAAGTTATTATCTCGAATTTCTCACCAAGGTTTTAGCTAACAAACTCTATCATTAGTGGTAGCACCTGTGTGTGTGTGTATGTGTGTGTGTGTGTGTGTGTGTGTGTGTGTGTGTGTGTGTGTGTGTGTGTGTGTGTGTGTGTGTGTGTGTGTGTGTGTGTGTGTGTGTGTGTGTGTGTGTGTGTGTGTGTGTGTGTGTGTGTGTGTGTGTGTGTGTGTGTGTGTGTGTGTGTGTGTGCGTGTACGTGCACGCGTGTGTGCGTGCTTACATTTGCTGCAAGAAAGGGGACCAGCAGGTATAATTCCCTCAGTTCCCTTATCACAACTACAATCTCTCATGACATGTGTAACAACATGGAGGAGCAACCATTACACATTTATCATCTCCTGGGAACACATAGTCATGTATTTAGTCAGACACGTTTGTCAAAGCAAAAACTTATGTTTTGCAATGTTGGTATAGGTTCTGTTTGCAGTATTTGTGTATTGTTAACAAAGTCGCATGCATTTGTCACTCTATGAAGCTAGCATTAAGAACTGCTATGAACAGTGGAAAAACTGTAAACAGTGACTGTGTACCTCAGTACCTTGGTATACTTTGTGTTTGTGTTGCAAGATTAAACACAGCGAGACCTGAGAGAAAGACTCCAATCACAATGACTAACGGCTACAGCTATTACACCTATAACAACTGGAATGTTGTACCTCTCTTTGTGATTAGTGGTATCGTACTTTTAGGTGTGGTTGCAGGGCCGTAGCAGGCACTGTGGCCAGTGCAGTTTCAGCCGCACCATGTACCAGCGATCTAGCGCGCATGCGCATGAGGTACCGAGCAATTAACTGCGCTGGCGCTATAATCACGCGCAAGAGTTACGTATGTACGCGGAAGCATGCACTGCAGCAATCTTTGACATGGCTAGTTCCCTCCCTCTTTCCCTCTCTCCCTCCCTCCTTCCCTCCCTCCCTCCCTCCCCCTCTCCTCCTCCCTCCCTCCCTCCCCCTCTCCTCCTCCCTCCCTCCCTCCCCCTCTCCCCCTCCCTCTTCCTTCAGCTCTCCTTATCACCATCAATGTCATACATGTAGGTATCAGTAACACTAATTCTTTTCCAGTAGCCTCCACTTGTAGCCAGCGTATGTCCATTCCACTCTATCCCTCCTACCTCGTGCTCAAGACAAAACTCTTGCAAGCTATCCAGTGTCAAGCCTATGGTCTTGGATGACTGTCATGTGACTATCCTATGACTATCATGTGACTCCTGCAATCTTCACTTCTTGCATTTTATGCCTGTTGTAATAACTGCTTTTATAGAATTTATAAGTATACATTAGGGTGAGAATAACCTGACGTAATACAAGTGTTCTTTGTCTCACAATATAATACAGCATGTTTTATGGATGAGGAGCATTGAGCATTGTGCGTACAACATACCTTCTCTGTAAAGTGTTTATCGTCTGAATTTAAATTCACTTTTGGCTATAAATGCATGCATACATACATAGCAGAGGCAGAGACAGCATGTCAAAAGTGGGGGGGCTTGGCGTTCATGAAGTTGATGGTTATTATTATATACATGGATATATCCAGCATATAGGCTATTTGTATTTAATACATTTTTCGTGACAACCTCCAATTTAGGGGGGCTCAGCCCCCCTTATCAAAAAGTGGGGGGCTCAAGCCCCCCCCCCCTGCCCCCTCCCCAGGTTCTCTGCCTCTGCATAGGTTGTGCTATCAGTACATAACTATCAGTGGATGGTTATTTTAACACAAAGTGTTGTATGTGTAGTCACTCATTCATGTAATTGACAATTTAATGGCTATTGAACAAACATTGAGAGGAGAGCCAATAAGGCGCATACTGTAGACCCATAGACCAAGTATATAATTAATTATGTTGTTATGATCCCACCTAATTATATGCCTCAAGGATGTCATGTTATAGAGTCTATGGAAAACATGTGAGGTCCAATTATATATTCACTCAGCCAATAAATAATTATGGTGGTGAAAATTTACAGGTTGAATGATTACATTGCATTCCAAGTTAAATATCAGCCATTGTACACAGCTAGCTATATATTCTGATACAAGACTGACAAAACATGCAATTTCAACCGAGATAGACATACATCTTTGTTCAATGGCTACTAAATCATCATTTACATGAATGACTGACTGGACTACACATGAAAGGATGCAACTGAGATAACAAATAACCATCATGTTTTGCAGTGATACATTGTCTGAATTTATGTTCACCTTTGGTTAAATGAATGCATACATACACTGTGGGTTCAAATCCTGCACACAAAGAAGTTATTTTAATCTATCAGTATGTATATAAACCTAACACAAAGTGTTTTAACTCAGTTGCATGTGTAGTCACTCATTCATGTAATTGACAATTTAATGGCTGTTGAACAAACATTGAGAGGAGAGCCAATAAGGCGCATACCAGACCAAGTATATAATTGTAAGTTGTTATTTCAATCTAGTATATATATATATAAGGGGATGATAAATGTGCGTGTGAAGGAATGTAGTGTATACATTAGGGTTACTCCTCTACAGCTGCAGTACAGTGGGATTATGTATGTGATTTCCCCTGTGAGATGAGGTACTATAGAGTCTTTTGTATACTATAAGAATCGAAGCTAGCATCAACCAGCAGATAATTTCTGCTACATAGCTAGTCAGGCTAGACTGTAGGTAGTACGTAGCTATAGGTTCACCAATTCCTTAAAAACAGTAGAAAAAGAACAGTTCTTCAGAATTAAGCAGTCACATTGACGTACTTTGTATTTAGTGTTACAAGATTGGACTCAAACAAAGCAAGAAGAAACCTAAGAGAAAAGCTACAATTATAATGTCTGGTGGGCACAGCTTTGACACCTATTATGACTGGATGGTTTTCCCTCTCTGGTTGGCAGCTGGTATCCTAGTTTTTGGTGTGCTTGGCATTCTAATCATAGGTTTAATAGGTATTTGTAGTCATAGTACGGAGAATGTGGTGAATTTACTTTTTCATTTTGCAAGAGTGACTTTTGGTAACTGTTTAAAGAAAAAAGACTCTAATAGGTTCACTTTCTACTATTTTGAAGTCCCCTCATACTTTATAGTTGGGCTCTCTATGATTACTGCAGTAATACTTGGGACAACTTTTTTGTCTTTTTGGCTATCGTTCATAGTCAATGAAACATTTGTCTGTGACCCCCAACTTGATTGCTTCTTACGTGATCCATTAACATACCTTGTGCCATCAAGTGAACGACTGGACAACTGTACCTCCTATGATAGTACCAATATTAATGGCACTGTGGTCTGCTATGAGTTTATATTTGATCTCACAAAAGGCTTCTCATCTGCAGTTGGGTTTATGGGAGTTGCAGTGGCCTACTGCCGATCGTATGTATTCATGCTAATTTTGGTTGAGAAATTTTGCTGCAAATGTTGCACCAAATATGTATCTGTTGCTATGCAACTAGCAATCTGCTTAATCACCTTATCGATTGTTGGTGTTGTTAGTACAGTTCGATATTTCAGTGCCATTCTGTTTAAGTCATATACAAGTAAAATTATATTTATTGTCTACATGGTTACTTTTATTCTCACTGGTCCACTTGCTGGTTCAGGTCGTAGCTACTATATTGGTTTTCGGTCAACTAAAATGTAAAGCATACCACATCAGTCTTGATTGACTGTCATGACACATATCTATTTGTATATACTTCTGTATTTCTGTATTTCTGTATTTCTGTATATAATTACCACCTGTATGATTGTATCATAGTTTTAGATTTAAGTTCTGCTGCTACTAATTTTGACTTTTATTGCAAGTCATATATTTGTTTGTATATAGAAGCTTATATATTTTGTGGCTATTATGAGTTATACCTCTTACACTTGAGAAGGATGACAAGTGAGTTTATGACATGAATTACTGACTCCATGATGGTAATTACTGTCCCACTTTCTCATAATTGCCGAGCGCCTTAGCGCGAGGCATCCTAATTCCGCATCGCGTTCTCGTCTTGTGATGTTTGTATGTATGTATGTCAGTCACGCTTCAGGAATTCAATTATAGTCACGCTTAGGAATTCTGGGCGGAGCGTGGAGGCGCGCGCACGCTAGCGATAATGTCTGCGACCTGACGAACTCCGTCGCCGGGAGTTGGCGAGGATACGAAAGAGGACGGAAAGGGAAAGAGATGGCCTCCAAGTGCGGCCAAGTTTTACGGTATTAGTCTTGCTGTGCTAATATAGCCTCGTATCTAGGCTTTTTCTTTTCCCCCTGGAAAGAGGCTGGGCACGAGGCTACCTGTACTGTAAAACTTGGCCTTGTGTCCGAGGAGGTGAAAATCGGCCGTGTTCGGAACCCCCCGGAAACCCCGCCCCTACTGTACTTATGTACTTTACTCCTCGACTAGGTCAGCTAGACTTGAGGCCATGACAGAGGCAGAATGCAACAGGAGGGCCAGAGACATTAACATCATTATTGACCTCATTCTCTTCTATATCTACATTTGTGCTTCCTTTAACATAAGGCGCGAGGCACTAATCTACACTGAGTGTATACCTAGTATGTACTACATACAGTTTGCATGAAGGTCAAGACTGTATGTATGTGTGTGACTTAGTGCCAGGGGTAATTAACCCCCGGTCCACATGCGGGATATACTCATCAACCACATCTTATCTGGAAAACACGTATATACCACCCTAGCTTTAAAAGATCAGTAAGAAAGAAAGGAAAGACATCTCCCTCCTCTTCCTCCCTCCTTTTCCTCTCCCTCCCTCCCTCTCCCTCCCTCCCCTCCCTCCCTCTCCCTCCCTCCCCACAGTCCCCACATCCCATCTCCAGTACAGGAGCATTGGAACTGCTCCGGCCAGTCAGGCCATGGCTTGACCAATAATTTAAAGAAATGGGTGTGGTCATTAGATAGCACTGCAAGAGTAGTATAATTGCCCACATGAGGCAGGACCATACAGGAATGTCGTTTGTCATGGTAACTTGATGCATTACTTGCACATGCATATTCTGATTAGTGTGTGGTTATTGTAATGGGTGTGGGCATGGGTGACAGCCTGACCAATAAAACTTTACTTGCTACACCCTTACAGTAACCCTGACACTGACAGTTGACTAGCTAGGCCCTACGGCGCTGGCACTCCTGTATCAGTGTATTTGCCCATGTCTTCCTGGCAGAGGGTCCAGGGAGTGAGAGAGCTCAATGCCAGGGCTGGGTTTGCAAGTAGAATGGCAAGGTTAGTAGAGAGAGAAGGAGGGAGGGATGGAGGGAGTGGGCATGGTCTGCTTTTGTATGTGTACCTTTCATTCCCTCTCTCCTTCCCTCCCTCTCTCCTTCCCCCTCCCTCTTCCTCCCTCCCTTCTCCTCCCTCTCTCCCTCTCCCCCCCAGGTTTCGACAGCAGGTCAGTCAGCTCTATGAGGCCTCAATTTCCAGCAGGGAATGGAGTAGCAATGTCTCCAAGTCTCTCTTTCTGAGAATCAGGAGATATTACCTCCTACAAGAAAGATGTG
The DNA here is from genome assembly GCA_963970385.1 of Theonella swinhoei. Classification (NCBI taxonomy): domain Eukaryota; kingdom Metazoa; phylum Porifera; class Demospongiae; order Tetractinellida; family Theonellidae; genus Theonella; species Theonella swinhoei. The sequence goes on along the minus strand of OZ019947.1, from coordinate 12,136,664 downwards.
TGTAGTGGTGTACCACTTGCACAGATCACTATATGTCCTGTCCAAATATATTTCTCATGCTATCATCACTGGTTTTGCCTGCATATAGCTTGTTCCTGTACTTTTTAGCATTGTCATCCCTACATCCTTTAACATTTTAATGAAATGTTTTTCACGCTTGTTTCACTTGTTTTTCATTGCCAAATACATGTTCACGCACGAGCCCTACCCCTTTTGCTCCTCGCGGTCACATCGTTTAACACTTTAATGAAATGTTTTTTCACACTTGTTTCACTTGTTTTTCATTGCCAAATACAGTAGTATTTCACACGCGAGCCCCACCCCTTTTGCTCCTCGCGGTCACATGAAATCATACGCGCATAATAATGAGGAAATGGCGTTCGGTATACGGAAATACATGTATTCCTAGCTCTTCTCGTGCAGGAAAGGTCCTACGAAGATTCCGTTGGGCAAAGGCACAATTCAACAAATTCTCCGCACATTGTCAGTTTCTGTCCCTACGGGCACAGATCCAACTTGCTTGTTAGGGGGAGCATTACAAGACATACAGAAGTAGCTATTCTAGTGACAAAATATCGCAGCCAATCTTAGTAGTGGATTTCAATCCGCGAATGGATAATAAAAGTTTTGACAATATGTTACTCCTTCTCAAATCATGGGGTAGTGACTCAAGTTGGGTAAAACCCATAGTAATATTAACGGCTACCTTAGGTTTACATAGACCTAGGTCAGTAGGTAAACCCGCGAAGTCTACATTGGTTCTAGGTTTATGATGCCAGCACTTGAACGTATGTGCACACCTAAAAGTATATCAAGAACTTTTTCTTATGAATATAGACAGTACAAGTAATGTATTCTAGATGTGTTTTGGTACCTTAAACATGTATTTACTCAATGCATGAAGTAATTGTCAATTATAATATACAATTAGCCTAGTATCAGAGAGTCGGTAGACTCTCTATGTAGGGATGGCACTGACACAACACGCCCATTTTCCCTTATAGAATGGCTCAGAACTCCCAAACGGAGCAGTTACAAGCCCTTTTAGACACATACACGTACTCTAGGAGTGTTTCTGTACACGCTATGACCCTCAAAGTAAAATACACAACTACACCGACTTACAGAAATCGGCCAAACCGCACTTTTGTTCTTTTTCTTCAATTGAACTCGCCTACCGCAAGTGGCACAAGTACTGGTTTTACATACGACTCCTTTCACTTTCGTGCGTGATCCTTGACCAAGAGAATCTTCGTAACTTCCTCGCAAGTGTATGAGAACAATATTTGTCGGAATCAATTTTCCATTTGTGTACGTGCACACGTTTCATAGAAAGGTGGGGTTCAAGCGCTCAAATAGAAGGGGGTGGAGCTCGTGCGAGCGGGTTTGCACAGTCATTTTTATTGAGGGATGTAGGGATGGAGCGTGGAAGTGCGAAAAGTGTAGAAACAAGAACCCTCTAATCAGGACACCCTGAAACGAGGACACCTTGATAAACAGGACACCTTTTGCTGTCCTAAATGTCATGTCATGTTTGTGTACGATACAACCCCTGAAAATTATCAGGACACCTCACTAATCAGGACAATTTCTTTTGCTCGCTCTGCTCGCCAATTATATCCCCGTTGCACGACTAGGTTGGCTCGCTCCCGCTCGCCAATTAGCTCTCTATATCTGTGTTTATGAATCTCATGTCTTATAAACCACAACTAGTTGTAATGAGAGTCACCTCATAAGAGCATCTCAAACTGTCCTCTAGCGCTGTTTCAAGCTCAGTTCAATTTTTCGACGGCTGTCTATTTGCGGTGGCTGTACATCTTTATGGAACAGTAGTATACATTCCTTGCTACTAGCCTGCTCTAAGGAGGGAGGTGTTATCGTGATGGTCCTTAATTGTCAGGATACCTCATTGTTCAGAACACTTTTCAGTCGCAGAAGAAACTTTATTTCTGTCCTGAATTCCATATTTGTGTGCACAAAGAAATCAGAACTCTAGTGGAACCTCTTTAATCAGGACACTCTTGGGACAGAAGAAAGTGTCCTGATTAGTGAAGTGTCCTGATTTCAGGGGTTGAATTGTACAAAAAACATGGCACTTGGAACAGCAAAGGGTGTCCTGTTTACTGAGGTGTCCTCATTCCTGATTAGAGAGGTTCCACTGTTAGTGCACATAATGTATAATGTGAGTACAGTGATTAAATATTTCAACCCAGAAGGCCTTCATCAGTAACTGTATGCATAGGTATATGTATATAACACATATGTAACACATTATGTTGTGTGAATACTGTAATGTGATTGGCTGTTGATATCTCCATTCAGGATGTTCTGGAGGGTGGTGAGTCACATGACCAACACTCAGAGACAGGAACTGCTCTACTTTGCCACAGGGAGTGGTGCTCTTCCTACTGAGACTGACACCTCAGCTCAAACACCTGGTGAGTGTGTACATAGTGGATTCACCTGAGGAATTGTACAGCTTGGAGTTTTGGGCATTGTGCATACAACATACCTTGTATATCTCCCATCACCTACTCCTTCTTTCTCTCCTCTCTGTTCCTCCTTCCGTCTCAATTCCCTCCCTCCCTCCCTCTCTTCATCCTTCTCTTTCTTTCTTTCTCTTCCTCCTCCCTTCCACCCTCTCTTCCTTCCTTCCCTCTCTCCCCTCCTTCCTTCCTTCCCCTCCTTCCCCCCTCCTTCCCTCCCTCCCCCTCCTTCCCTCCCTCCTTCCCTCCCTCCCCCTATACCCCTCCTCCCTCCCTCTCCCTCCAGCTCTCCTCATCACCATCAATGTCATAGGTAGCAGTAACACTAATTCCCTTCCAGTAGCCTCCACATGTAGCCAGCGTATGTCCATTCCTCTCTATCCCTCCTACCTCGTGCTCAAGAAGAAACTCTTGCAAGCTATCCAGTGTCAAGCCTATGGTCTTGGATGACTGTCATGTGACTCATGTGACTATCATGTGACTTTCATGTGACTATCATGTGACTCTCCTGCAATCTTCACTTCTTGCATTTTATGCATGTTTAAACCTGTAATAACTGCTTTTATAAAATATATAAGTATTAGGGTGAGAATAACCTGATGTGTCCTCATTTCGTGGTGTCCTGATTATGGCTAATTGAAGGGGTTTACAGTAATTTCCCCTAGGTGGGACAGATTCAGCAAGTGTCAATTCTCCACATTGGCTACAGTATGTTTAATGAGGAGCAATTGTTTAAGGAGTGGTTATTTTTACATCAAAGTAGTTTTATGCATGAAAGTATATGTAAGTAGTTTTACTGCTGATATAAAATAATTCTATTGATAGTGGTGATCACTCCTACAATTATAACATGACTAATGTGTCAGCACCATCCCTAATACATACTGAGTCTCAAGCAGAAAAAGAACTACTCATAATGGGTATGCATATACTCTGTCATGTTATATTACTAGATATCCTACACATTCTTCTACTGAGCTTATAGAAACATGCTTATAACCATACTGATAGCTATGTTCAAATGCATGTACATGCATTGTGGGTTCAAATCCTGTGCAACACAAATTGTTATTTTAACCTATCGTAAGGTTAAAATAACAATTTGTGTTGCACAGGATTTGAACCCACAACGCATGTACATGCATTTGAATATAAATTAGAGTGTGCAGTATTCTATGTCCCATTAGTAATGGCCTACGCCCCAATCATAATGATAACAAAACACATTGCAATAATTCCTTAGTGGAAATCCTACACAGTCTATGCATTCAATCATTGCAACAGTACTACTACTGTTTTCTGCCCCCACAACGGTGCACCTGGGTAAGCTCGAGGCTATTGTCTATTTGGTATATGCAGTATACAGTATATACAGTGGGATTATGTATGCTCCTGTGAGAGTAAGTACATATGTACGAATCTTATTTTCTCTTGATAAGTTGCAATTTTGTCGCTATGAGAAGCTATATATATGTCTGCTACATAGCTGGTCAGGCTAGATTGTAGGTGGTACTTATGGACGAATTCCTTCAAACAGTGAGAAAGGATTATATAAAGTTCTTCAGAAGCAGTTAAATTAATATTGTATTTAGTGTTACAATTAAGATTGAACTAAGAAACCTAAGAGAAAGGCTACAATCACAATGATTAGTGGGCACACCTATGACTGGATTGTTGTACCTCTCTGGTTGGGAGCTGGTATCGCAGGTTTTGGTATGGCTGGCATTATAGTCATAGGGTATAGCAATACTGTTGTCAATGTATGGAGTATTTGGACTTTTTCAAAAGTGACTTTTGGTAAGCATATTACTCTAGTTTACACGTTCACTTCTACAGTAGTCCTCATACCCCTGTCTCTAAAATAATGGAAATACTCATGTATGGTAGTATTACTAATACATTGTGGGTTTAAATCCTGCCCGAGTACTACTACATTGCAGTGCACAGTCATTGGAATCTTAAATATTCATCTAGTAGTAATGTAGGCACTGTAGTCTAACCCACATGCAAGTGCAATGTGACTCATGTGACTTTCATGTGACTATCATGTGACTCTCCTGCAATCTTCACTTCTTGCATTGTATGCAAGTTTAAACCTGTTTATAAAATTTATAAGTATTAGGGTGAGAATAACCTCATTTCGTGGTGTCCTGATTATGACTAATTGAAGGGGTTTACAGTAATTTCCCCCTCTCTCTCTAGGTGGGACAGATTCAGCAAGTGTCAATTCTCCACATTGGAGAATACAGTATGTTTAATGAGGAGCTTCCCCCCCAAACACCCCAACTTCTCCCCCAAACATTCAAGCTTCCTCCCCTGTTAGTGTAGCTTGTATGCTTGCAGTAACCTAGTCTGTTTGACTTGTTTATTTGTGCACCCAATAAACTGGCTCTTTGCACTAGATTGCATCTCTGGCAATGTAAAATTCCAAATTTTCCATGGGAGGATGCCCCCGGACCCCCCTACTCTGCTCAGAGATAGCACACCTCACAGCTTCCCCCCCAAACCAAAAATCCTAGATAGAACACTGATATTACTAGATATCCTACACATTCTTCTACTGAGCTTATAGAAACATGCTTGTAACCATGCTGATAGCTATGTTCAAATTCATGTACATGCGTTGTGGGTTCAAATCCTGTGCAACACAAATTGTTATTTTAACCATACTGATAGGTTAAAATAACAATTTGTTTTGCACAGGATTTGAACCCACAACGCATGTACATGCATTTGAATATAAATTAGAGTGCGCAGTATTCTATGTCCCATTAGTAATGGCCTACGCCCCAATCATAATGATAACAAAAACACATTGCAATAATTCCTTAGTGGAAATCCTACACAGTCTATGCATTCAATCATGGCAACAGTACTACTACTGTTTTCTGCCCCGCAATGGCACGCTCAAAGCTATTGTCTATTTGGTACACAGTGGGATTATGTATGCCCCTGTGAGAGGAGGTATGAATCTTATTTTCTCTTGATAAGTTGCAATTTCGTCACTATAAGAAGCTATGTCTGCTACATAGCTGGTCAGGCTAGATTGTAGGTGGTAGGGGTGTGGTCCCCGCAAGGGGAGAGCCCCCCGAAGGGGGGCGTGGCGACGCTCCCGACCACTTTCTACGAAGTAAATGCTTTCTGAATGTACTTATTGTATTGTAGTAAGTGTGTGCATTAGTATTGGAACGTAAGAACCTGATTGCTTCTCCTTTCACGAGTCCTTTGAAGATACTCCTGGGGTGGGAAGAGGAAAAGTGCAGGTATTGAAAGGTGTTGGTGGTTTTGAAGTGTGTGCTTATATCTAGGTGGTTTGTTGTGTTGAACTTCCCTCCCTTGAAGATGTTTAAGTCTAGAAATTCGATGCGCTCATTACTAATGCTCCACGTGAATCTTAGAGTTCTATGTGCTTTGTTAAGCCTATCTAAAAAACCGTCTAGTTCGCTCCTAGTCCCCGTCCAGATGCATAAGATGTCATCTATGTAACGCTTCCAGACAAGAGGCAGGATAGGTTCCTGAGCAAGGAAGGCTCGTTCAAATCTGTCCATGAACAGATTGGCATATGAAGGAGCCATCTTTGTCCCCATCGCCGTACCCTGGATCTGCTGGTAGATCTGGCCGTTGAAGTTGAAGACGTTGCACCTAAGGACTATATCAAAGAGTTGGCGTAAGGCATTCCTAGGGATATGTGAGGCTTCAGCAGCTTCTATTGCATCTAAACAGGCATTCGTACCCTCGTCTTGTGGGATATTCGTGTAAAGGCTTGATACATCTATCGTAACTAGAATCGCGTTGCTCGGAATATGGGTGTTTTCTAATAGGGAGATAAGATGAGGGGAGTCCTTGATGTATGAGGGCATAGTGGGTACCAATGGTTTGATTATGTGGTCAAGAAATGATGAAACGCGCTCGGTGGGTCCACTACAACCACTGACTATGGGCCTAATTCCATGTGGGGTCTTGTGAAGCTTCTTAAGAAAGTACATGCGTTGGGTTCTTACCTTTTCAGGGGGAAGCATGTAGGCATGTGTGTATGTGTCAAGGTAGCCTAATTCTTTCATACTGTTAACTAATTCTCCTATGTTCTTGGCTATGGAGGCTGTGGGGTCGGAGTCTAAAGGCTTGTATGTTGAAGCGTCTGCTAGGTGCGAGCTGCCTTCTGATATGTAGGTGGATCGGTCTTGAACTACGATGCAACTTCCTTTATCGGCTTTCTTGATTATTAGGTCTCTATTCTTACCCAATTCTTGTAGGATTCTGGTTTCATTCTTGGAGAGGTTGGGTTTGGGGGTTCTTTCTTCAGGTTCTTCAGCTGTGGTTGCTTCAATGTAGTCCTCTAGTATTTTGTTAGCTTTAGGCGGTATCCATTGCGACTTCGGCTTGAAGGGATGTTTATTACCTGGCCGTCTGCTGTTCCTGAAGCGGTATGCTATGCGTAGGCGTCTAGCTAGGGCCAGCAAGTCCTCACTAAGATTAGACCTGTCAGGTGGTGCAGGGACTGGTGCATAGCCTAAGCCTTTGGAAAGTAAATTAACCGTGTCCCGTGATAGAGGTTTAGATGAGAGATTGACCACATAATTATTATTGTTACTTGACTTCCATTGCCGTCTTTGTCCATAGTAGAGACTTGCTGGGAGTCGTGGTCTTCGTGTCCTGTGGATGTGTGCAGGTTGTGGATGGAAAAGAAAAGAATGGGGCAGGGTTATTGGTGTAGACAGTGTGGGAGGGGTGGGGATGGGAGGAGACACCTGCGTAGAGGTAGAGGGGGTAGAGGAAGGCAAAGAGACATGAGGGGGGGAGGCTTGGTGAGGAGAGGGGGTGTTGGCAGGAGAGATGGAGTGGAGGGTGACAGGAGGGGTGGAGGCTTGGGTTTGGTGGGTGGAGAGAATGGAGGAAGGCGAAGGGACATGAGAGGGGGAGGCTTGGTGAGGAGAGGGGGTGTTGGTAGGAGAGATGGAGTGGAGGATGACAAGAGGGGTGGTGGGTGGGGATTGGTGGGTGGAGAGAATGGAGGAAGGCGAAGAGACATGAGAGGGGGAGGCTTGGTGAGGAGAGGGGGTGTTGGCAGGAGAGATGGAGTGGAGGATGACAGGAGGGGTGGAGGGTGGGGATTGGTGGGTGGAGAGAATGGAGGAAGGTGAAGAGACATGAGAGGGGGAGGCTTGGTGAGGAGGGGGGGTGTTGGCAGGAGAGATGGAGTGGAGGGTGACAGGAGGGGTGGAGGGTGGGGATTGGTGGGTGGAGAGAATGGATGATGATTGTGAGTGTACTGAGGGTGAAGGAGTGATGATTGGGGATGGCAATGGTGGTGCAGAGGGTGAGGAAGCTTGTGGGAGTGATGTGGGGGAGGGGGAAGTAGGGGGGGTTGAGAGAGAGGTAGGAAAGGGCGAGAAGAGTGAGAATGAGAAGGGGGAATGGGGTGATACTTGCGTGGTTGTGGTAGCTTCCGTCTCTTCTTCTTCTGCAGCCCTGGGTGAGTCTGCGTCTGTAGGGAGGGAGGAGAGCTGTTGGTGGAGGTCCGGTCCCGGGGGGTGGGTTTTGTAGCCACCTTCTCCCGGGGGCCTGGTGCGTGAAAATCCTGTGGGGTGTGTGTGCATGGTGTGGCCTTATCCTGGGTGGAGAGCTGATGCTTCAGTTTTCTCTCCGTCCTGGCTGCCAGCTTGCTTCTCTTCTTCTCGATGTTGGCCTTCGTTTTCTCCATGGCAGCATCATGGGATGTGACCTGGGAAGGTGGGAGATGAGGGAGAGAAGAAGAGAGAGTTGTGAGTGTTTTGTCCATGTTTTGTTGTGCCTTAGTGTGTAAACTACTGTAATGCTCGCGTAGTGCTTGTATTACGTCGCGTTGCGCTGCGTCGATTATCCTACGTATCTCGGTGTCCACTGTGGAGGTGTTCGATGCATAAACCTGGGGCCTAAGCGACAGTCTCAAACCAGGTGGTACGTGAGAGGCTTCGTCGCATTTTTTAAGGAAATCCAGGTGATGTGAAGACATCATGGCCTGGGTCGCGGCGCGGTGATACTCGCGCCTGAGAGACAGGAGGTCAGTTGCTGTAGCTAGGTCCGTCCGTGTCGAGTGGGATCTCGGTGATCCTGAGCGGGCGTCGTTGGGGGTAGATGAAGGGGTGTGGTCCCCGCAAGGGGAGAGCCCCCCGAAGGGGGGCGTGGCGACGCTCCCGACCACTTTCTCCGGAGTGGCCTGCTGCGGCTCCTGTCCTCGCAGTCTCCGAGACTTGCGCGTGGGTCTCTGAGGTAGAGGCTCGGAGGTAGCCATGCGCAAAAACACCAGTCGAATAAGAATAATACTTCCCTAGTACTTTCGGTGATCGGTGACCTTCTTCGGGGGAATGACTGGTGATACAAAAACTAGTGTTTATATACTACAAGGTGACGCTTCGCAGGACAAAATGCGTTGCGCGCGCGAGTGTTCATGCGGGATAGGCGGTATGCGGACAAAGGCTTGGTTGTCAGGGTAGAGCGGGAGCATTCCAGAGCAACACTCCTACTCCACCTAGGCAACGTCTAGGGCTATGCCATGCGCAGTGTGCAGTGACGCTGTGGAGAGATGGCAGGGGGTGAAGTACATATTATTATGATGCAGAGTCAGTGTCTGTGGGGGTGAGGGGTGAATCTGCACAGGAGGTATCTGTAGGGGAGAGACTGGGAGAAAGGGAAGAGTGGTCATAGGGGTAGAAAGGTTTTCCATAGGCAGAATTAAGGCCATGTGGTAGTAGTGTATGTAGAGTCCTAATCCAAAATGCTTCTCGCTCCGGTAGAGCATCTGGCTCACAGTGCTCTAGTGGAACGATCCTGTGGTCTCTTAGGAAGTCATGCGATTTCCTAGCAAAGTGGCGGTATAGGGGGACCCGCCTCTTTGTTTCGGAAGCATGCCGATGCATGCGAAAGCGCACCCTAAGGCTGTTGGAAGTTAAGCCTATGTACAGTTTCTCACATTTGCTGCAGACAATGCAGTAAATGAGAGAGGTATCTGCACATGTGAAAGTTTCATGGAAAGTGTATGGTGTTTTGGACACCGCTGAAAATAGGATACGTCTTCCTTCAGCATTGGGGCACACTTTGCAACGCCTATCGGCACATCGCACCATGCGTGAGTCTAGCCTGGGTATGGGTATGGGGGGTACCTGACCTGTTGGGGGACGTGGATATAGTTGGCATTACAGTCATAGCAATATTGTTGTCAATGTATGGAGTATTTGGACTTTTTTAAAAGTGACTTTTGGTCATATTTAAAAAAATCTAGTTTACATGTTCACTTCTACACTAGTCCTCATATATACTCCTGTCTCTAAAATAATGGAAACACTCATGTATGGTAGTATTACTAATACATTGTGAGTTTAAATCCTGCCCAAGTACTACATTGCAGTGCACAGTCATTGGAGTCTTAAATATTCATCTAGTAGTAATAATGTAAGCACTGTAGTCTAACCCACATGCAAGTGGGATATATGCAATACAGCATTGATTATTCATCTGGTGGGCATTAGCCTGTTATGAAAGTACATATTTGTGTGTGTGTGTGTGTGTGTGTGTGTGTGTGCGTGTGAGTGCTGTGGATTGCATCACACTGGTTAATGTGCTCACATTGGTATGTCCTGATTGCAGTATTTAAATGTGCATTGTTGCATGTGTTTGTCACTATTTGAAGATAGCATCAAGTAGTATTTCAGCAGATTCTAAATTTCTTCTACGTAGTTGGCTTGTTTTCAGTTGATAAAAGGTTGACCACTATTTCCTTGTGGAAAAAGAACTAGAAGCAGTGACAGTGACGTACTTCATATTTAGTGTTACAAGATTGAACACAACAAAGCTAGAAGAGACCTAAGAGAAAAGGTACAATCACAATGACTATAGTGGACACAGTTTTGACACCTATAGTAACTGGATTGCTGTATCTCTCTTTTTGGGAAGTGGTATCACTTTTTTTGGTGTGGTTGACATTACAGTCATAGTATTAATAAGTATTTGTAGTCAGTGTATGGGTCTTTTGGTAAATCCACTTTTTCATTTTACAAAAGTGACTTTTTGTGATCATATTAGAGAAACTAAATACTCTGATATGTTCACTCTCTACTGTTATGAAGTCCCCTCATGGCATATATGTATGCTCTCTATGATTACTTCTGTGGTGCTTGGGCCAACCTTTATGTTTTTTTGGGGGGTATCATTCATTGCCGACTGTATATAAAGGGTGTAAAAACATTTCCATTAAAATGTTGAAGGATGTAGGGATGGCAATACCAAAAAGTAGAGAAACAAGTCAGTATATGCAGCAAGACAAGGGATAAGGGCATGCAACAATACTAGCATGTGTATACCCCTCCCTACGTCTCTTTTATTATGGGGTTAGGAATGTTAGTATTGTTGGATGCCCTCATCCCCTATCTTGCTGCATATATATACTGCAGTTGTTTCTCTACTTTTTGGCACTGTCATCCTTACATCCTTCAACATTTTAATGGAAATGTTTTTACTCTCTTGTATATAAAGGTTATTCCTCCAAGACGTTTTAATACAGTATTTACAGTACAGAGGGGATATGAATGTGTACACAACACTGAAAAATAAGTCATTTTAGTTATCACATTGATAGCAATCTTTTCCCAACCATTCCTATAGGAGAATCTGACAAACAATCCACTTATTTAGACAACCAAGGTTTGTGTTGAAAATAAAGATTAGGTCAGGAATTACAAGCTATCTACCCACTTTTCACAACTAGGTTTTTGTGTTGAAAATGAAATGTTAGAGCATTAAGTATTAAAATGAAGTGTTAAAGAATTGCAAACAATTCACTTATTTTGACAACTATGAAAATGAGAACTATTACAAGCAATCAACTCACTTAATTTCACAACTAAATTTCACAACGTTTGTGTATTGAAAATAACTGCCTCCAGTGGTAACAACACTACATACCATACAAACACCTGCATTTGTATACCGAGGGTTTAAAATGCTCAAAGTGCATGTAGAAACTAGAACTAAGTTTAAACCGTATTTTATCTTTTGAAGAAGGTAAGCAATGATTCTCAGAAGCATATGGACACTATAAAATGTAACTGTGTATTTACTCTGGTAGGTAATGATGGCCACTCGTCTTCTGGGCTCTGTTCATCTTCTCCGTCTCTCTCATCTTCAGGGCTCCACTCATCTTCTGCGTCCCCCTCATATTCTTGGCTTCATTCACCTTCGGAATTCTCGGCTTCAGAATTCCACTAATCTTGTTGGTTCCATCCGTTTTCAGGCCAATGGCCCCCACTCCAATGGTAATGGTAATAGCCCCCACTCCAATGGTAATGGTAATAGCCCCCACTCCAATGGTAATGGTAATAGCCCCCACTCCAATGGTAATGGTAATAGCCCCCACTCCAATGGTAATGGTAATAGCCCCCACTCCAATGGTGGTGGAAATGGCCCCCACTCCAATGGTGGTGGAAATGGCCCCCACTCCAGTGGTAGTGGAAATGGCCCCCACTCCAATGGTGGTGGAAATGGCCCCCACTCCAATGGTGGTGGAAATGGCCCCCACTCCAATGGTGGTGGAAATGGCCCCCACTCCAATGGTGGTGGAAATGGTCCCCACTCCAGTGGTAGTGGAAATGGCCCCCACTCCAATGGTGGTGGAAATGGCCCCCACTCCAATGGTAGTGGAAATGGCCCCCACTCCAATGGTAGTGGAAATGACCCCCACTCCAGTGGTAGTGGAAATGGCCCCCACTCCAATGGTGGTGGAAATGGCCCCCACTCCAATGGTGGTGGAAATGGCCCCCACTCCAATGGTGGTGGAAATGGCCCCCACTCCAGTGGTGGTGGAAATGGTCCCCACTCCAATGGTGGTGGAAATGGTCCCCACTCCAGTGGTAGTGGAAATGGCCCCCACTCCAATGGTGGTGGAAATGGCCCCCACTCCAATGGTGGTGGAAATGGTCCCCACTCCAATGGTGGTGGAAATGGCCCCCACTCCAATGGTGGTGGAAATGGTCCCCACTCCAGTGGTAGTGGAAATGGCCCCCACTCCAATGGTAGTGGAAATGGCCCCCACTCCAATGGTGGTGGAAATGGTCCCCACTCCAGTGGTAGTGGAAATGGTCCCCACTCCAATGGTGGTGGAAATGGCCCCCACTCCAATGGTGGTGGAAATGGTCCCCACTCCAATGGTGGTGGAAATGGTCCCCACTCCAATGGTGGTGGAAATGGTCCCCACTCCAATGGTGGTGGAAATGGCCCCCACTCCAATGGTGGTGGAAATGGTCCCCACTCCAATGGTGGTGGAAATGGTCCCCACTCCAGTGGTAGTGGAAATGGCCCCCACTCCAATGGTAGTGGAAATGGCCCCCACTCCAATGGTGGTGGAAATGGTCCCCACTCCAGTGGTAGTGGAAATGGTCCCCACTCCAATGGTGGTGGAAATGGCCCCCACTCCAATGGTGGTGGAAATGGCCCCCACTCCAATGGTGGTGGAAATGGTCCCCACTCCAATGGTAGTGGAAATGGCCCCCACTCCAATGGTGGTGGAAATGGCCCCCACTCCAATGGTAGTGGAAATGGCCCCCACTCCAATGGTAATGGTAATAGCCCCCACTCCAATGGTGGTGGAAATGGCCCCCACTCCAATGGTAATGGTAATAGCCCCCACTCCAATGGTGGTGGAAATGGCCCCCACTCCAATGGTGGTGGAAATGGCCCCCACTCCAATGGTGGTGGAAATGGCCCCCACTCCAATGGTAGTGGAAATGACCCCCACTCCAGTGGTAGTGGAAATGGCCCCCACTCCAATGGTGGTGGAAATGGCCCCCACTCCAATGGTGGTGGAAATGGCCCCCACTCCAATGGTGGTGGAAATGGCCCCCACTCCAGTGGTGGTGGAAATGGTCCCCACTCCAATGGTGGTGGAAATGGTCCCCACTCCAGTGGTAGTGGAAATGGCCCCCACTCCAATGGTGGTGGAAATGGTCCCCACTCCAGTGGTAGTGGAAATGGCCCCCACTCCAATGGTGGTGGAAATGGCCCCCACTCCAATGGTGGTGGAAATGGTCCCCACTCCAGTGGTAGTGGAAATGGCCCCCACTCCAATGGTAGTGGAAATGGCCCCCACTCCAATGGTGGTGGAAATGGTCCCCACTCCAGTGGTAGTGGAAATGGTCCCCACTCCAATGGTGGTGGAAATGGCCCCCACTCCAATGGTAGTGGAAATGGCCCCCACTCCAATGGTGGTGGAAATGGTCCCCACTCCAATGGTGGTGGAAATGGCCCCCACTCCAATGGTGGTGGAAATGGTCCCCACTCCAATGGTAGTGGAAATGGTCCCCACTCCAGTGGTAGTGGAAATGGTCCCCACTCCAATGGTAGTGGAAATGGTCCCCACTCCAGTGGTGGTGGAAATGGCCCCCACTCCAATGGTGGTGGAAATGGTCCCCACTCCAATGGTAGTGGAAATGGTCCCCACTCCAGTGGTAGTGGAAATGGCCCCCACTCCAATGGTGGTGGAAATGGTCCCCACTCCAGTGGTAGTTGGTTGGATAGAAATAAGGGATATATAATTATTGGACTCATTACAGCTTCTGGTGCAGTCATGCATCAGGAAATAATTACTTATATAAGCAAGCTAAAAATAAGAAGAAAGATATTGAAATCCCAGTGCTCTTTCCAACTGCCATCTGACATGGCCATTGAGAGGAATGAGTTGCAAGTGAAACTTGAGAAATTTTTGGATCTGGACAAATACCAACCTAAGCCTATAACGCGTATTGTCTGCGGACCACGTGGGTCAGGAAAATCAGCTGCAGTCATCAACCTTCTTAAGGGGAGGAAAGGTGTAGTGCATGTACATATTCGTGATGAGGATGATATCGCAGATTTAGTGAAACAAGTCCTCCGTTCATTATCAGTTCCTATCTCCTCAAACACAGATATGGCTTGCTTGTTAGAGGGAGCATTGCAAGACATACAGGAAAAGCCAAAGAGATCGTTTGTTGATTTCCCCACTTCTATACTGCCAGATCGTAGTCCTGGTGACAAAACATCCCAACCAATCTTAGTAGTGGATGTTAATCCGCGAGTACATAGTGAACGTCTTGATGATATGCTACTCCTTCTCAAATCATGGGGTAGTGACTCAGGTTGGGTAAAGCCTATAGTAATATTGACATCGATGAGGGCTACCTTGGGTTTACATATACCTAGACTTGAACTGAGGGCAGAGTTCTTCAAAATAGATGACCTTAGTACGGAAGAGTGTGAGTCATATCATGGAAATTTGTGTGAGATGATAGATAATAAAAGTACTGACCAATGTAAGTGTGAAATTTCCAAAATAATACCACCAGACAAATATAATCGATTTTTACCTTTAAATACATTAGCACAGAAAAAAATTTCTTCTTTGAAAGAGTTAAAAGCAGCAGCCACCCAGCTTGAAAAAGAACAAAGTGAAATATATGCTAATGCTTTAAATGATTTCACCAAAAAAATGGAAGAAGAGAAGTATATTGGACAGCATCGTTTGTTCTGTAAATTGATGAACAAAGAAAAGGTGTATTTAAAGGAGTTCTGCGATGAGTACCGTTTGCCAGAAAAGAGAATTATTGATACACTGGAAGCTATAAAACCACATCCTTTCTATATCCACCCTCAAACCCATGAAATCTACATTGGTTCTAGGTTCATGATGCCAGCACTTGAACGTATGTGCACACTTGAAAGTACATCCACAAGAAAAAAATTCTTTTTCTTTTAATATAGACAGAGAATACTGACAGTACAAGTAGTCTCTGAACTCTAGATGTGTTTCGTAAATGCAATTATCAAATATGTGCAATTAGCCTGTAGCAAATGTGTTCCTTATTATTATGTACTTTTTGCTAGTACTGTGCATATAGGGACAGTTATAGTTATTGATTTGTATGACTCACAAAAATTGATCTCATGTAATAGCTAAAAAGTCATTGTGTGTATATGCAACCTGTACCCCACCTTTAAAACCGTCATAAGAAAATGAGCCCTCGCGGCGGACAAAAAATAAAAATACAAAAAAACGCACCTGGCTGGGCTCGAACCAGCAACCTTTCGGTTAACAGCCGAACGCGCTAACCGATTGCGCCACAAGTGCGTAGACAGCGGAGGACCTCTCATTTTTAATTTTTCTACACATGCACGACGTATACGTATATAGGCGCGCTGATTGGAGCACACTTAGTCTTTCTTATTCTTGTGTCTACAATTACAAGTCACTAGACATGAACACAATCTCCACAACACACACACAGTCACAACAACACCAGACAGCACTACTACATACACATCAACGTTATAATACTGAATCCAGCTCCACTCAAACTTGATGTATGAAGGGATCAAGTGTCCATAGCCAACCTCAGCATAATATTCCACAATGTCTGCAGCTTTTGCAGAACCTCCAGCTTGTTTGAGCATTTTGCTAACTAAAACAGCTTTCTCTTTAAATGTACCACTTTTGATTTTGTTGATGCTATTGGCAATGGTTTGAGCTGAAATTTGGTCTGCGTATAACACAAGCCCTAGTCCCTGATCTCGAATTCTGTTGGCCCAGGAAAATTGATCGTGCCAAAATGGGACACAGATCATGGGGACCTCGAAGTACAATGCTTCGTGAATCCCTCCAGTTCCACAGTGGAGTATGGCTAACTCAACCACTTCGTGTTGAAACACAGCAACTTGGGAAACCCAGTTAGCAATATAGAAGCGAGAAGGATCAATTGTATAACCTTTCAATACATTCTGATTTGATTCTCTTAGACTCCACACAACACTGTATTCCGTTGCTAAGACTCCTTCAACAAACCCTCTAGCCATTGCTTCAGTCACTAAAGCTGTCGTCCCCATACTGACATAAATCACTTTACCACCCTTTTTCGCTAACCAACTCTCCAAATCTTCTGCTAATGGAGGAATTTTTCGTCTTAATACAGTTCCCACCATATGTACTCCAGGGTAGAAATTTCGTGCATATTCGACGCCTACTGCAGTATACATTAGTGAAGGATGAAACTCATCAGGCAGAAAATTCTTGAGTGGATCGTGAGTAACATATGGAAAAATTACTTCGTCGTTTGAAGCTAAGTATGTTTTCATTGAGCATGTGGAGAAAAATTGAATCAGTGGATTTTTGTAGTAAAGAAAAGTGATAAGTCGTTGAAAAAATGACATGTCTTCACTGCAATCGACGCATTTGATGGAAGGTGATGGCCAATTGGAATCAATACTAACAAAATCTCCAGCCACGGCTATGCTAAGAATGATCGTAGGGCCCCATTTGATGTCAAGGTAACGTATCAGATTCACAGCAACTACATCAGCAATGATTATATCATATTCTGTCATGTTCAGCTTATCGCAAGCAGCTCGTAAAGGAAGGGTATGATCACGTGTAAGCATTAGAATGTCATTAATTTGATTAGTAGGGCTCCTACCCATTAAATTGTATATCACGTTCTCATACTCCAACTTAGTTCTGGGATCCGGACCGGCGCTTATGAAAGTCATTCCAATTTCTCTCGGTAGGCGGGGAATTAGATTGGACCCGTTAATTTCGGTCGTGAGAAACGACACACGATGGTCTCTGCTCACGAGTTCTTCTCCCACCGCTAAGAGCGGGATGATGTGGCCAGAGTAGAAACTGGAGATTATGAGAATTGACAGCCGCCTGTCTCCGCCCTCAGCTGCTTCCGAGTCGCCTCTATCATACCCAGCGCCAGTTCCAATAGAGTCAGCATTGAATTGGGACAGGGCAGCAGTTGCTACGTAGAGAACAAGTGCTAATGTAGTCAGCTTTAGGCTTTTCATGAGCCCGCGTGTACAAGTGCAACACCTTTGCAGGGTCGAATAGGTTTACGCATGCGCAAACGCCTACCAACTATATTGCAAAACATTTTGTGGTATATGTACATGAAAAGAACTAACTAGTATGTGTATGTGTGTGTTGGGCAGTTGTATGTACATCAATAATTCTACAGATGTTGTTAAACTATACACATTCCAATGTTGGTTAATGTAATTGGTGTTCCTTGTCACAGAGAGGGACATATCTCACTCCCATCAGTCGCTTCACTGTCACCGTCCCACTTTCACTCTTGTCGTGCTGTTCTAAATATTGCACGCCATATTCGGGGCCCACCGGTACGATAAGCCTTCCACCAGGTTTGAGCTGGTCATGGAGGGCACTTGGAACCGTCCCTGCAGCTGCGCCGACGTGGATACAATCATAAGGTGCTCTCTCTGGGTAACCCTGACGACCATCTCCAGTTATTAGCAACACTCTCTCTGAAGTTAGGAGATCTGGGCTTCCTCGTTTGAAGTTCTCTGTGGCTAGCTTGGTGAGGTTTTCAATGTGTTCGATGCCCACTGCACATCCAGTGGGACCCACCATGTGAGCGAAGCAGGCCGTCAAGTAACCGCTGCCGGAGCCCACGTCCAATACCGACCCTCCCTCGGGGAGGTGGTCTCGTAAGAGTTCGAGCGCGTGTGCGTGCATGTGGGGGGCGCTGATGGTGGCCTGGTAGCCTATGCTCTGGGGGGAGTCCATGTAGGCGTTGTGCGTGCAGTAGTGGCCTCTGTCCACCGCCCTCATGGCGGACTCAACGCGTTTGGATGTGACGATACCGTTGGACTTGAGGCGGTTGACGAGGTCGTCGTTGGATTGGCCGTGAGAGCGCCAAGCCATCGCGAGCGGTCGCGAGAAGGAGAGCCAGCAGACACAGAGAGAGGGAAAGAGTCTCGAAACGAACGCCAAACCAACCCCAGGTCTCAGTCGCATATGGTCGAGACGACCCAGCCTATGCTCACTTGTTTGCACTAAGGTTCACATGTAAGGTCAGAGGTGAAAGGTTAAAATGTATCTCACGTGGGCAGCGCAATACAAGCGCGCGTAACACGAAGCGCGTGCGCATAAATATAAACCTCATATATAGTGATGTATAAAAATGGGTAGGACTAACTTATTGGAAACTTGATTACACACAAACACACAGGAAGGAATTATCTGTGTTCTATACAGTTGTGATAGGAAGTGCATTCTTTATTCGAACCATCCACTCTGCTCTCTCAGTGTTGGACTTAGCCATTAGATTGTACACTCGTTTTGGTGTGATCAGCTGTGAAGAGAGAGAAAGAAGCAAATGTGCAAATGTATCAAGTAGAATTAGATTGTACAATGTACTGTATTTAAACAATGTCCATAGCTTGCATTGAACTTCCATGTGTTCGGCATGTATTTTGTATTGTGCATGTGCAGCAAGGGTACTGTAGTTGGGTTGGTTTGTCTGTCTGTTTGTTTGTCTGGACTTGCTTGTAGTAAGCTTATTCGTTCTAAAGACGACAGCTTACCTAACGCACCATAAATGGGTGAGATTTTGTCTGAAATGGCTCTGTTGCAGAGCCAGAGTCCTTCCAGCATTGTATGGCTACTACATGAGTCGCTGAGAGGTGGACTACTGGTAAGTGAAGGTGGCTGACAATGTACAAGTACACCATCCAAGTCAAGGTGACACTAACCATACCAGTGGTCCAGCTGTTTTTATCCGAGTAGAGCAAAATTAGCCATTTTACTCTCTACTGATAAGCGCATGAGCATTCTGTGATGCACGTGTCGAGAGTCTGTACTTCAGTGCATTCATTGATTAATCCTTCATGTCTTAAATGCATGGAATCAATTTAATCAGCACCCCGGATAATGGGCAAATTTTTGCTGTCCAAAAAAGCCATATTTTCAACTCCAGCCACCCCTCAAATCAGGACCTCTAATTAGAGGGGCTCACTCTCATTAGCTCTACTCACGTTAAAAAAGAATCCGGTCTCTCCAGATTTCAGAGCTGGGACGATTTGTGGGTCAGCTGGTTCAACTGTGTCCTCATCAGTGAGGGGTATGGTACCGTGACACCTCTCTTTCTGTTTGGAGTCATAGTAACTCAGCTGGGGTAAGGTAAGGGTGAGGGTGAGGGAGGGAGGAGGTTGAGGGTAAGGGTGAGGGTGAGGGTGAGGGAGGGAGGAGGTTGAGGGTGAGGTAAGGGTGAGGGTGAGGGAGGGAGGAGGTTGAGGGTAAGGGTGAGGGTGAGGGTGAGGGAGGGAGGAGGTTGAGGGTAAGGGTGAGGGTGAGGGTGAGGGAGGGAGGAGGTTGAGGGTAAGGTAAGGGTGAGGGTGAGGGAGGGAGGAGGTTGAGGGTAAGGTAAGGGTGAGGGTGAGGGAGGGAGGAGGTTGAGGGTAAGGTAAGGGTGAGGGTGAGGGAGGGAGGAGGTTGAGGGTAAGGGTGAGGGTGAGGGTGAGGGAGGGAGGAGGTTGAGGGTAAGGTAAGGGTGAGGGTGAGGGAGGGAGGAGGTTGAGGGTAAGGTAAGGGTGAGGGTGAGGGAGGGAGGAGGTTGAAGGTAAGGTGAGGGTGAGGGAGGGAGGAGGTTGAGGGTGAGGTAAGGGTGAGGGAGGGAGGAGGTTGAGGGTAGGGTAAGGGTGAGGGTGAGGGAGGGAGGAGGTTGAGGGTAAGGGTGAGGGTGAGGGTGAGGGAGGGAGGAGGTTGAGGGTGAGGTAAGGGTGAGGGTGAGGGAGGGAGGAGGTTGAGGGTAAGGGTAAGGGTGAGGGTGAGGGAGGGAGGAGGTTGAGGGTAAGGGTGAGGGTGAGGGTGAGGGAGGGAGGAGGTTGAGGGTAAGGGTGAGGGTGAGGGTGAGGGAGGGAGGAGGTTGAGGGTAAGGTAAGGGTGAGGGTGAAGGAGGGAGGAGGTTGAGGGTAAGGTAAGGGTGAGGGTGAGGGAGGGAGGAGGTTGAAGGTAAGGTGAGGGTGAGGGAGGGAGGAGGTTGAGGGTGAGGTAAGGGTGAGGGAGGGAGGAGGTTGAGGGTAGGGTAAGGGTGAGGGTGAGGGAGGGAGGAGGTTGAGGGTAAGGGTGAGGGTGAGGGTGAGGGAGGGAGGAGGTTGAGGGTAAGGGTGAGGGTGAGGGTGAGGGAGGGAGGAGGTTGAGGGTAAGGTAAGGGTGAGGGTGAAGGAGGGAGGAGGTTGAGGGTAAGGTAAGGGTGAGGGTGAGGGAGGGAGGAGGTTGAGGGTAAGGTAAGGGTGAGGGTGAGGGAGGGAGGAGGTTGAGGGTAAGGGTGAGGGAGAGGGAGGGAGGAGGTTGAGGGTAAGGGTGAAGGTGAGGGAGGGAGGAGGTTGAGGGTAAGGGTGAGGGTGAGGGTGAGGGAGGGAGGAGGTTGAGGGTAAGGGTGAGGGTGAGGGTGAGGGAGGGAGGAGGTTGAGGGTAAGGTAAGGGTGAGGGTGAGGGAGGGAGGAGGTTGAGGGTAAGGGTGAGGGTGAGGGTGAGGGAGGGAGGAGGTTGAGGGTAAGGTAAGGGTGAGGGTGAGGGAGGGAGAGAACGAGGGTAAGGGTGGGGGAGGGAGAGGGAAGTTGAGGGAGAGGGAGAGGGAGGTTGAGGGTGAGGGTGAGGGAGGGAGAGGGTGAGGGTAAGGTAAGGGTGAGGGAGAGAGAAAGGAGGTTGAGGGTAAGGGTGGAGGTGAGGGAGGGAGGAGGTTGAGGGTAAGGTAAGGGTGAAGGTGAGGGAGGGAGGAGGTTGAGGGTAAGGTAAGGGTGAAGGTGAGGGAGGGAGGAGGTTGAGGGTAAGGTAAGGGTGAGGGAGAGAGAAAGGAGGTTGAGGGTAAGGGTGAGGGTGAGGGAGGGAGAGGGCGAGGGTAAAGGTGGGAGAGGGAGAGGGAGAGGAAGGTTGAGGGTGAGGGAGGGAGAGGGAGAGGGAGAGGGAGAGGAAAAGAGTAGGGAGAGGGAGAGGGAGAGGGAGAGGGAGGGTAAGGGTGAGGGAAGGAAAGGGAGAGGAAAAGAAAAGAGAGAGGGAGAGGGAGAGGACGGTGAGGGTGGGGGTGAGGGTGGGGGTGAGGGAGGGGGTGAGGAGGGAGAGGAAGGAGAGACATTACAACATGTGCCAAGCCCTACCAAAGAGCTTTTAAATTCATGAATTATTCATAATACATTGGCCACACCTCTCTCTTTTCAGGGTCCAATACAAAATATCTTGACTTCCAATTTCGGACTATCTTCCCTCTCTTGTAGAGGAGACCATCCATGGCAGCAACGTCCCTCTGGGGGTGGGGATAGGGTGGGTGGGGGAGGGGATTACTTGAGTTATGTGGGTGGGGTCTGGGTAGTGAGTTGTCCGCTGTGAGGGAGAGAGGGAGGGAGAGGAGAGGGAGGGAGGAGGGGAGAGGGAGGGAGTAGAGGGGAGGGAGGGAGGGAGGGAGGAGAGAGAGAGAGAGAGGAGGGAGTGAAGAGGAGAGAAGAGGGAGAGAGGAGGAATGGAGGGAGGAAGGAGAGAGCGGAAGAAGCAGTGAAGCAGAGAAGAGAGAAAAAGGAGATGTAATACAATGTACATGTTGTGTGTCCCAAAAGGCTTATAACATCTGCATTTGACTCAGAGTTCTGAGCTGTTATGATGTATAGTACACAAACTATTACAGTTAGCTACATGTAATATAAAATCATGTATTAACCTTCTTCTGTCTGATCTCATGTTTGTGCCCACAGTTATAAGGGACTTCGGTCTTACAGTGGTCGTGACAAATACTGCCACAGCTCCTGCACTTGTACGCTGAGGAGAGAAAAAATGAACAACTGACTGTAGACTTGGGGGTCAGGCCCTCCCTATGAGTTATTTGAAAAGGCAGTTTACAAAGATTTACTAAGATTTACTGAAGATTTACTGAGATATACTGAGATTTACCATTCTTGGCAGTGACTTTGTGCTTGCAGAATTCACACTCGTGGGCAGCAGTGAGAGAGACGGGTTCAAAGTTGTGAGGATATGTGAAGTGGTCCTCCATTTCTACAGCCAGTTTGCCCTACGGTAGAGGAGGGAGGGAAGGAAGGGTGGGAGAGAGGGAGGGAGGGAGGGAGGGAAGGAGGGTGATATGGGAGGAAGGAAGGGAGGAAATTGAGAAGGGAGTGAGGCAGGAGGAGGGGAAAGAGAGGGAGGTATGGAGGAAGGGAGGGAGGCAGGGAAGGGGAAGGAAGGGAGGGAGGAAAGAAGGGAGGGAGGGAGGAGGGGAAGGTATGAAGGGGAGGGAAGTTCAGAAAAGGAAGGGAAGATAAAATGAGGATAAAAGTGTATACATGTACATACAAACCTTTATAAGAACAGCAACAGTAGTCCTCTTATGCAGAGTTTGCCCATAAGATAGGAGTATGTGGTCCGATGGTTGAACCTGGAGAGGTATAGGGATTGAAATGACGACAACTCATGTCATCTGAAAGATGCTAATCGGGACATCCTGAAAAGAGAAATCTTACACTTTTGCCATCCCAAATGCCAATTATGCCATGTTTGTAAAAACTTAGGACACCTCACTAATCAGGACACTTCTTTCTCTCCTAGGGGTGTCCTAATTAGAGAGGTTCCATTGTAACGGTATCTTACTGGTAGGGTGGGGAATGAGGTGTCGACTGAGTCTTGAAGCTCCTCCCACAGCTCCTTCCACGAGGCAGACGGAAGGCTCTTTGTTTGGGCATGAATATTCATCAGAGCTGAGGGAGAGGGAGAGGGAGAGGGAGAGAGAGAGGGGGGAGAGGAGAGAGAGAGAGAGAGGGGGGGGGAGGGGGGGAGGGAGAGGGAGGGGGGTGAAAACCAAAAAGGGGCGACAGAAGCAAACGAGAGAGAGAGAGAAAGGGGGTACAAAAGTGTACTACTCTCCTTCAGTCTCAATCTTCTTCTCACCTGTATACTCCAATAGCAATGTCCCTATACCACTTGTACATGTTTCGACCATTGTGATATTCTTCTGCCCAGCTAAAGACTTCTCCTTGTCAAAGAATTTGTAGTGCAGCTCAACTTTTGTCAGATCTCCTTCGAACATGAACTCAGTGTCGTAGGGAGGGAAGTGGGTGAGGTGGTTGTCGAGGTAGAAACTCCAGATGGTGAGGTTAGCTTGATAGGAGTGGGGACAGAGGTGATCCTGAGGGTGGGGAGAGGAGAGAGGGAGGGAAGGGAGGGATAGAGGGAAAGAGGGAGGAGGGAGAAGGGAGGAAGAGAGAAGGGGGGGAGGGAGGGATGGGAAGAGGAAGGGGAGGAGGTAGGAAGAGGAAGAGGGAAGGAGGCGGGGAAGAGGGAGGAGGGAGGGAGGGTGGGAGGGAAAAAGGAAGGGGGAGGAGGGAGGGAGGTAGGGTAGGGGGGAGGGAGGGAGGTAGGGTAGGGGGAGGGAGGGAGGGAGGAAGAAGGGGGAAGAGGAAAGGGAAGGAGAGAGGGAGGAAGAGGAAGAAGAAAGGATTCTATTCATGACACTTCTCTATTCAAAACTCTATTCAGTCTGTCCTATGTATGTCCGACCTCCCTACAAAGCAGTACTCTCAATAACTCACTGTCTGTTTTTCAGGTTTGTACTTGAAGTTATAGAGAATTGTCTTCTTAGAGTGAAGAGACTGAACGTAGTCCCAGAATGAGGCGTGAGGCTCTGCCTGGCCTGAAGACCCGTGCACACTGGCATGACGAGGTCGATAGGATAACCTGATGTGTGTGAATAGGAATGGATAAAAAGTATAGAAGTAGATGTGAAACCTCTTTAATGTGGACAGTTTTGCGTGTCCTATTTCAGGGGTTGAATTGTACACAAACACAGTATTTGGGAAAAAAGTATCCTGATTTCAGGGGCCAAGTTGTACACTAACATGGCATTTGGAAGAACAATGTGTCTTGTATATTGAGGTGTCCATATATAAGGGGGTCCTGATTAGAGGGTTGCACCGTTAAAATATTCTCTCCTCTACCCCTCTCTCTCTCCTGTCTCTACCAGTTCTCCCTCCCCCTCCCTCCTTCTTCCCCCCTATTCTCTCCTCTACCAGTTCCGCCCCTCCCTCTCTCCTCTACCCTCCTCTCTTCTCTCTATCAGTTCTCCCCTCCCCTCCCTCCCTCCCTCCCATCTCCCTCTCTCCATTCACCAGTTGTTAGCATATCTCTCCTTCTCTGTGTTCATTGTGAAGGTGTGAAACCTCATAGAGCAGTGGTGGTAGGCCATCAGACAGAGGTAAAAGTCAGAGAACTCAAATGATAGAGGAAACTGCTTCATGACCTGTGAGTGTGTGTGTGTGGAGGGAGAGAGAGAGAGAGAGAGAGAGAGAGAGAGAGAGAGAGAGAGAGAGAGAGAGAGAGAGAGAGAGAGAGAGAGAGAGAGAGAGAGAGAGAGAGAGAGAGAGAGAGAGAGAGTGAGTGAGTGGAGAGCCATCTAACACAGCTGATTTAGAGACTGCATGAAAGCAATCTCTTCCAAAAATTTTCTTATTCAAATGACTGAAATCTAGTCTACTGAATCCATGCTGGCACACTCAGGAGTGGGAGTTGCATTTTATAAACTTCTCCCAGCACAGGGATTGTGGTTTCAATTACTGACACTTAGCTTTATGAATATCATTACTGTACACTACTCTTAAACAATTCAAAAGTCAGGCTCCATAGAGCAGCCCCTTCCAAAAATTGTTTCCAAAAATAAAAAAAAATAGTAACATTTGTTGTCAGAGAGAGGGGCCAGGGAAATTGCATTTTATAGGTTCAAGCACAGGGATTGATCAGCACTTAACACTACGAATATCATTACTGTGTCAGAGAGAGAGAGCCTAAAACAGTACTATGAATATCATTAATGTGCCAGAGAGCCTAAAACAGTACTATGAATATCATTACTGTGCCTGTTACTGTTAGAGAGAGAGGGCACAAGCCTAAAACAGTACTACATGCAGTACTTTAGAGACTGCATGTAAGCAATCCCTTCCAAAAATTTGATCTTATACTTACAGTGTACATATGCATACATACATACATACATGCATAAGAGTGCAGGTGGTAGTTGGCATTTTATAGACTTCTCCCAGCACAGGGATTGTGGTTTCAATTACTGACACTTAGCTTTATGAATATCATTACTGTACACCAGACCAGTATATCAAAAATTTGGGGGCTCCACAGAGCAACCCCTTCCAAAAGTTGTGTGTGTGTGTGTGTGTGTGTGTGTGTGTGTGTGTGTGGAGAGAGAGAGAGAGAGAGAGAGAGAGAGAGAGAGAGAGAGAGAGAGAGAGAGAGAGATATCCCTCTGACACCTTAAAAACTGTTTAGTCATTCCAGCAATTAAATATGGGCAGAACCATTCGTGTCCTCTATCATTTCAGTAACATATACATTAACGTGTGGTATACATATCAAAACAGGTTTCAGAAACCTGATGAACAAGATCCAAAAACTGTAGAAAGATGGGTGTAAACCCAGAGATGTTGGATGACGTCGTGTGGTTCCCATTCTGTGAAAACATGTGGCCAAAAGAGAGCCAGTCTTTCTCTATCAGAGCTTCAAACCCTTCAATTGTCCTGTAGTAAGGGTCTAGGAGGACCTGGGCAAGACTCACCACCTACGGTGGGGGGAGGAAATCAAGGGAGAAGGAAAAAAGAGGGAGACAAAAAGCTGCATTAAATTTTAGGGACAAAGCCCTTCCAAAAATTAGTAAATGACAACTATGTCTCCGACTTCCACGCTTGGGAGAAGGCGATGACATGCAGTTTTATAGGTTACCCCCGGCGCTGTGGTTGTGGTTTTTCATTGCAGGCATGAATACTACTAGGGCATAAGCGTCCACATTGCACGCATGCGCGGCATAATGGCGAGCGTGAATTTCCAACGGAGCGCCTAGTACTTTTATATATTTTCACTGGCACTGTAATTGTGGTTTCATAAGCCGTATGAATGTCATTACCGTACAATCAGGGAGAGAGAGAGACTGCCCTATACCTGTGCAGTTGAATCCCATCCATTCTCCAGACACACCAACACCGATGAGTCCTGGATGTGTATGAGGTCAGCCACGGCTACTGCCACCTCCATCATGGTACTGAGCTGATTGATCCAGCCTGTAGTAACAACAATAGCCTTCTCCAAACACTCCAATAGGACTCCCTGAAATGAGGACACCTCAATAAACAGGACACCTTCCTAATGCAGTGCAGGTTTAATCTAGACATATGTCCTTGAGGGGGCAAAATCAATAATTGTAAAAACTTGGGGGGGGGCACATTTGGCACGGGAAGGAGAGGGATGTAGCAGTGTACTATGAAGATGATATACAAAATCACCTCACATGGTGTCATATGCTTTGGGGGGCAACTGGAATCCTTGGGGGGGCATTTGCCCCCCTGTGCCCCCCCTGGATTAAACCCTGCAGTGGAACCCCTCTATAGCGGCCACCCTTGGGGAATAGGTTTTTTTATACAGGGGTTAAGGTTAAATTGGGACCAGGGCTATTGGCCGTTATACAGCAGATGGCTGTTGTTGAGGGGTGGCCGTTAAGAGAGGTTCCACTGTACCTTGTTTGTGCACTTTTACCCTTGAAAATCTGATGCCTTCACTCTCCAAAATGTTAGTGTATTTTCTAACGATTTATTCATTCCAAAGGTGCCTATTATATATTATATGTGCAATTAATATTGAGCCACTGAGGCAGCTCAGCTGGCTGGGCCAAATCACACATACAAAATGCTACTACACATGAAAGTCAGACTCATTTAACCCCTTAAACATAGATACACTTAACCCCTTACTGACCACTTTCCTCCACTGCAGGGAGGTAGGATGTGGTACCAGCGGTACTGGGGGAACAGGCTCTCATCAACTTCTTGAAGCTCTGGTTGACATCAGATGGAGTGGGAACCTGGACGGAAACACAGAATACATTGTTATAGCTGTATGGGGGGACTCCTGTCTTTGTCAACTCTAATCCAGAGGAGGTTGGACACAATTTTTGCCGGTCACGTGGTCTGTGCACAGACGCGTGATTATAAGGCTTCCCTGTGGTCATATCCAATGTAAATCAAGAAAGGTCAGTTTAGTAGCCTTACCCCTCGACAACTAGCAAGGTTAGTATATCATTCTAAACCTCTACGTTAGTAGATTCCAAATATGTAGTCATCTGCATCCAACCCTTACTTTCCAGGAGCTGTAATCACCAGAAACGATTGCTGACTTCGCGCAGCATAGCAGTTACGACTGGAAAACTAGGGACAGTGTAGGAATGCTTCTCACCCTTCTGTAGGATTATGACTACTTTGCTTTCTCCTGCTAGCCATACTTATAAAACGCAGCTGAGGGGGCACGTACAATACAGAGTGCACTTAGCATCACGTGAGATTTTGTTGTGTCCATCCTTCCTCTGACTTCAGTCCTTGCAGGGTTTATTTCAGAAAGCTTAACAAGGGGGGAGGGGCGAATCTCACATAATTGGGAGTGACATGGAAACGTGTCTGGCAGTATATGAGGGAGGTCCTTTGACTTAAGGGGGGGCAAATGCCCCCTCTTGCCCCCCCCCCCTCCCCCAAAGAAACCCTAGCTGCCTTGGATAGTGTTGTTACAAGAGTAAGTTTGGTTTCAAAAGACGAAGGGTAAGTTTGGTCCTGGGGGAACAAGGGTAAATTTGATCCTAGGGGACCAAGGATAAGTTCAGTTCCAGGGGGACCCAGTTGAATGAGAATGCATTTGGAACGGAAGAAATGTCCTCATTTCAGTGGCTAAGAAAAGACACAGCTGGCTGTTTATCGAGGAGACCTCATTTCATGGCTCGTAATTAGAGGGGCATCCCCTACTCATTTTCCATCTCACCTCAACAGGCACAAATGTGCAGTTGGGATACAGGCCATCGTGAACATCTCTCAGAGCTGCTTTGTCTCCGATGATGTAGAGGGCGCTGTCGTTCCACTGGTTGATCTGAGAGGGGAGGGCATCGACTGTGATCCAGTCACGGGGATTGGTGGGGAGGATGGAGAAGGTGGCAGGAGAGCTCTCGAAGTCAGGGGAGCCAAACTGGGTTAACTGGAGAGGGTGATAACGAGGTTAAATGATTTAGTACTGAGCTGCCTCAAGTTGGGCTAATATTTATGTGTTGAGCATCCTAATCAGGACACTTCACTAATCAGGACACCTCACTAATTGGGACACCTCACTAATCAGGACACTTTGCTAATCAGGACACTTTCATCTGTGTTACAAGTATCTACAATAAGAGCACACTCACATGACTTTTCCTTGGCGACGCCCACACTCCTGAAGAACTATCATGTGACTGCAATCTCCCTCCTCTGACATTCGGACTGGTGGGAAGGTCGGGGGTCGAAGTA
This sequence comes from Theonella swinhoei, assembly GCA_963970385.1. Classification (NCBI taxonomy): domain Eukaryota; kingdom Metazoa; phylum Porifera; class Demospongiae; order Tetractinellida; family Theonellidae; genus Theonella; species Theonella swinhoei. The sequence continues at coordinate 12,108,027 of OZ019947.1, read as the reverse complement.
CTGGGTCTCGACTCCACCTGAGGCTCTTCTTGTCCCACTTCCCCAACAGTTCCATCCATTGCCTCCCAATCAATCCTCTGGTCATCTGGCTTTGGAGAGACCGAAGTCTCAGGCCTTTCTGTCATAGTAATGTCATCGATATCAATTTCATCTTGTCCCACCTCCAAATTGCTCCTCTCTGGGAAAGATGCTCCTCGTTTCAAGCTGTAAGTCTTGGGAATGCCCCTAGTTGGGGATAGTGCCTTTAGCTCTTCCAGTTCCAACTCTTTGAAGATTGAGGTTGGAAGATCAAGGCTGTCTCTTTCACTACTTGCACTCAGTTCTCTCCTCTCCTCCCTCTCTCCTCCCTCGCCTTCACCCTCCAATCCTCCATCTTCTCTCACACCCATCTCTCTTCCACCCTCCCTCCCTTCCAAGGGGAGTGTCATTGTCTTCATCTTTTTAAGACCCTCAGGCCCTTCTCTCTCTGTAGAGATCTGAGAATGTCCTCGAACGGGACTAGCCAGGAGCTCACTTGTAGTCACAACCCTGTATTGTTTCCTGCGATTAAAGTGAGGGCTTTTTGCCTTTTGGATAATGTTGGAGATCGTGAAGCGACGCTTTCCTTTCTTTATGTGCTCAGGACTCGAGTAGAGTCGGTCTATTTGAGGTTCCGGTGTGAGAGAACGATCAGAGTCAGTTGCTACACGAGGTCGTCGCTGCGGGCTGAAGTCCACGTCGTCCAAATCCCAACTCTTGGTCTTGTTCCCGTTCCTGTGTGCCTGGTGTCTCGGTGTGTGAACAGGGTCAAAGTGCATCATTTCGGGGGCGCACGAAATTTCCTGTAACAAATTGCTTTTTTGCTGCTTACGGCGATAGTTCTGACTAAGATTGATGATCCCTCTTATGTAACCACCGACATCAATATTAAAGACCCCTGTCCCCCCTATATTCCCCTGGGGGGCTCCCTTGTCTTTGTTCACGACTCCAAATTTCCCACCGACCCCCATGAATTTTTGCTTCCCTTGGAGAACCGTGTTTTGAATATTACTCAGGGGTCCAATTTTTGGTGACGAGGAACTGGGTAAAAAGCTGCCAGACCGAAGGAGAACAGCCTGTCTGGTCGGATGTTTCCACGTTACAACCGGAAATCGGTTGTGTTGAAATTGGGAAGCCACAGAGATGAGGGTGTCGTCTGATGCACTTTCGGGGACCACCAGTACAGCAGGATAACTGTGTAGGGTTGGAGGGAGTGATGTTTTAATTACTTCACTAATCAGGACACCTCACTAATTAGGATACCTCACTAATCAGGACACCTCACTAATCAGGACACCTCACTAACCAAGACACCTCACTAACCAGGACATCTCACTAATCAGGACCCCTCACTAACCAGGACATCTCACTAATCAGGACCCCTCACTAACCAGGATACCTCACTAATCAGTACACCTCACTAATCAGGACACCTCACTAATCAGTACACCTTACTAATCAGGACACCTCACTAGTCAGTACACCTCACTAATCAGGACACTTTCTTCTTTCCTAAGGGAGAGAATATCAGTACACCTTTAGCCATTTTTAAGGGATAAACACACACAAATATGGTATTTTAGGCAGCAAAAGGTGTCATGCTTATCACAGTGTCCTCATTAGAGAGGTTCCATATTGAGGTGTCCTCATTTCAGGGAGTCCCTATTAGAGAGGTTCCACTGTATACATGTACCTACCATACCATACCTATTACAGACGGCATATGTCATATTGAGTGCTGTGATCTTCCATGGTCCTCTGTTACTGGCAGAGAAATTGAGACTCCCGAGACTCATTCTCTCATACTGCTGACAGCAGGGGGAGCGAGAGAGGTCCGATATCTGTTTGACTCGAGTGAGAGTGTCCGAAGAACCAAGAATGTTGGACTGTTCAAAACCTGTACAGGAATAATGGGTAGGGAGCAGGGTTAATTTCAGAAAACTTGACAAGGGGGACAAACGGAGAACTCTTGGGGGGCAACATGAAAACATGTGTGGCTGTATATGAGGAAGGTCCGTCTGATGTGGGGGGGGGGGAAACTTTAAGGGGGAGCAAATGCCTCCCCCCATCGGAGGGCAAATGGAGAAATCTTGGGGGGGGACAACATGAAAACATGTGGCTGTATGTGAGGAAGGTCTGTCTGATTTAAGGGGGGGGGGGAAGGTCTCCCCTCCTCGGGAGTGTACGTTATGCCAGCATAATTTCGAGCATAATAGCTAGTATATATGGTGCATAGAAGCATACTGCACAAAAAATTATAAAGTGCAGAACCCTCCACGCCATGAGTTCATGCCATTGTGGACAGACCTTGCTTGGAGGTATGACCAATGGCAACTCATGAAACTCAACTCACACAGGCCGCTTAAAACGTATGCGTGGTTGCATGAACATGCATGCGCACTTTCCACAGGAAAATGGCCGACTGTACATATGGCTTTCAACAGAGTGCTGGATCTCTGCAACCGAGTTGTTTCAGAGAAAAATCCACAATTTTTTGATCTCCGTTGCCCGCTGAGTATGTGAGAGGATTTTCAGGATGAACAGATGCTCCAGAGGTGAGATGTGACTTAACACACACACACACACACACACACACACACACACACACACACACACACACACACACACACACACACACACACACACACACACACACTGACTTACACACACACACACACACACACACACACACACACACACACACACACACACACACACACACACACACACACACACACACACACACACACACACACACACACACACACACACACACACACACACACACACACACACACACACACACACAACTACTGTAAGAGGGGTAATAAGGATTTCGAATAACCATTAACAGACTCTTACCTCTATTCTTTGTGTTCTTAATACGAGTAGTGTTGGAGATTAGCTGGCTGGCTGTCATGGACCCACACACTGATTCGTCAGTCACTGGGGGAGGGAGGGGCTGATCCAGTTGGAGACCTCGGGTGATCCTAGTGGGGTAGCGGAGGTCAATGATGTGGGGTATCAGGGTTTTGACGTCATGTTGGTTGGGATCGTCATCAAATCCTATCCGTAGTAGCTGTAGTGGGAAGGGGGAGGGAAGGGGGGAGGGGAGAGAATGTGGAACCTCTCTAATTAGGACACCCTTTGGGACGGAAGAAAGTATCCTAATTAGCGAGATGTCCTAGTTGGTGAGCGGAGTGATGCAAATGGCCGATATTTCATTTTATGTGATGGGCACTGTACATACCGTAATGTTGTATGTGCTTCTAATTTTGCATGCACACTCTCCTGCTTGCCAACAATGTGTAGCATTCCACTAGTGTAGTGTCCTGAGATGTCCTAGTGTGTGAGTGTAGTGAGATGTCCTGATTACTAACTCTCCCAATTCAGGGGTTAAAAAGTACAAAAATAGACATTTGAGGGTTCCAGATTAGAGGGGTTCCACTGACTGCGTACATTCATTCAACTGGGGCAGAACTAGTGAGCATGCAGGTCCCCTTCGCACTGATTTCTAAACGAACCCCTGATATATAGTTCATTTCAATTGGACATTTCTGGTGTCAAGATTAGAGAGTTCCACTGACTGCGTACTAGCTTTTATTCAACTAGTGTGTATGTATGCAACACTTTCGCAGCATGATTTCTCAACAACCACTGGCAGGGTTTATTTCAGAAAGCTTGACAGGGGGGGGGGGGGGGGGGGGGGCGAACCACACATACAAGAAATCTTGGGGGATAACATGAAAACACATGTGGCAGTATATGAGGAAGGTCTCTTTGACTTAAGGGGGGGGTAAAACTTTTTTAAGGGGGGGGCAAATGCCCCCTCTCGCCCCCCCCCCCCAAAAAGAAACCCTGCCTGGTGTATATGTGTGAATGTTCTTGAACAGACCTCTCCAGTCATGGTCCTGATCTGTAGACCTGTGGTGGTGAGGAGGTTAAGTTGAGTGATAGGTTGAGGCTGGAGCTTCTTGATTCTGAATATGGAGGACACTGGGAAACTGCGGGTGACGACTACATTAGGAGCTGAGGGGGAGAGGGAGGGGAGGGAGGAAGGGAGGGAGGGAGGGAGGGAGGGAGGGAGGGAGGGAGGGAGGGAGGAGAGAGGGAGGGAGGGAGGGTGGAAGGGAAGGAGGGAGGGAGGGAGGGAGGAAGGGAGGGAGGGAGGGAGGGAGGGAGGGAGAGAGGGAGGGGAGGGGGGGAGGGAGGGAGGGAGGGAGGGAGAGAGAGAGAGGGAGAGAGGGGAGGGAGGGAGGGAGGAAGGGAAGGAGGGAGGGAGGGAAGGAGGGAGGGAGGGAGAGGGGGGAGAGGGGAGGGAGGGGAGAGGGGAGGGTGGAAGGGAGGGAGGGACGACAGAGGGAGAGAGATAGGAAGGGAAGGGAGGGGGAGAGGAAGAGGAGAGAATGGAGAGGGAGTGAGGATGGGATAGGGAGAGAAATGTTAAAATGTACACACACATTTGGGAAAGCAAGTGTCCTGTTTATTGAGGTGTCCTCATTTCAGGGGTCCAGATTAGAGGGCTTCCACTGTATAAGACACTCAGTGTACATTCATTCATTCACCTTGTGGGTTGCAAGGAACCCCAAGGAACACCACACGATAAGTGGTCACAAAGATATGGCCATCAGCAGGAACAAGAATCCCATTCTCTCTCCCGTCTGTCAACAGGTAGCAGTGAAGACCTTCCACGACCATCTTCTCTCCATCCAACAGAGGAGGTTTTATTACCTTGGGTTTGGCCTGAGAGGGAGGGAGAAAGTGAGGTAGAGAGGAGGGAGGGAGAGGGAGGGAGGAGAGAGGGGAGGAGAGAGGGAAGGAGGGGAGAGGGAGGGAGAGTATAGCTTTATGAATATCATTACTGGACACCTCCTAGGAGGGATAAACCCAAAATTTAGGAGCTCCATAGAGCCAAAAGTTTGCTTCCAAAATGAGTGAGAGAGGAGGGAGAGGGAGAGGAGGAGGTGAGTGAGAGAGGAAGGAGCTACTAATGATGGGAGGATCAAACAAATTAGGGACTGCATAGAGCTTTCCCTTCCAAAAATTCAAAAATTACTTCCATTTCTAAATAGTAAGCGGTGGTGTTGGGGGGGGGGGGGGGGGGGGGGGGGGAAAGGTTGCATTTTATACAATTGTCACAGCTTGGGAGTTGTGGTTTCATTACTGACACTGCGCATTATGAATATCATTACTGGGAATTATGCATATTATTACTACACTGTATGAAGAGGGAGAGAGCATGTATATGCACTGTATGGGTGGAGGGAGACAAACTCACTGATAAAAGCAGATGAAGCACATAGAGAGAGAGAGAGAGAGAGAGAGAGAGAGAGAGAGAGAGAGAGAGAGAGAGAGAGAGAGAGAGAGAGAGAGAGAGAGAGAGAGAGAGAGAGAGACTGAGACCTCCTACCTTTGAAAGTGGTCTTCTCTTCAACTCCTGTCGAAGCTCCTTCAGGGAATCAATTTGAATCTGTATCAGGTCTAGGACAAGGAGGGGACAAAATGCAATCATAAGGGTAACCCCTCTAATTAGAACATAAAATATGTATTACACATGTTTTAATATAGGTGTTGCCTGCAGCCTGTGATAATACTAGGTGAATGCAGTGCATTTTAGCAGGCGGAACAAGCCCACCTTGCTGTCCCAACAGGCCGTACGAAGTATAACATTACGGTATGTACAGTGCTGTCACATATATACATGTACATATAGAAAATCAGCCTGTTGACACAACTAGATGTAGATGGGCTTGCTCTGCTCGCCAATTATTTGCTAATTTTAATTTTTCGCAGTCAACTTCAGTCCTCAACTGCTGGCTGGAGTTGAGGGGCAGACGGATGGTAAGTTATGCTCCTCAGGTGAGGGAGGAACAGATGGTAAGGATTTGCCCATATGTACGTGTATGTGTGGCTCTGCCCATGATTGTGGGTGTGTGGTCGATGGCAGTTGTGTTATGGCAGCTGTATGAGTATAGCAATTTGCCCTCCCATGCCCCTCCCCCTCCCCCTCCCACTACGTTGTATACACTTGTAAGCATTACCCTCAATCTGGTCTTGGATCCTGCCGTGTCTGTTGAGGTCAAACTTCAGTTCCAGTTCCACCAGACTCAGGAACCGGCTTACAAAATCCAACAACTCGGCCTTCAATGCCTCCTTCTCTTCATCTGTAACAAAACATGGCAGGTAATGTGTAAATTCGGAACTGGACAAATTTATGAAAAAAGCTGGCACTGCAGCAACACAAACATCAAGATATGGACATCATACTTATGTGTGAAAATCCTGATTAGTGAAGTGTCCTGATTTGTGTGGTGTCCTGATTAGTGAGGTGTCTTGATTTGTGTGATGTCCTGATTAGTGAGGTGTCCTGATTAGTGAGATGTCCTGATTAGTGAGGTGTCCTGATTAGTGAGATGTCCTGATTAGTAAGGTGTCCTGATTCAAAGGTACATAAACTTGGTATTTGGAGCAACAACAGTTGCCCGTAATCAGTCCTAATTAGAGGGATTCCCTCATTAAGGTACTATCATATTAGGTTCCTAATTAGAGGGCTCCATTCTAATTAAAGAGACTCACATCCTGAAAATTCGACGGGGACACGAAGTTGAAGAATACGTTGTACAAAGAGAATGAGCTGATTGTGTACTGCATTCTCCTCCTGGAGGGTGAGCTGGGTCTGTTCATCATCTGATCTGGTGGGCCATTTCTTTAACTGGAGGGAGGGAGGGAGGGAGGGAGGGGAGAGAGGGAGGGAAGGAGGCAGGGGGAGGGAAGGAGGCAGGGAGGGAGAGGAGGGAGAGGAGGGAGGGAGGGAGAGGAGGGAGGGAGGGAGGGAGGGAGGGAGGGAAAGAGGGAGGAGAAAGATGGAAAAAAGGGAAGAGAGGGAAGGAGGGAGAAGGATATGTAATTTGTGAGGTGTCCTAATTAGTAGGAGTGTTTATTTCAGGTGTTGAAAATTTGGCTATTGGATAGCAAGAGCTAATAAATATCCTGTAAACCTTGAGCTAGCTAGCTCGCAAACAAGTCTTAAACCCGTCACTAACCTGTTTAGCGAGGTGATGTAATGCCTCCTGCGAGGTCACAGGCTCTGCATTAGGAGGCAACACTCCCTCGGACACTCCCGGCAACATCACACTGGCTCTCATTCTCATCCTCATACTCTGGGACACGGTAGCTCTCCGAAGGGCCTTGACATTAGCAGGATCAGAGCTACGTAACCGCTGACGACTGCGGAGGGTGATCTCTCCAAATTGAGGCTCTAGAGGGTCACTCAGTTCAATTGTGTCTGAAGAGGAAACACACAACATGACACATACAGTGGAACCTCTCTAATCAGGACACCCTTGGAAGGAAGAAAGTGTCTCAATTAGTGAGGTGTCTCGATTAGTGAGGTGTCCTGATTTGAGGGGTCCCAAAGTACTGGTATTTGGCGGCACAGCAAAATGTGTTTCTTGCTCAAGGTGTCCTCATTTCATGGGGTCCTGATTAGAGGGGTTCCTGCAGTCCTGTTTATTGAGGTGTCCTCATTTCAGGATGTCCTGATTAGAGGGGTTCCTGCGGTCCTGTTTATTGAGGGGGTCTCATTTCAGGGGCTCCTGATTAGAGGGGTTCCTGCAGTCCGTTATTGAAGTGTCTATCATTACAAGCTACACATGAGTGTATTTAACCCTTCTCACTCTGCTCTTCAGGCCTGCTCCTAACACCAGTCGTAGTGACTCTCTGTGTAGACTTGGACGGAGACTTTCTCTTAGGAGAAAAATCCATTTCGGAGTATATTCGAACCAGTTCGGCCTGAACGGCAGAGTACAGGGCTGTTTTCCAAAAATCGAGTTTTTTCCAGACTGTGTGGTGTTGTAGATAGGTGCAGAGGTGTTGGTGTACCTTGGGGTTGAGTTCCTGTGGGAGAGATGAAGAGAGAATGATCCTTCTTTCCTTCCCTACACTCCCACTCTCCAACTCCCCCCCCCCCCTCTCTCTCTCTCTCTCTCTCTCACTCTCTCTCTCTCTCTCTCAGTATGAGTTTCATTGTTTCATCAGGCTTGTCATTGAGTTTGATACGCATGCTCTCACACTCCGCACATACTGCGCTCTAATGATTGCAGTACAGTAATGATATTCATAATGCGCAGTGCCGGTAATGGAACCACAACCCTCCACACTGGACAATTGTATAAAATGCCCTCTCTCTCGTCCCTCTCTCACGGGCAAAAGTGTCAATTTTCCATAGCAAAAGTAATTTTTGGAAGGGATTGTTCTCAGCAGTCCCTAAATTCACTGTAGCTGTCTCTCTCCCCCTTTCCTCCTCCCACTCCTATCTCTCTCTCCAGCACAGTAATGATATTCATAATGCGCCATGTCAGCGATTAAACCACAACCCCCAACGATGGACAATTGTATAAAAAGCAACTTCTTCCCCACCCTCAATCCTGCAGTAATTTTTGGAAGGGATTGCCCTCTGCAATCCCTAAGTTTGATGTCAAATTGAGTTTTGGCTTCTCTCTCCCCATCCCACCCACCTTCCCTCCCTCTACTCTCTCCCCATCCCACCCACCTTCCCTCCCCTTTCTCGCACACACCCTTCCCTCACTCTCTCCTCTTTCTCTCACCCCCCACCCCCCCCCCTCCCTCCTACTCACCCTATACATTATGGTGGACACAGGAAGGAGAGCTACAGCAGACCTGCCGTCAGTTATAGCACTGTTAATGATATTAACTAGAATGTCAAATTGGTCCGAGCTCAGTAGCACACTGTTGACCTAACAGAGGAGAATTTTGTTACTTACAGTGGAACCTCTCTAATCAGGACACTTTATGGACAGAAGGGAGCGTCCTGATTAGTGAGGTATCTTGATTTGTGAAGTGTTCTGATTTGTGAGGTGTTCTGATCCTTGATTTCAGGTTGTCCTGATTAGTGAGGTGTCCTGATTAGTGAGATGTCCTGATTTCAAGGCGTTGTGTAGTGATGTGTTCTGATTCTGGTTACGAGCATACATGTACATTGTACATGTATTTTGGGCAGCAAATGTGTCAGTTTATTGAGGTGTCCTCATTTCAGGGGGTCCTGGTTAGAGAGGCTATAATTATGTGTACACAGATTGGAGCCCAACCTCCATAAGTCGATGAACCAGTTCCGATACCAAAGAATGGACCAGGGACCGCTGCTTCAGGGCCAGGGTTACCATGGGGATGTATTTCCGGGCCTCAATGATCTTGCTCTGAAAGATGTTGTCAAGACAGTTACGGAGAGTCTCTTGGTCACGTTTGAAGTTTGGAGAAGTTATTTCGTTGGCTTTTGAATGTGAAACTTCAAGGAAGGGAATGTTGCTGAATGGGAGAGGAGGGAGGGAGGGAGGGAGGGAGGGAGGGAGGGAGGGAGGGAGGGAGGGAGGGAGAGAAGGAGAGAAGTAGAGAGGGAGGGAGGGAGGGAGGGAGGGAGGGAGGGAGAGAAGGAGAGAAGGAGAGAGGGAGGGAGGGAGGGAGGGAGGGAGAGAAGGAGGGAAGGAGGGAGGGAGGGAGAGAAGGAGGGAGGGAAGGAGGGAGGAAGGGAGAGAAGGAGGGAGGAAGGGAGGGAAGGAGGAAAGCACGTTACATGTGTATATTCAGGTTTACCTAGACAGCTAGACTTACTGTAACTCTTGTTCTTTATCCTCTCCCTCTCCGTCTCCCCTCTGTTCCTCACTCTCACTGCTCAGCAGCTGCATTGCCTGCTCCACCTTCTTCTCTTTTAGTTGTGGAAATACCTGAAGATGGGGTCAGGAAGATGGTTAGAAACATGGAGGAGACGTGTGAACAGATGAACAAATGGCAACCAGGCACACACACACACACACACACACACACACACACACACACACACACACACACACACACACACACACACACACACACACACACACACACACACACACACACACACACACACACACACACACACACACACCACATGTACCTTGAAAGGCAAGTCGATGTCGTGCTGAGTGAGACCTCGCGTCATAAACTCACTCTCCTTGGCAGCAGTAGGAGGCAACTAACAGAGAGAGAGAGAGGGAGGAGGAGAAATATTAATGGCTCCTGGCTCATGTATACAGTGGAGCCCCTCTAATCAGGACTCACTAAAATGAAGACACCTCAATAAATATGACACCTTGCGGTTCTTTGTGTGCTCTTCAACCTCCGAAATCAGGACACCTCACTAATCAGGACACTTTCTTAGATCTGTCCCAAGGGTGTCCTAATTAGAGAGGTTCCACTGTACATGTACATGTATGTGTTCAATGAGAATGGCCCAGAAAAATCTACACAGCACAATGCTGGGTGGACCCCGTTTGCCGGGAGGAAGGTGGTGGGGAGGGTGAAGAGGGTGGTCCTCAGGGGAGAGGTGGCTTATGTGGATGGAAAGGGAGGGTCCCTCCCTCCTCCCTCCCTCCCTCACTAGGGGTGAGAATATTATGATCAAATATGGCATTTGATGTGCCTCATCCTCATATCAAGGAGTCCTAATGAGAGGGGTTGCACTCGACTATATATAATATACACTAACCGACTGTATCAGTTCCTCAGCGAGGTCCTCAATATGACGTTGAGAGTACATTAATTCTGGTACGTAGTCCTGAGGATGTTCTATGTAGCGAGCTATCAGCTGAAGTCAGAGAATATGTACTGTACATCTCAAAAACAGGTACATGTATATTATGAATATTTGTCAGATAGACAGTGTTGTGGGTTCAAACTTGGAATTTAAGGCAAAGTGATGGACATGACATTTGCAAGAACATTGTTTAGGTGAACATAAATGTTGCATTGTCTTTCTTTGTCTCTAAGCATCTCATGGATAATTAAGTCATGTATACACTTGGTTTGGTATTTGGCGTCTTTGCTGGTTTCATTACCGCGGCCTTCTCCTTCATACTGAGTTTGAGTTCACCAGTTTATCTGGTTTGTGATGCTTGAGGTGCTTTGGTTGCTTTGTATTGTATATGTGATTCGAGCCCAGCCAGCTGAGCTGCCTCGGTAGCTCAGTTGGTAAGAGCTACGCCTAGCAAGCGGACGGTTATGGGTTCGAGTCCCACCCGAGGCAGCTAATTTTTCTTTGAAAAATAACTGCTTTCGGCAAGTTGTGATGTGTTGCTTTGTCTTTCTGTTGTGTTGTGTTGCCTTGCCTTAAGCATCTCATGGATGATTAAAGTTGTGTGTGTGTTACCTCGTCAAAGAAGTCACACTTCCGATATGGGATGGAGCGGGAGTGGATGAAGGTGTGGAAGGAGATTCCGTCCACTATCTTGTGAAGTAGACTGTGAGTGTCCTCACTGAAGTGGCTCTGGAGGTAGGCCTCCTGTGATGGGGGGAGAGTACAGTGGAACCCCTCTAATCAGGACACCCCAAACTCCACTAATTAGGACACTATGAACCCTTATAATCAGGACACATTGTATCTCTAATCAGGACAACCTAAACTGCCATTATCAGGACACCCTAATTCACCGAGGAATTCTCCTGTACTACGTTTGTGCATTATACAACCCCTGAAACTAGGACACCTCACAAATCAGGATGCTTTACTAATCTCACTAATCTGGACACTTCACTAATCAGCACACCTAACTAATCAGGACACTTTCTGTCAAAGGTGACTGTCTCTAAGATAACACTTCCATACCTTGTTAAAGGCAAACGATGGCTGTGGATGAAACCTCAACACTGTCACAAACTGCTCATAGTCTCCTAGCAGCGACACCAGTAAACAGAGGAACACTGACCGCACCTCCTTATCCTGTCAGAGAAAGATGACATGTGGAGAGTGGGTGTGCCACGACTGAAAATTAACCCCCACCCCCAGTTCTCAAGGTTGCCATTCACTGTAGTGCTGTTTATATGCAGCTGGCTGGAGTTGAGGGGCAAACGGATGGTAAGTTATGTTCCTCAGGTGAGGGAGGAACAGATGGTAAGGATTTGTCTGTATGTACATGTATGTGTGGCTCTGCCCATGATTGAGGGTGTATGGTCAATGGCAGTAGTGCTATGGCAACTTGTTGAGCATTATTAATATGTGTTTAGCAACCAAAAAATGAGGGAGTTAAGAGTTTATATATTAAATTCTGGATTCCCCAGGTGAAAATTTCCAAGGGGGCAAATATCTCCCCTGCCCCCCTCCCCTAAGGAACACTGGTACATGTATGTACAATATCACATGTATATATACATTGTACATATACACATTACCTGTTGTTCTACACTTTTCGTTTGTAGTTGAGACTCGGTTCCAAATATGTGGTCTCGGAATTCCATTCTCGGATTGAGTATTCTGGCCAGTGCCCTGTGGACTGGTTCCACAGTAGCAGGAGGGAGGGAGGGGATGGTGATAGTGGGGGGGATATACAGCCGACCATCGTCAAGGTACACCTCCACCACATCTCTCTGAAGATGAAAGGTGCTCTCTAATTAGGACACACAGTGGAGAGCCCCACTAATCAGGACACCTTGATACAGGACATATTTTACTGTCCTAAATTACAACAGTTATAGCTATGACATCATGTATAGCTGTCAGAACTGTATTATTGGTGGATGGTACATGTAAATGATATCTACAGGAAGTCTAGCCTCGTCCCCAGGCTCTTCCTCGTGTGCACACATACAATGACCTTTGCACTGGAGATGGGTCAAAGGTCGTTTGCTATACATTCGCAGGGGAGAGATAGCCTGGGGACGAGGCTATAGGAGGTCAGTGTTATGTACAAAGTAGCGAGTGTTAAGTAATGTAAGGAAATGGGTAGGGAAGGGATGGTACAGGTGGGGTGGGGTTAGTAAGTGAGGTACATGTAGTGCGAGTAGGAAAGCGTCCTGATTAGTGAGGAGTCCTAATTTCAGGGGTTGAAATGTACACATAAAGCAGCAAAAGGTGTCCTGTTTATTGAGTTTCAGGGTGTCCAGATTAGAGGTGTTCCACTGAATGTCTATTCTCACCATTTCCTCCACGTCATTTCTGAGGGAGGAATGCAGTCCCATGATGTAGATGGAGGGAAGTTGGACCATCTCCAGTAGAGACTCGGGCACCACAGGAACCAGGGAATGACTACATGAGATGATAGACAATACAACACAAGATAAACTGGTTCTGTTAGCCTTGGCCCCCAGTATACAAACAAGGAAACAATATACATGTACAATATTTGACTAGTGTGTAATAAGTACACCCCCCACTCATAACACAATGAATAATTGCACATACATTGAGGGGGGTGGGTATGTATGTGAATCTGTTTGATATCACTATAGGCAACTGACATGAATGAAGCTAGTTAATGAGGAACTTCATCAGCCCATACAATCCTGGTCATAGCTTGCTGGGTTCATACATGTCGTTTGCCTGGGGACATCCAACAAATCTGTTGCAGTACCAGACAGGACAGCATTCACCCTTGCAGAGCTCATGCTGTCCTGTCTGGTCACTGCAACACATACATACACCTCTGGAAGTATGTCCTTTTATATATGAGATTACCTACAAATGTATAGTGATACTTACGATAGTTGTAATGGATGTAGTAGTGCACACACACACTGTATGGCAGATGTTAGTGCAGTGAAGCTGGAGGATATGAACAACACACTGACATCACACAGTACTGTGGAGAAGACTTGGATCATGTTGTGGACTCCTGGAGGGGGGGGGGAAGGAAGATATTCACGCAATCTACTAAATATCATCGCGCATGCGCAAATACTGTTCATTACGAGATACGCCCCGTTTTTGAAATGGCTGCGATACGAGAGCCAACGCTAGATGTAGCGGAAAATGACGATAGACAGGTAGAGATGGGAGAACGTGCTCCAGCTCAGCTCCTTCCTAGAGCTGTACCTCGTGAAAGAAGCAAAGAGAACTACGGTGGCTATGACTGCGAGTTCGTGGAGCAGCCGCCAAGTGGACTTCAAACAGAGTGTCCCGTTTGTCTGCTAGTCCTGAAGGAGCCTTGTCTCATCAGTTGCTGCGGACACAAGTTCTGTCGAGAGTGTATTGAGCGAATAGAGAAAGACAAAAAGCCGTGTCCACTCTGTAACGAGCCTGATTTTACGTTCATGCGAGAACGCGCATTGGAACGATCCCTGAAAGACTTGGAGGTGTGGTGCTCCTACAGAAAGGAGGGCTGTGAATGGAAGGGGAAACTTGGGAAGCTAGAAGAACATCTGAATCGAGATCCATCTCCAAAGAATCAACTGAATGGATGTCAGTTTGTGGCTGTAGAGTGCACTCACAAGTGTGGGAAGTGGTTCCAGCGTCGCCACATCACTACCCATGAAACTCAGCAGTGTAAGAAGCGACCTTACTCCTGTGACTACTGCCGTGACTATCAATCTACATTTGAGGACGTGATTGAAGTCCACTATCCTCAGTGTGGCAAGTATCCAGTTGCCTGCCCCAATGACTGTGATGTGTACAAGTTTGAAAGACAGAAACTGGAGAGCCATTTGAGGGAGGAATGTCCACTTACACTAGTTGACTGTCCTTTCCATTTCGTTGGCTGTGAGACACAACTGCCTCGCAAAGACATGCCTGAGCACACGAAAGAGAGCACTACACATCTTTCATTGCTAGCAATAGCCACACAAAAGCTGTCTGCTGAAAACCAGGGACTAGCAAAGGAGAACGAGGAACTACGACAGAACATGAAAGAGCTGAACCAGCGACTAGTGAAAGAGAACCAGAAAATGGAAGAGTTTAACCAGCGAGTTGTAAACGAGAACTGGGAACTACGAAAGAATATGATAGAGCTTAACCAGCGAGGTGTGAAAGAGAACCAGGAACTACGACAGAACATGAAACAGCTTAACCAGCGAGTTTGGGAACTACGACAGAATATGATAGAGCTTAATCAGCGACTAGTGAAAGAGAACCAGGAACTACAACAGAATATCAAAGAGCTTAACCAGCAAGTTGTGAAAGAAAACCGAGAACTACGAATGAATATGAAAGAGCTTAACCAGCAACTAGTGAAAGAGAACCGGGAACTACGACAGAACATGGAAGAGCTTCTACACAAGCAGCAAAGCATGGAAAATAAAGTGCAGCAGTTGGTAAGCCAGTCTGGGTTCCCAGTAGATTATCATGTGAAGCAAACTGATAAGGATGTGTACTTACCAGACTTTTACACACATACACATGGCTATCGAATGTGTGTCCGTGTAGCTTCAAGTAGAGTTGGAAAAGGAAAGGGAACTCATGTTTCAATTTTCACACACATGATGCAAGGTCCATTTGATGACTACCTGAAATGGCCATTCCGTGGAGAGATAACCATCCAGATAGTGAACCAAGTTGGAGATCATGACCACGTGGAGAGGATCATTCCCTACACTGATAAGACACCAGATGACATTGCTGGCAGAGTGACTGACAAAGAGAGAGAGTGGGGGGCTCACCGATTCTCGACATATGAAAGCGCTCGTAGAATGTATCATAATGACAAGCAGAGAGCTGACAAGGGGTGGGGGGTTCCCCAATTCCTTCCTCATGACAAACTTCAGTACAATGCTGAAAGGCAGACCCAATACTTGAAGGGTAACACTCTTCACATTCGAATTATGAAAGTTACACTATCTTAACATTTTCTACCATTAGTAGTGAGCAGTTATACTTTGCTCAATTTTGATTGTGTACATATTTTTTCACATTGGCATTAAATAATCAAACCACCAGACTCACAAAGCAATACAATACAACACAACTCAACTCACCCAAGACAGTTATTTTCAAAGAAAAAAACTGCCTCAGGCGGGACTCGACTCAGCGACATACTGCGTACTAGGCAGAAGTTCTACCAACTGAGCTACCGAGGTAGCTCAGCTAGCTGGGGACGAATCACACAACTCAAGGCAATGCATCTCTCAACCTGAAGAACAGGCTAACTCAAACTTAGTATAGAGAAGAAGACCGGGAAATGCATGCATGCGCACAACGAGGTGTAGCTTCATACCCAGGTGTAGCTTCATACCCAGGTGTAGCTTCATACCCAGGCTCTTTGAGGGAAAAGAAGAAAGTGTCATGGGTTCACCTGTTGCTGTTCAGAATGAATAGCACTAAAGTGCAAACCCTCGGCGCTATTTGTTTTTTGCAACATTATTTCAATCCATTGTTGCACTGAAGACACTTACACCACTGTGCATTTGTCTTCCTTAACTCACTTGTTTCCATAATAAAGACAACTCACAGACTCACAGTGGATTGAACTCAAACTCGTAAAATCACCATGTTGTAAGCGCATGCTCCAACCGGAATATGCACGTGCGCGCACCGCTAATTGTCCTTCTGGTTTCTCTCAAACGCCGTAATTTTAGTAAAATCCAACGCTGGGTTCGCTCCTTTTCCTAGGTGTGTAACTTCTGATGTCTGCACGATGCCTGAATTGCGCAAGAAGTAGTCGAGGTAAGCCAGTGCAGACATATTGGCCTATTAATTAACATATTGGCTTTTTCGCTTGTTTTCACGCCATAACTTTTGAATGCAGTAGTTTCAGGAAAACCCCCACTTTATATTTAAAGCGCTACTTGTACTGATGTTTTTAGTATCGCTCCGATACCACTACGTTGTCTCTTGTGCGAGAATAGCGAGAGGCAGACACACACACACACACACACACACACACACACACACACACACACACACACACACACACACACACACAAACCAAGTACTGTAACCCTCGCTGGCCTAACCTTGCAGTGAATGTGTCTGTTTGGTAAAGAGTTAGAAAGAAGAGAGAATGCCTACGCTCTCTCTGCAGCTCCAGACAATGGTTGCACCAATAGATTTTGCATGCGGATGCCCAGTTTAGATGTATAGTTTTAATTAGAGCACATCACCACACCCACCATTATAGTTATTCCAGCATTATGCCACCTGAAAAATGCTTACCTAAAATTATGCCAGCATATTTGGGACAAGCCTAATCCTGTGTATCGAGTGTCTAACTGCTACATGTATCTTTTTGCTTTTTACATTTGATTGTGTACACATATTTCCCATTGGCATGCATGCGCACAACATGTGAAACAATCTGTGTGTCTATTTGTCGGTAGCCTAAGAAATATTGAAATGTGCTCCCTAAATGTTAGATTCATACAGTGTATTACTGTATGTAGTCTCGTCCCCAGACCCCACCCTCAGAGTCTGGTGACTTTGGGTTCAATGCTTGGTTGAGATGACATTATGTGGAGGAATTTGTGTGTGCCAATCAGATTCAAGTACAACATATTTGAGCACTCATAGGGGACAGGATGCATGCATAATGAACGCAAACTCACATGATAAATGATGTATTGCTTACTCAGCACAACCAAGAATTCGCCCAAAAGTCACGTGACTCTTTTTCTCTGTGAGGGTGGGATGTACTCTACGTAATGTTCCAGTCCATTGTCAAGACCTTGTTAGAGGAGTGATCCTAAACTATTGCACCTTGCTTCAGTAGATGTGTAAGATGTAGGGAGAGTCATCACTTACTCCATTAGACACTAATAAGAGGGTATCCCATTGTAAGAAGTGAGAAGAGTTATGCATTGCATTGCCCTAATTAAATACTAATTAGAGGGGCAGCTCTAGGGTATTGTGGAAAGGATGTGGATTACTCCTTGAGTTCTGAGCCGTTACTTTTGTTAAGGCTTAATGGGCGTGTTGGCGCCATCCCTACATATAGAGTCTACCGACTCTATGATACTCCTTGAGGGGGGGGGGGGGGGCGCTGAAAAGTCATTACTGTACAGTGTACTGTATTTGAATTTACTGTGTGCATTTCTAATTAGTACAGTGTATGTGTTAAAGTGTGACTTAGATCTGTCTCACGATATTACTCACCACCCAATGTGTAAAGGCATAAACTCTCATGGGACAATTATGCTATACCCACTGTTATCTCTGTTCTCACCTCATATTTGCGCTTATATAAGTAAGTGTATCGTCAGTTGTGTTCACCATCAGCAAAGGCCTGTTCAAAGATTCCCACATTGACTACAATGGCTGCAGTACAAGAGCCAACGCTAGAAAATGATAATAGACCAGAAGAGATGAGAGAGCTTCTTCCCACCCAGGTCCTTCCTAGAGCTGTACCTCGTGATAGAAGCAAAGGTGACCGCGGTGGATATGACTGTGAGTTTGTGGAGCTGCCACCAAGTGGGCTTCAAGTGGAGTGTCCCGTTTGTCTGCTAGTCCTGAAGGAGCCTTGTCTCATCAGTTGCTGTGGACACAAGTTCTGTCGAGAGTGTATTGAGCGAATAAAGAAAGACAAAAAGCATTGTGCACTCTGCAACGACCTTGACTATATGTTTTTGCAAGAACGCGCATTGGAACGATCTCTGAAAGACTTGGAGGTGTGGTGCTCCTACAGAAAGGAGGGCTGTGAGTGGAAGGGGAAACTTGGGAAGCTAGGAGAACATCTGAATCGAGATCCATCTTCAGAGAATCAGCTCAATGGATGTCAATTTGTGGCTGTAGAATGTATGCACAAGTGTGGGGAGTGGTTCCAGCAGTGGCAGATCACTAGATCTACCCATGAAACTCAACAGTGTAAGAAGCGACCTTACTCTTGTGACCACTGTAGAGACTATCAATCTACATTTGAGGACGTGACTGAAGTCCACTATCCTCAGTGTGGCAAGTATCCAGTTGCCTGCCCCAATGACTGTGATGAGCATATGATCAAGAGACAGAAACTGGAAAGCCACCTGAAGGAGCAATGTCCACTTGAAGTAGTTGACTGTCCTTTCCATTTTGCTGGCTGTGAGACACAACTGCCTCGCAAAAACATGCCTGAGCACACGAAAGAGATCTCTACACATTTCACATTGCTAGCAACAGCTACACAAAAGCTAGTGAAAGAGAACCAGGAACTACGACATGAAGTGGGAGCTCTAAAACTAGAAGTGCAGCAGTTGATAAGCCAGTCTGGGTTTCCAGTAGATTATCATGTGAAGCTAACTGATGAGAATGTAGTGTATTTACCACCCTTTTATACACATCCACGTGGCTATCGAATGTGTGTTCGAGTGAGAAGAGCAGAGGGAACTCATGTTTCAATTTTCATATGTGTGATGCAAGGTCCATTTGATGACTACCTGAAATGGCCATTCCGAGGAGAGATAACCATCCAGATAGTGAACCAAGTTGGAGATCATGACCACGTGGAGGTGGTCATTTCCTACACTAATGGGACAGATGACACAGCTGGTAGAGTAACTGACGAAGAGAGAGCTAAGGGGTGGGGGTGTTCCAAGTTCCTTGCTCATGATAAACTCCAGTACAATGCTGAAAGGCAGACCCAGTACTTGAAGGATAACACTCTTCACATTCGTGTTATGAAAGTCACACTAAGTTAACAATAATTAGTTGTATGGCTTTCATGTGGACAATGGATACACAATGGGATATTTAATCTGTCATGATCATAATACTAAAATATCTTCCTATCTCTGTATATAGCTCAACAGGCTGAATATTGTTTCATACACCTCTGTGGTAATGATACATACACAAGCGTTTTTTCCACCTACCACTATTACATCCATATACGGACAGCATATGTGGATTATAGGGTTTCTTTTGGGGGGGTGGGGGGGGGGGGAGGGGGGGGAGAGGGCATTGGCCCCCCTTAAAAAGGTTTTGCACCCCTCATGTATGTATACGTCAGCCTCATATCCAGGCTACACAATAGGAGTGCCAAAGTGGCCTGGTATACACTTCTTGCACAAGTTAGTAAATGGACTGTACTAGCAGAATGCAAAGCATTTGTGGGCGAGCGCAACGAGCGGAAGAGGCAAGGCTGGCTACGTTTGCACATTGCGTGGGGACGCATGCGCACTGACCGCGATCGGTTGATGACATATAAACATACATACATACATACATACATACATACATACATACATACATACATACATACATACATACATACATACATACATACATACATACATACATACAAACAGAATTGCCATTGAGTTCACTAGTACAGGCTCGCTGCGCTCGCCCAAATATTTACACCAGTAGTGAATGGGCTACATGGCAGCTAGGTGCTAATAACCCCAACAGTATGCTGTGGTAGGCTATCCCTTTATTGATATGTAAAGAATCATCACAACCTGCCCCATAGAACTAATTAGCACTACTTTAATGTGAGGAGTCCTCATTTCAGATATTACCATACTAGTTAAATGCTACACATTGATGGCGAGCGGAAGAGGCAAGGCCGGTTACGTTTGCGCGTAGCACATGGGCAGCCCTGGGGCCCAAAGGCATCGTCAGATACATACATACATACATATAGAAATCCCCCGCCAGCTGTATGACTAGGTAGGCTCGCTCTGCTTGCCAATTAAGACATTAGGGGGCCACCCCTTAAATAACTAACCAATGCTCTGCAGTAGCTTATAAGCTCCAGTAGAGGTGTAAGGCAGTGAGGAGTCCTCATGAATAGGAGCTAACACGATCTCTTTTAGAGCTCCAAATGGTCTCTTGACTGGGAGACAGTTGACATTGGGTAGAGAGAACTGAGTTAGGAGTTGGGCCACCAGATCTTCTAGGGGTGAGATGGAAGTGAGCCAGGAGAGATAGAGAGCCTTGAGGCAGTTCTGAGGGGAGGAGGGAGGGAGGAAGGGAGGGAGGGAGGGAGGGAGGGAGGGAGGGAGGGAGGGAGGGAGGGAGGGGGAGGGAGGGGGAGGGAAGAAGGGAGGGAGAGAGAGAGAGAGAGAAAGAGAGAGAGAGAGAGAGAGAGAGAGAGAGAGAGAGAGGGGGGGGGGGGGGGGGGGAGGGAGGTTAAGGGTCAGAGGTGAGATGATTAAATCCCACAAGGAATTAACTTCAAACATAATTGTAAACAATGTGGTTTGTTTACACAACAGATGATAAACACATCATCACAGCACTAATCAAGATTAGAGAACCTCTTAAATCAGGACACCCAGAAATGGGATACCTCAATAAACAGGACACATTGCTGCTCTAATTACATTTTAACTCCCCCCCCCCCAAAATCAGGCCACCTTACTAATCAGGACACTCCTCCTTTCAAGATAGAGCAAGTGCTACTATCAATACATCCACAGACCTGTAAAATGTCAAAGAAGGGATACCGCGACACTAAACACAGACAGACTGGTTCATACAACTCCTTCGGCTGATTAACAATCGATTCGGGAGACCAATTAGCCTCATTAACTTCGTCGAGGTAATCAATTGATGGTGATCGTTTAGCTCGCACCATTCTCTGTCTATTTGTAATGGCAGACACATCTTGTTCAATTGGTGCAGAGAGCTGTCTTTTCCCTAGTCTCTGGGTCTGTTTTCTGAGCTGGTAGAAGGTGAGGTTGGAGCAGTAGAGGCGTTTGCCATCTTCGGCTGTGAGGATGAAGGTGGTGAGAGAGGGAGGGGTGGGGGAGGGAGAGAGATGCCAGCCTAGAGGTTGACAGAACTGGATAGAGGGAGGAGGGAGGGAGGGAGAGAGGGAGGGAGGAAGGGAGGGAGGGAGGAAGGGAGGGAGGGAGGGAAGGAGGGAGGGAGGGTGAGAGGGAGGGAGGGAAGGAGGGAAGGAGGGAAGGAGGGAGGGAGAAACAGAGGGAAGGAGGGAGGGAGGGAGAGAGGGAGGGAGGGAGGGAGAGAGGGAGGGAGGGAGGGAGAGAGGGAGGGAGGGAGGGAGGGAGGGAGAGAGGGAGGGAAGGAGGGAAGGAGGGAAGGAGGGAAGGAGGGAGGGAGAGACAGAGGGAAGGAGGGAGGGAGGGAGAGAGGGAGGGAGGAAGGGAGGGAGAGAGGGAGGGAGGGAAGGAGGGAAGGAGGGAGGGAGGGAGGGAGGGAGGAAAGGGGAAAGAGGGGGGAGAGAGAAGGGGGTATTTAGGTACATATAATAATATGTATAGTAGACATACATTCCATACATTAGTGTACATTCATGTACACTGTACACATAATATACACAATGTAAATATCCTTTTTTGTGTGTGCAAACAGTAGTGCATGGATTTATACAAATGGATTGAAAATTGTATAAACACAAAACATATGTTGTATTGGAACCGAAGATAGTGTCACATTAGTGATAGCAGAGTGTCCTGTTTATCGAGGTGTCATCATTTTAGAGTATCTTAACCAGAGGGATTTCTCTGTACTCACTAATTCAATGGCTCGTGGTAGAGGGGTATTCTTTCTGTCCACTACTGGGAATCTTTGTAATATGGTACCAGAATAGGTATCACTGTCTGTATCTGAGGAGGGAGGGGGGAGAGGGAGGGAGGGAGGGGGGAGGGAAGGGGGGGGAAGGGGGGGGGGGAGGGAGGAGAGAGGGGGGAAGGAGGGAGAGAAAAATGGAGGGGAGAAAGAGAGGGAGGGAGGGAGGGAGGGAAGGATGGAGGGAAGGGGGGGGGGGGAGGGAGGAGAGAGGGAGGGAGGGAGAGAGAAATGTAGGGGAGAAAGAGAGGGAGGGAGGGAGGGAGGGAGGGAGAGAAATGGAGGGAGAAAGAGAGCAAAGGAGGGAGGGAGGGATGGAGGGAGGGAGAGAGAGGGAAATAGAAAGGGAAGGAGGGAGGCAACAAGGGGGAGCGAGAGAGAGGTAGGATAATCTACATCACAACACCCACTAAAGCGATATTACTCTCTATATTAACATCACTATCCCAGACATCCACAAGACAAAAGACAGCTCCAAATCAGTGATTTATCCTGACTTCAGATGTAATACATGTATTAATGACAAGCTGTCTTCCTTATGAGGGATGAGTCCACTCAGACAATGTACACATGTACATTGTAACTTGGCATTATCTGTAGACGTGCATTACCCAATCAATAGCTCTACGTACAGAAAGAACTAAGGGCCTAACGAGGACCGCGGGTATACTATGTAACATACCATTGACATTGTGAGCGGAGGGACTGCTACTTCTAGTGGTCTCCTGTCGCTTCTTTGGCTCTAGTCCAGCCACCAACACGTATTCCACAAGTCGACGGCTCATCCTTCGGGGGGCGCTGGGCGTGTCGGGCCTCGTCGGTCCAGAAACACCAGCCACTCCCAAGTTTTACGAGAGAAGGAGTGCTCGAAAACTTCAAGATCAAAGTGATGATTTCAAATTTCCGTTTCGTTTAATTGCACATTTCCGGTCCGTGAGCGTGCGTACGAGATACTCCCTCTTTTGTAATTAAGCACGTGTGCCTCAAACAGTGGTCATCTGCTAGTTCTGAAGAAGCTGCAGGATCAGTTAGGAGAGAGAATCATCCAGATATAGTGAACCAAGTTGGAGGTCATGACCATGTGGAGAAAAGATGATGAAGCTATGCTTTCATAACAGGAGTGGGAAGAGTGTTATCTTTCCAATACTGGGCATTGTACCACATGCAAGCAAGGAACAATTGTGAAACCTTATAGCTCTCTCTTTGCCAGTTAGATCTACCCTACCACACCAGTAATAACTATTCATCAACATGTTTTAATTAAGCAATTATACACATGTGCATATCTCAGCCTAATATATGTAAAGTGCACATGTGCATTACTTTCTCAATGCTCTCATCATTCTGATGGCCATCAAAGACTCCTGATTCAACATATGTAGTAGCTTTTAGCAGTAAAGGTCTCTTAATTCCTTCATGCATATGTATGTGTTTACTGTAATCTTAGTGGTCTGGTGTTAAACATATAACATATATATGTTAACTTAGCTAGCACTATATAGGCCTTGATGAATTATGCCAGCATAATTTTGAGCATAATAATAGGCTTTCAAGAGCATAAAGTGTGCACATTATTCCAGTGTGATATATAGGCAGAAAAGGAAAGCATAACAAAAGTATAAAGTATGTATATACTAGAACAATAATATCTGTACATGCATCAATCATCCACTGCAGTAGAGAGTGTTTAGCATCAGTTATGTTGCAATGCAATAAACGTTAGATGTATTATATGTGGCTTTTGGAAAATGTTTATTTTACAAAAAAAGCAGAACACCACATTACAATGTATATGTAGTTGTATAATCATGACCATAATAGGCACAATGTGTAAGCATAATAGGCACAATATACAAGAATAACAAAATAATATTAAAATGTATCCGTCAAGGCCTAACTAGCACATTAAACTCTTGACCAAATTTTCTCTTTTTTCTATTATCTGGTCCACATAATACAGAATGTTGTTGGGCATTTTCGGAATTGTCCAACATCATGTGTCCGGATTGCTGAGTTTGTAACTTCTGCCACACTGCCCCATTTACATTGGAGTTTTCAAATGTATGTACGATGCAGGGAGAGGGGAGGGGAGAGGGCGTGGCACTGGAGCCATCCATTAAGAGGTTGTGGATGTACATTGAGTCTTTGGAGACATAATACAGTGAGGTCCTCAATATGACATTGAGAGTACAGTAATTCAGGTACTGAGGATGTTCCATGTAGCGAGCTATCAGCTGCAGTCAGAGAATATGTACATCTCAAAAACAGGTATATGTATATTTGAATATCTGTGAGATGAGTGTTGCAGGTTCAAACTTGGAACTTTAAGGCAAGCTATGGACATGAAATTTTGCTAGAAGTGTATGTAGTATGATGAATTTTTGTGCAAAACTGGTGGGTGTAATTCACATGCATGTTTATCTCGTCAAAAAAGTTACACTTTCTGATGTGGGATGGAGCGGGAGTGGATGAAGGTGTGGAAGGAGATTCCGTCCACTATCTTGTGAAGTAGACTCTGAGTGTCCTCACTGAAGTGGCTCTGGAGGTAGGCCTCCTGTGATGGGGGGAGAGTATGGAGGAACCTCTCCAATCAGGACACCCTGAACCCTCCTAATCAGGACGATTCGTGTTATGAAAGTCAACAATTTAGTAGTGTAGAGTCATTCACTTAGCTTTGTACAATTTGATACATTTATTCACATTGGCATGCTTGCACAAAATGGAGTTAAGCAATTGGTACATCTCTCAGTTGTCAGTGGCTGAAAGCTCCCTAAATGCACATCATCCTTAGAAGTTTTATATACATAGTTGGCTTTTAATAATGCACCTAAGTGTTTGTACTTTTATTAGCTAATGCTTTCATTCCTGTAAAGTTTTAACCCTTTTATCAATGAAATCTTCATTCCTGTAGTATATTCCAGTTTTAACCCTTTTATCAATAACACAGTGTTACCGCTCTAATCAATCTACAACACACATACACAGTGGGTTTTAATTAAGCAACCACTCTGTTAAAATGTCCTCTAACCAATCCTTTTATGTCCCTATAGCTATAGGCTGAAAACTGTTTCTCTCCGTACATGTATGTTTGTCACCTCTCCAATCAGTTTTCAAAGTTGATGTTTTCTCCAACTACCATGCATATATGGTAACCCATATATGAACAGTATATATACCTGGATTACTATGGATAGTATGTACAGATAGTATGTCTTCAACACACAACACACTGATATCACACAATACTGTGGAGGAGATCTGGATCATGCTGTGTTGGGTGAGTTGAGGGCTATTATTATTGGCTCAGAGAGCATATACAAAGAGAAAGAAACGTATACAAGACAATATAGAATATCTGGTCATCCCCACTAGGCTAGCCAGGTCAGTTTTGTTTTGATTACTGCGCATGCGCACTTACTACACACTCCCACTTTTCTAAAATGGATACGAAGCGAGAGACAACGCTGGAAAATGACGATAGACCAGCAGAGATGAGAGAGCTTCCCACCCAGCTCCTCACTAGAGCTGTACCTCGTGACACAAGCAAAGAGAACCAGTATGGATATGACTGCGAGTTCGTGGAGCCGCCGCCAAGTGTGCTTCAAACTGAGTGTCCCGTTTGTCTGCTAGTCCTGAAGGAGCCTTGTCTCATCAGTTGCTGCGGACACAAGTTCTGTCGAGAGTGTATTGAGCCAATGGAGAAAGACAAAAAGCCGTGTGCACTCTGTAACGAGCCTGACTTTACGTTTTTGAGAGAACGCGCATTGGAACGATCCCTAAAAGACTTGGAGGTGTGGTGCTCCTACAGAAAGGAGGGCTGTGAGTGGAAGGGGAAACTTGGGAAGCTAGAAGAACATTTGAATCGAGATCTATCTTCAGAGAATCAGCTGAATGGATGTCAGTTTGTGGCTGTAGAGTGCACGCACAAGTGTGGGGCGTGGTTCCAGCGTCGCCACATCACTACCCATGAAACTCAGCAGTGTAAGAAGCGACCTTACTCCTGTGACTACTGTCGAGACTATCACTCTACATTTGAGGACGTGACTGAAGTCCACTATCCTCAGTGTGGCAAGTATCCAGTTGCCTGCCCCAATGACTGTGATGTATATATGATCAAGAGGCAGAAACTGGAGAGCCATCTGAAGGAGCATTGTCCACTTGAAGTAGTTGACTGTCCTTTCCATTTTGCTGGCTGTGAGACACAACTGCCTCGCAAAGATATGCCTGAGCACACGAAAGAGAACGTTATACATCTAACATTGCTAGCAACAGCTACACAGAAAGAGAACCAGGAACTACGACATGAAGTGGGAGCTCTAAAACTAGAAGTGCAGCAGTTGATAAGCCAGTCTGGGTTTCCAGTAGATTTTCAAGTGAAACAAAATGAGGAGGTAGTGTATTTACCAGCCTTTTATACACATCCACGTGGCTATCGAATGTGTGTCTATGTGTGTCCAAATGGATATGGAAATGGAAAGGGAACTCATGTTTCAATTTACACATGCATGATGCAAGGTCCATTTGATGACTACCTGAAATGCCATTCCGAGGAGAGATAACCATCCAGATAGTGAACCAAGTTGGAGATCACGACCACGTGAAGTATGTCATTCGCTACACTGATGAAACATCAGATGAAACTGCTGGTAGAGTGACTGACAAAGAGAGAGCTAGGGGATGGGGGTATTTCAAGTTCCTTGCTCATGATAAACTCCAGTACAATGCTGAAAGGCAGACCCAGTACTTGAAGGATAACACTCTTCACATTCGTGTTATGAAAGTCAAACTAACTTAACAATAATTAGTTGTATGGTATGCATGTGCACAATGGATACACAATGGGATATTTCAATCAATTATTCCTTTACATCCCTATCTGTAGCTCAACAGTCTGAATATTGTTTCATACACCTCTGTAGATGGTGATGATAGATCGTACACAAGTGTGTTTTCTATCTACCATAATTACATCCATATACGGACAGAGAAGGCACTTGCCCCCCCCCCCCCTCCCAAGTTGGAAGTTTAAATTCAAGATATACCCTGAATAGTATGCCTAGGAGGGGTAAGTTAGCTGCATTTCCAGGCTACACAATAGAAATGGCAAAGCTACACTTTTTGTACATGCATGGGTAAGTTAGCCAACGGACTGTAAAATCATTTGTAAATTTACAATTCAATGGCTCGTGGTAGTAAGGTATTCTTTCTGTCCACTACTGGGAATCTTTGTAATATGGTACCATATCACTGTCTGTATCTAAAGGAGGGAGGGAAGGAGGAGGGAGGGAGGGAGGGAGGGAAGGAGGGAGGGAGGGAGGGAAGGAGGGAGGGAGGGAGGAAGAGAGGGAGGAAGAGAGGGAGGGAGGGAGGGAGGGAGGGAGGAAAAGATATTCAAAGGGAGAGGGGGAAAGGAGGGAGTGAGAGAGAAATGGAGGGAGAAAGAGAGGGACAGAAAGTGTAAAGGAGTAATTAAAGGAGAGAGAGAGAGTGAGAGGGAAGGAAGCAGGGAGGGAGGGGAGGAGTGAGGAAGGCAACAAGGTGGAGTGAGAGAGAGGTTGAGTATAATCTACATTAGCCTCATTCTCAGGCCCTATATACGAGAGGAGAGGACCTGATACACACTGCTTGCATATGCACCAGATCTCCATGGTAACCCCCAGAATAATGTAGGGTATCGTAAAGTGTGTTAACATGGAGACCCAGTGCATGTGCAAGCAGTGTATACCAGGCCTTCTCCTCTCATATTATATAGGGCCTGGGAACGAGGCTAATCTACATCACAACACCCACTAATATAAAGTGATATTACTCTCTATATTAACATCAGATATCCGCAGGACAGAAGACATCTCAAATCAGTGATCAGTTAATAGAGCAAACCATCCAGAAGATGAAGCTATGACTAGTGTGACTTTCATAACACGAATGTGAAGAGTGTTATCCTTCAAGTACTGGGTCTTCCTTTCATCATTTTACTGAAGTTTATCACAAGCAAGGAACCTGTAAAACCCTTATAGCTCTCGCCAGTTACATCTACCCTACCACCAGCATCATCTGGTGTCTCACCAGTAATAATTATTCATCAACATGTTGTTATTAAGCATGTAATTATACACATGTGCATATCTCAGCATAATAATATGTAAAGTGCACGTGTCACTGTGTTTCTCAATGCTCTTCTGATGGCCATCAAAGACTTCTGATTCAACATATGCAGTAAAGCAGTAAAGGTTTCTTTATTCCTTCATGTAAGTGTGTATATACCAGACCACTAAGATTAATATTACAGTAAATACAAGGTTTGTTAAGTCAACAAACCTTGTGTTTACTCTAAGCTTAGTGGTCTGGTGTTAAACATATAACATGCATGTTAACTTAGCACTATATAGGCCTTGACGGCTTATGCCAGCATAATTTTGTGCATAATAATAGGCTTTCAAGAGCATAATATAAAGCATTATTCCAGCGTAATAGGCAAAAAAGTAAAGCATAACAAATGTTATAAAGTAGGATAATAATATCTATACATGTGTCATCCACTGCAGCAGTGAGTGTTCAGCATCAGTTATGTTACAATGCAATAAACGTTAGATGTATTATATGTGGCTTTTGGAGCAGTG
This sequence comes from Theonella swinhoei, assembly GCA_963970385.1. NCBI lineage: Eukaryota > Metazoa > Porifera > Demospongiae > Tetractinellida > Theonellidae > Theonella > Theonella swinhoei. The sequence goes on along the minus strand of OZ019947.1, from coordinate 12,079,188 downwards.
AAAATGTTTATTTTAACAGCAGAACACCACATTACAATGTATATGTATGTAGTGGTACAATCATGAGCACAATAGCCACAATGTGTAAGCATAATAGGCACAACATACAAGAATAACAAAATAATATTTAAAAATGTATCCGTAAGTACCTAACTAGCACATTAAACTCTTGACCTATTTTTTTCTCTTTTTTCTCACAATTCCTATAATTATTCTGGTCCACATAACACAGAATGTTGTTGAAAGCCTCAGATATCATGTATTGGGCATTTCAGAATTGTCCAACATCTGTGTCTGGATTGCTGAGTTTGTAACTTCCTGCCCCACTGCCCCATTTACGTTGGAGTTTTCAAATGTATGTATGATACAGGGAGAGGGGAGGGGGAGGGCGTGGCACTGGAGCCATCCATTAAGAGGTTGTGGATGCACATTGAGTCTTTGGAGACATAATACAGTGAGGTCCTCAATATGACATTGAGAGTACAGTAATTCAGGTACATAATCCTGAGGATGTTCCATGTAGCGAGCTATCAGCTGCAGTCACAGTTTCGGGGTGTCCCAATTAGAGGGGTTCCACTGTATGTGACTGAATGTCTATTCTCACCATTTCCTCTCACATCATTTCTGAGGGAGGAATGCAGTCCCATGATGTAGATAGAGGGAAGTTGGACCATCTCCAGTAGAGACTCAGGCACCACGGGAACCAGGGAATGCCTACATGGAGATGATATACAAGTAGCTACAAATATACATAGACCGAGAGATTCTACAGAGAGCATACAAAGGAACTCAGTCAGAAATTTTTGTGACCATGCATGCATAAATCATGCAGCAAAAGAATGACTTTCCGCATGAATAAATGCACTTTCACTCACTACACCTTCTTATATACTAGTAAATGAAACTCTCCATACCTTTGGAAGAGCAAGTCAAATGATCATTAATCAATGCTGTACTATTAAAGTTGGTTTATGCATGAATAGTCACCTATATATGTTATTTACTCCAATTGTATTGTAACAATGTGACTTATGATAGTTGTAATGGATGTAGTAGTGCATACACACACTGTATGGCAGATGTTACAGTGAAGCTGGAGGATGTGAACAACACACTGACATCACAAAGTTCTGTGGAGAAGACATGGATCATGTTGTGGACTCCTGGAGGAAGGGGGGGGAGGAGGTTGGATGAAATAGAATTGAGGGCCATGGTTTACTGTGGGCACTTATTACTGCGCATGCGCACTTACTACACAGCCATCCAGTACTCCCACTTTTCTAAAATGGCTGCGATACGAGAGCTAACACTAGAAAATGATGATAGACCAGCAGAGAGAAGAGAGCTTCTTCCCACCGAGCTCCTCCCTAAAGCTGTACCTCGTGATAGAAGCAAAGATGACCGCGGTGGATATGACTGCGAGTTCGTGGAGCCGCCACCAAGTGGGCTTAGAACTGAGTGTCCCGTTTGTCTGCTAGTCCTGAAGGAGCCTTGTCTCATCAGTTGCTGCGGACACAAGTTCTGTCGAGAATGTATTGAGCGAATAAAGAAAGACAAAAAGCCTTGTCCACTCTGTAACGAGCCTGACTTTACGTTCTTAAGAGAACGCGCGTTGGAAAGAGACCTGAAAGACTTGGAGGTGTGGTGCTCCTACAGAAAGGAGGGCTGTGAATGGAAGGGGAAACTTAGGAAGCTAGAAGAACATCTAAATCGAGATCCATCTCCAGAGAATAGGCTGAATGGATGTCAGTTTGTGGCTGTAGAATGCACGTACAAGTGCGGGGCGTGGTTCCAGCGTCGCCACATCACTACCCATGAAACTCAGCAGTGTAAGAAGCGACCTTACTCATGTGACTACTGTCGAGACTATCACTCTACATTTGAGGACGTGACTGAAGTACACTATCCTCAGTGTGGCAAGTATCCAGTTGCCTGCCCCAATGACTGTGATGTGTACAAGTTTGAAAGACAGAAACTGGAGACCCATTTGAGGGAGGAATGTCCACTTTCAATAGTTGACTGTCCTTTTCATTTTGCTGGCTGTGAGACACAACTGCCTCGCAAAGACATGCCTGAGCACTCGAAAGAGAATGTCATACATCTCACATTGCTAGCAACAGCTATGCAGAAGCTAGTGAAAGAGAACCAGGAACTACGACATGAAGTGCAGCAGTTGGTAAGCCAGTCTGGATTCCCAGTAGAAAAGCATGTGAAACAAACTGATGAGGAAGTGTATTTACCACCCTTTTATACACATCCACATGGCTATCGAATGTATGTCCGTGTAGATCCAAATGGAGTTGGACATCGAAAGGGAACTCATGTTTCAATTTCCACATACATGATGCGTGGTCCATTTGATGACTACCTGAAATGGCCATTCCGAGGAGAGATAACCATCCAGATAGTGAACCAAGTTGGAGATCATGACCACATGGAGAAGATCATTCACTACACTGATAGAACACCAGATGACACTGCTGGTAGAGTGACTGGCAAAGAGAAAGCTGACAAAGGGCGGGGGTATCATTTCCTTGCTCATGACAAACTCCAGTACAATGCTGAAAGGCGGACCCAGTACTTGAAGTATAACACTCTTCACATTCGTGTTATGAAAGTCACACTAAGTTAAAATTTTCTACAGTTTAGTGTGTTGAATCATATTCTTTGCTTTGTACAATTTGCATTACCATGCATGCGCATGTGAGTGAAGTAATGGTCCAAGAATACAGACTTCCACGGGGTCAAAAGAGTCCGTATTCACATTGTGCGCACAATGTAAGTCGGTGGTGATACCATGGTATCTTACGCGGACTTTTGCAACGTGCGTACGGTATGCACACGGAGCAAATACGGACTCTCTTGACCCCGTGGAAGTCAGTATTCATGGACCATTTTCCCTGTGAAACATTCCAATGTGCTCCCTAAATGTTAGACTCATACAGTGTATTATACTGTGTGTAATGTTCTACCGACTGTAATAACAAATGTTGGATATATATCCCTAGGCAACCGACATGTACAGTCATGTATTTCCATGTATTTCCATGTATGCTAGCTGGACATACGTAGCTTGCTGGGTTCTAGGTTTATACGTATCGTTTGCCTAACAATTTTAATGAACAAAAGCACTAAACTACGGTGCAGGGCGAACGCTGTACAGGGAAAATCCTGTCATTGACGCGCGCAATTTGGAAGTCTCCACTTAATTAACGATACTCATTGCGTGTTGCGAAGCGGGATAGCGGAATATTTTGCCGCAAAACCGCTAGATTCCGGACCGGCGATTGAGACCTATGGCGCAGATGAGAGCGCCCCAGCGCCCCAGCAGTGATAGAAGCACAGAGAACCGCGGTGGATATGACTGTGAGTTCGTGGAATCGCCAACAAGTGTGCTTCAAACCGAGTGTCCCGTTTGTAAGCTAGTCCTGAAGGAGCCTTGTTTCATCAGTTGCTGCGGACACAAGTTCTGTCGAGAGTGTATTGAGCGAATAGAGAAAGACAAAAAGCCTTGTCCTCTCTGTAACGAGCCTGACTTTACGTTTTTGAGAGAGCGCGGGTTGGAACGATCCCTGAAAGACTTGGAGGTGTGGTGCTCCTACAGAAAGGAGGGTTGTAAATGGAAGAGGAAACTTAGGGAGCTAGAAAAACATCTGAATCAAGATCCATCTTCGGAGACTCGGCAGAATGGATGTAACTTTGTAGCATTAGAATGCATGCACAAATGTGGGGAGCGGCCCCAGCGTCGCCACATGAAAACCCACGAAACTAAGCAGTGTAAGAAGCGACCTTACTCCTGTCAGCACTGTAACGACTATGACTCTACATTTGAGGACGTGACTGAAGTCCACTATCTTCAGTGTGGCCAGTATCCAGTTGCCTGCCCCAATGACTGTGATGAGCATACAGTCAAGAGGCAGAAACTGGAGAGCCATGTGAATGAGCAATGTCCACTTACAATAATTGACTGCCCTTTCCGTTTTGCTGGCTGTGAGACACAACTCCCTTGTAAAAAAATGCCTGAGCACACGAAAGAGAACGTCATACATCTGACATTGCTAGCAACAGCTACACAGAAAGAGAACCAGGAACTACGACATGAATTGGGAGCTCTAAAACTAGAAGTGCAGCAGTTGGTAAGTCAGTCTGGGTTCCCAGTAGATTATCGTGTGAAGCAAACTGATGAAGAAGTGTATTTACCAGCCTTTTATACACATTCACGTGGCTATCGAATGTGTGTTAATGTGTATCCAAATGGATATGGAGATGGAAAGGGAACTCACGTTTCAATTTTCACATACATGATGCAAGGTCCATTTGATGACTACCTGAAATGGCCATTCCGAGGAGAGATAACCATCCAGATAGTGAACCAAGTTGGAGATCATGACCACGTGGAGAAGATCATTCGCTACACTGATGCGACGTCAGATGACTATGCTGGTAGAGTGACTGACAAAGAGAGAGCTGACGATGGGTGGGGGTTTCACCAAGTCCTTGCTCACAATCAACTTCATTACAATGCTCGAAGGAGGACCCACTACTTGAAGAATAACACACTTCACATTCGTGTTATGAAAGTCACACTACATTAATGAGTTAGTGTATTAATTGTGTACAAGTATTACACATTAACATGCATGTGCGTAATGGAGTTAAGCAATCTGTACATATGTTCATGAGTGGCTGAAAAAATAAATACCCCCCATCTCTTGGTTAGCCCTTAGTAGTCACATATACCTGCACACTGAAAAAATGGATAGTCATTAGGTGTGGTTACCTCAGTTGCAACAGCTATATCTTTTATCATAACTACAACTCCCAAGAGGTAAGTAGGATATCCACAAGGAATTATCTCATGATACAATTATACTTGTGATATATTACTTACATAACCCCACTGTATAGCACTGCTAATGTAATAGATGAGTAGTTGTATTCATGATCATGTATGTAAACAGATAAATATCCATGTATGTAATCCTACATATCCACATATGGTAGTCAGATAATGTTCTACATATACCAAATTATATTCAATGAAATTCTCATTACACAGTGTTACCTACCTCTCTAATCAATCCACAGTACACATATACACAGTGGAACAATTACTCTGTCAAAATACTGAAATGTCCTTTATTTACACCCCTATCTCCATTGGCTGAAAACTGTTCTCTCAGTACATGTATGCACCAGTTTTGTCCATACACCTCTCTGATGGTGATAGTGCTTTCAAAGTCCACCACCTACCATATAAATTACAGCATATGTGGATAGTATGCAGGTGCAGACTCACGGAACACTCTGTAATAGTCCTGATGCCCATCAAAGCATCAATAATCAATGAAAGCCTACACATAACAGGAACGTGTATAGTACACTAGCTGAGAGGCCCAGCCTTGAGAACTGGGGCGGCTTTCCCATACACCAAGTGTCAAACGTTAGTGCAGTGAACAGATGCGCGTGCGCATACTGTTACTGCGCATGCGCACGTAGGGACACTCCCACTTTGCTAAAAATGGCTGCGACGGTGCGAGAGAAAACGCTAGATATAGCAGAAAATAATGATAGACCAGCAGAGATGAGAGAACTTCTTCCTACCCAGCTCCTTCCTAGAGACGTACCTGGTGATAGAAGCAAAGAGAACCGGTGTGGATATGACTGTGATTTCGTGGAGCCGCCACCAAGTGGGCTTCAAATAGAGTGTCCCGTTTGTCTGCTAGTCCTGAAGGAGCCTTGCATTGTCAGTTGCTGCGGACACAAATTCTGTCAAAAGTGTATTGAGCCAATAGAGAAAGATAAAAAGCCGTGTGCACTTTGTAACGAGCCTGATTTTACGTTCATGCGAGAACGCGCATTGGAACGATCCCTGAAAGACTTGGAGGTGTGGTGCTCCTACAGAAAGGAGGGCTGTGAGTGGAAGGGGAAACTTGGGAAGCTAGAAGAACATCTGAATCGAGATCCATCTCCAGAGAATCAGCTGAATGGATGTCAGTTTGTGACTGTAGAATGCACACACAAGTGTGGGGAGTGGTTCCAGCGTCGCCACATCACTACCCATGAAAATCAGCAGTGTAAGAAGCGACCTTACTCCTGTGACTACTGTCGAGACTATAACTCTACATTTGAGGACGTGATTGAAGTCCACTATCCTCAGTGTGGCAAGTATCCAGTTGCCTGCCCCAATGACTGTGATGAGCATATGATTGAAAGACAGAATTTAGAAGGCCATCTGAAGGAGCAATGTCCACTTACAATAGTTGACTGCCCTTTCCACTTTGCTGGCTGTGAGACACAACTGCCTCGCAAAGACATGCCTGAGCACACGAAAGAGATGTCTACACATTTCACATTGCTAGCAACAGCTACACAGAAGCTAGTGAAAGAGAACCAGGAACTACGACATGAAGTGGGAACTCTAAAACTAGAATTGCATAAGTTGGCAAGCCATCCTGGGTTCCCAGTAGATTATCATGTGAAGCAAACTGATGAAGAAGTGTATTTACCACCCTTTTATACACATCCACATGGTTATCGAATGTGTGTTTGTGTATTTCCAAATGGAGAGGAATATGAAGAGGAAGACGGAGAAGAAGATGGAGAGGAAGATGGAGAGGAAGACGTAGAGGGAGATGGAGAGGAAGATGGAGAGGAAGACGTGGAGGAAGATGGAGAGGAAGATGGAGAGGAAGACGTAGAGGAAGACATAGAGGAAGATAGAGAGGAAGATGGAAAGGGAACTCATGTTTCAATTTTCACATACGTGATGCAAGGTCCATTTGATGACTACCTGAAATGGCCATTCCGAGGAGAGATAACCATCCAGATAGTGAACCAAGTTGGAGATCATGACCACGTGGAGGAGATTTTTCGTTACACTGATGAGACACCAGATAACGCTGCTGATAGGGTAACTGATGATGAGATAGCTGACGAATGTTTGGGGAATCACCAGTTCCTTGTTCACGATAAACTCCAGTACAATGCTGAAAGGCAGACCCAGTACTTGAAGGATAACACTCTTCACATTCGTGTTATGAAAGTCACACTAAGTTAACATATTTTACATAATATGTATTAAAATTTTTATAATTAGTTATCTATACTTACACTTTGATTGATTTGATTGTGTACATGGTGTAGTAAACTATTTTATCAATGAAATACCCATTACACAGAGTTACCTCTAAAATCTTTTTTACACCCCTATCAGTATCTGCATTATTAAGTGAGCTGTAGGCTGAAAACTTTCTAAACTGCTAATCACTATTTTACCAAATGCTGTAATTTGATTGGTCATTTAGTGGTGCATAATTACCCACCAAACATATGACACCTTACAATTTTAGCAAGCATGCAAGCATATAGACACCCTATGATGGTTACTTTGCGTATGCTCCCATGCAAATTGGTGCATGATCTAAACAAGTTACAAAGGTGATTACAGACAGCCCTCGAGTTTCTGAATTCTGTGTCCAACTGTTATGTAGTGTCTTGTCATCCACTTTGCTTTGTACATTTGATTGTGTACATATATATATTTCCCATTGGCATATATAGGCACACAACAGGTGAAACAATCTGTGTGTGTATTTGTCAGTAGCCTAAGAAATATTGAAATATGTTCCCTAAATGTTAGATTCATACTGTATGTTGTCTCGTCCTCAGACCCCACCATAATATGTTAGTGTCCATCCTTTTTACAGTGCTGTAGGCTGAAAATTTAGAGTGGTCAGTAGCACACTTGCTTGTCACAGACTCAGTGTTCTGTCAGCTAGGAATTACAGTATGCATGCACAGCCATTAGCCTGTACACATGTGTCCTGCCTTCTGGCCTAGGATATTAACCCAATAAAATAAATGCACATTAAAATTTCTCTCAGTATATACAGTATGTGGTAATTGGTCTATACACCTCACTGATGGCGATAGCCCTTTAATTCTCCATCTACTATAATTGCATGCATATATGACTACAGATAGTATAAGGGTACAGACTCATGAAACACATCAAAACATCATAAATGACGACGGTACTAAATCATCTTTCTATTCTTTCAGCTATATAGTGCACTATACGCGTTCATGTTGTGTATATTTAATTCTGAAATTTTTAAGACTTAGAGGCTCAGAGAACTGGGGATGGTGACTTTTATGGCTGGCCAGCTGTCCAATATCCAACATTGACTGACATAAAAAGTGAAAGGCAGACGTTAGTGTGGTGAACAGAAGACCTACACGATATTGTAATTGCGCGTACTACTACTGCGCATGCGTACTTAGGCCTACTAAAATGGCTGCGACTGTGCGAGAGCCAACGCTAGATATAGCAGAAAATAATGATAGACCAGCAGAGACGAGAGAGCTTGTTCCTGCCCAGCTCCTTCCTAGAGCCGTACCTCGTAGTAGAAGCAAAGAGAACCGGACTGCGAGTTCTTGGAGGCGCCGCCGAGTGGGCTTCAAATAGAGTGTCCCGTTTGTCTGCTAGTCCTAAAGGAGCCTTGCATTGTCAGTTTCTGTGGACACAAGTTCTGTCGAGAGTGTATTGAGCCAATAGAGAAAAGCAAAAAGCCCTGTGTACTCTGTAACGAGCCTGACTTTACTTTCATGCGGGAACGCGCATTGGAACGATCCCTGAAAGACTTGGAGGTGTGGTGCTCCTACAGAAAGGAGGGCTGTGAATGGAAGGGGAAACTTGGGAAGCTAGAAGAACATCTGAATCAAGATCCATCTCCAGAGAATCAGCTGAATGGATGTCAGTTTGTGGCTGTAGAATGCACGCACAAGTGTGGGGAGTGGTTCCAGCATCACCACATCACTACCCATGAAACTCAACAGTGTAAGAAGCGAACTTACTCCTGTGACTACTGTCGAGACTATCACTCTACATTTGAGGATGTGACTGAACTCCACTATCCTCAGTGTGGCAAGTATCCAGTTGCCTGCCCCAATGACTGTGATGTGCCTATGCGAGACAGAAACTGGAGAGCCATCTGAAGGAGCATTGTCCACTCTCTCTAGTTGACTGTCCTTTCCATTTTGCTGGCTGTAAGACACAACTGCCTCGCAAAGACATGCCTGAGCACACGAGAGAGATGTCTACACATTTCACATTGTTAGCAACAGCTACACAAAAGCTAGTGAAAGAGAACCAGGAACTACGACATGAAGTGGGAGCTCTAAAACAGTCTGGGTTCCCAGTAGATTATCACGTGAAGCAAACTGATGAGGAAGTGAATTTACCACCCTTTTATACACATCTACAATGTCATGGCTATCGAATGTGTGTTAATGTAGTTCCAAATGGAGATGGAGATGGAAAGGGAACTCATGTTTCAATTTACACATACATGATGCAAGGTCCATTTGATGACTACCTGAAATGGCCGTTTCGAGGAGAGATAACCATTCAGATAGTAAACCAAGTTGGAGATCATCACCACGCGGAGAGGATTATTGACTACAATGATGAGACACCAGATGACATTGCTGGTAGAGTGACTGACAAAGAGGGAGGTTATGGGTGGGGGTATGATGACTTCCTTGCTCATAACAAACTCCAGTACAATGCTAAAAGGCAGACCCAGTACTTGAAGGATAACACTCTTCACATTCGTGTTATGAGAGTCACACAGAGTTAACATTTTCTACAATGTAGTTGTGTAGAGCCATCTACTTAGCTTTGCAATTTGATTGACATACATTGGCATGCATGCACACAATAGAGTTAAGCAATCGGTACACCTGTCAGTTGTCAGTGGCTGAAATCCCTAAACGCACATTGTCTTGGTTAAAGTTTTATACACATAGTTGGCTTTAGGTATATAACACAGGTTTGGACTTTAATTAGTGATTTCATTTCTGTAGTAGTTTTAACCCTTTTATCAATGCAATCTTCATTCCTTTAATATATCCTTTTATCAATGAAATCTTCATTCCTTTAATATATTGTTTTAACCCTTTTATCAATGAAATCTTCATTCCTTTAATATATTGTTTTAACCCTTTTATCAATGAAATCTTCATTCCTTTAATATATTGTTTTAACCCTTTTATCAATGAAATCCCCATTACACAGTACATGTTACCTCTCAATCAATCCATGATATACAGTGGGCAACAACTGTCCTGTAACCAAGCCCCTATCTGCATTAGCTGTAGGCTGAAAACTTTCTTTCCTGTGGCAGTTTTGTCACCTCCAATCAGATGATTATATCAAAGTTTGTGTTTTCTCCAACTACCATGCATATATGAAGTAGGGATACTATGTTTTCAATACACACTGACCTCACACAATACTGCAAATTGACACGTGGGGAGGCTCATTAACAAGCTTGAGCAAGATATTTTACAAATCAATTATGTTTTTATGTTGCAAAAAAACGGTTTACATATTAATTTTAACATGACGACCGCTAATATGGGCAGATTGCTGGTATTGTGCAATATACACGTTTGTGTTGTGTATATATTTTTTAAATTCTGAAATAAGATGAGAATGACTCAGATGCTCAGAGAACTGGGGTGGTGACTTTTATGGCTGGCCAGCTGTCCAATGTCCCTGACATAAACAGTGCAAGGCATTATGTTAGTGCAGCGAACACAATATGTAGAAGAATGCTCTAGTTTGTAATTGCACGGCGCAGACCTGCTCTAGTTTTGTAATTGCACTACGCATGCGCACTTAGACTTACTAAAATGGCTGCGACTGTGCTAGAACCAACGCTAGATATAGCAGAAAATAATGATAGACCAGCAGAGACGAGAGAGCTTGTTCCCGCCCAGCTCCTTCCTAGAGCCGTACCTCGTGGTAGAAGCAAAGAGAACCGGTGTGGATATGACTGCGAGTTCGTGGAGGCGCCGCCGAGTGGGCTTCAAATAGAGTGTCCCGTTTGTCTGCTAGTCCTGCAGGAGCCTTGCATTGTCAGTTGCTGCGGACACAAGTTCTGTCGAGAGTGTATTGAGCCAATAGAGAAAGACAAAAAGCCTTGTGCACTCTGTAACGAGCCTGACTTTACGTTCATACGAGAACGCGCGTTGGAACGTTCCCTGAAAGACTTGGAGGTGTGGTGCTCCTACAGAAAGGAGGGCTGTGAATGGAAGGGGAAACTTGGGAAGCTAGAAGAACATTTGAATCAAGATCCATCTTCAGAGAATCAGCTGAATGGATGTCAGTTTGTGGCTGTAGAGTGCACGCACAAGTGTGGGGAGTGGTTCCAGCATCGCCACATCACTACCCATGAAACTCAGCAGTGTAAGAAGCGATCTTACTCCTGTGACTACTGTCAAGACTATCACTCTACATTTGAGGACGTGACTAAACTCCACTATCTTCAGTGTGGCAAGTATCCAGTTGCCTGCCCCAATGACTGTGATGTATATATGATCAAGAGGCAGAAACTGGAGAGCCATCTAAAGGAGCATTGTCCACTTGAAGTAGTTGACTGTCCTTTCCATTTTGCTGGCTGTGAGACACAACTGCCTCGCAAAGACATGCCTGAGCACACGAAAGAGATATCTACACATTTCACATTGCTAGCAACAGCTACACAAAAGCTAGTGAAAGAGAACCAGGAACTACGACATGAAGTGGGAGCTCTAAAACTAGAAGTGCAGCAGTCTGGGTTCCCAGTAGATTATCACGTGAAGCAAACTGATGAGGAAGTGAATTTACCACCCTTTTATACACATCCACAATGTCATGGATATCGAATGTGTGTTCGTGTAGTTCCAAATGGAGATGGAGATGGAAAGGGAACTCATGTTTCAATTTTCACACACATGATGCCAGGTCCATTTGATAAGTACCTAAAGTGGCCATTCCGAGGAGAGATAACCATCCAGATAGTGAACCAAGTTGGAGATCATGATCACGTGGAAATGATGATTGACTATACTGATAGGACACCAGATAACGTTGCTGGTAGAGTGACTGGCAAGGATAAAGGGGGGTGGGGGTATCCCCAGTTCCTTGCTCATGACAAACTCCAGTACAATGCTGAAAGGCAGACCCAGTACATAAAGGATAACACTCTTCACATTCGTGTTATGAAAGTCACACTAAGTTAACATTCTTACTAGATCATAGCTATACCAATGCTGTAATTGGTGCATGATTACCCATCAAACATATAGACACTCAACAATTTAATAAATAAATATACCGACACCCTACATAGTTACTCTGCATACTGCCACATGAAAATTGGTGCATGGTCTGCATATCTAAACAAGTTATGCTAGGGTGACTACAGACAGCCCTCGGGTTTTTGAATTCCATAGATCCTGTGCATCCAGTGTCTGTTATGTAGTGTATTGTTAATATTTACCTGGAAGTCCCTATATTGTCCCATCCCTGTTGGAGACTGAACACCTCACTAGCTGTAACTGACCACCTCAATACCTTCTTATGGGAGGAGGGTGATGGGAGTACATGCAAAGGCTGGATAGGGAATGGCCAAGTAGGGCTTCTCCTGGGTGTGGCTAGTAGTGGCTGCCTTGCCACGCCCTGTTTGCCGATAACGGTGGGCCTCAGTCAACTGGCGAGCCCTAATCGCATGTCTGGCATTACCGCATCCCATGTACAATTAGGTGAGCTGTCACTGCGCATGCACCACATCCGTCTAACATCCAGCCCTTGCACATGATCACATCAGCATAAGCTGATGGAGAACAATAACATACAATAGAAAGGGGGAACTGGGCGGGTGGGATCACTTTCTGCTGACAACTGTCGTCTGTTGCCTACTGAACCACGAGGCTGATGGCTGACCAAGCACAGGCTGTGTGCATGCACGCCTGAGTCATGGCTCATATAATATTAACCTAGCTATCGTATTAACCTGCATTCATCCACTGAGTTTGTACAATTTGCTATATATTGCTCATTGCAATTGGCATGCATGCACTCAATGTGAGTGAAGCAATGTGTGTCTATTTATCAGTGCCTAAGAAATGTTGAATGTGTTCCCTAAACATCAGATTTACAGCATTTTGTATGAAATGTTGGCTATTAAACCCCACCCAGTTCAACTTCATTCGAATTCTCTGCTGGTCATGGGCCAAAGTTGGCCTATTAAGGGGTTGGCCAAAGGACTGAGCTCTGATCTGAGGTAGGGGTGTGTCTAGGGGCTTTCCCTTGGAGGTGGAGTCCAATTCACCTAGGCTCCACCCCTGCCCCAACCTACCTCCCCCCTGAAGAGTGGAGTTTATTTATTGGAACCGACAAAAGAAAACTGATAGTTGCCTCTTCCCGGCCGGGGGGGGGGGGGTTCACGTTCCTTGCTCATGACGAACATACTGCAAAGCTGAAAGTCTTTATAACAGCATGTAATTTGCAATTTGACAACATATTGTGCCATGTGGATATCACAGAAAGTGTGCATGATGGTGTAGTATAGTTTCTCAACCCTTTCATCATTCTGATGCTCATCAAAGTGTCCTGATTTACAGTATGCAGTAGCATTACTTGAAGCAGTAAAGGTTTCTTCCTTCATTCAAGTATGTACCATCAACTAATGAGTAAACAAGGTTGTTATCATTCACATGGATGTTGACTTAGTTTCACTTTCACTATTTATATTGCAGATCTATGTTACTACAAAACGTAGGGGCAACCGCTTGTATTACAATAATATATCTTTCTGGCTATCTACACACATACTAAGTCAATATTCAGTGTCAAATCAACAGTATTTGCTGACAGTCTCTAATTAGCGGCTGTAGAAACGTGAGGAATAGCACACAGTACCTCATATTCGGAGAACCTATAGGCGTTCAATCCAGTGACTATAATGCACGCTCGTTCCACAGGGTTCACTTCTCCAACAACTAGCTCTCCGCTCTGCTCGTGGCGGCCGATGTACAACTCTCCTCGTTCTCCCTGTACCGCGTACGCAGGAATTTTTCCGTTTCTCGCGTGTACCCATTTTAGAGTCACGATGTTAGGATCGCACACCAAAGCGAAGTACTCCTTAGAGACCTTCTCAGCGGACTGGTAGTGATAGTGAGCGTGGTGCCCCGCGGACTTGGCCACTTTAGCGGGATGAAGTTTTCCGTCAGGAGCTTGGACTAGAGCCACGTAGAGCGGCTCGCGATGCCCGCCGCGGTGACCACCCTCCACGGCTCCATGGGGAACGTTTCCTCCGCTGGCACTTACCCAAGTAAGTCCGGCGACTGAAATGTGAGCATTTGGGTTCATGTTGAGCTTCACTTTTCACAGGGCCTTCCCGAATACTGCCACCGCTTGCGCATGCGCACTAATTTCCGTAAAATCGCAGAAAAATTCAAGTTCCGTAAAAAAAAAATTCAGGTTCGGAGTACACAACTGACACCTTTCAGCTATAATATAAGCTTACAGCCTGAGCACTCTCTCATCTGTGGTTACCTAACTTGCAACATGTAGACGTGTATATTAACACTAGCACTAGCTTCTCCCCAGGCCCCTCCCTCTCCCTCCCTTCCCCCTCCCTCTCCCTCCCTTCCCCTTCCCCTCCCCCTCCCTTCCCCCCTCCCCCTCCCCCTCCCCTTCCCTCCCTCCCTCTCTCTCTCTCTCTTTTTTGGCGGCAGGTATCATTTCAGGCACCCCCACCCCCCCCCCCCCCTCTCTCTCTCTCTCTCTAACTCTCGAAAACAACCTCAGTCTTTTTAAAACTCTGTTTCGGAAAGAAAAATAATAATTGATGAAAATGTCATGATTTTGAGTAATCAAACTTCTGAAAACAAGTTTCCATTAATTTACACTGCATGCCAACAAATACACAACGACTCACAACTTTTTTGTTAATGAGAAAATCTCCACTGCATGCAGCAGATGAGTGTGAGTTAGTTGGCATGTATTTGTTGACGCGGGATTTCCATTGTAATAGTGTAGAGGAGGTTGGAACAGAAATAGGTTAGGAGTGTAACCTCTCCAACCTAGATACCTTTGTGGTATATATCGATCAAGATATCAGGATTAAAAACACATGCATGCCTGCTATGAGATAGGGTGTGTCTTCAATAGAGACATGTGTACTATAAAAGCACAATATGCTCAGTTTCATTTAGCCATGTGGAGGAGGAGTGATCAATATAGTGGAAATGGTAAAGGGAGGGTAAGGTGATGGTGCAGAGTGCCACACTGGAGAAAGAAGACCGAGACAAAATTGTGAGTGATTTCAGATCAGAAATACATCAGTACAAACATAGTCATTATTACAGTATCATAGATTCTAACCAGTGTCTCCTTAAGTATTGTGATTGTATGTGGCTTAATATAGTTATTGGAGCTCGAGAGTGTGTCACAGTCTTCTCATTGTTAAATTACCTCATGGAGGGGTGTAGTGGTTTATAATTAGGTGCCCTTCCACCCTCGGCGTGTAATAAAATCAATGTTGCTATGTGGTTATCAGAGCAGTTAACTAGGTGAAAAGACGTCATTTTGTCAATTAGCATTGTGTCAATGTTCATGACCTGTGCTGTATGCAACCCACTTCCTGTTCAGATACAGCCCTCTATAGCTTATATAAAATACTACTATTAATGTAGTAACCAATTACATAGCAATGGGCTGTAATAACAAGAATTGTTTGTTGCATGAGTTTTATCATGTGATACTACTAAACTATAGCTCTACCTGCATGTGACTACTTCATCATTCTATCTATGCACTGCATTCTGTAAAGAGTATAATCCTTGTGTCAATGTTAACAGTCACATGTGTAGAGGCATTCAACAGCTATTGTCTAAGTAGTATGATATTGTAGCATTACATGATGAACTGATGCAGGTAGCTATGAGA
This sequence comes from Theonella swinhoei, assembly GCA_963970385.1. NCBI lineage: Eukaryota > Metazoa > Porifera > Demospongiae > Tetractinellida > Theonellidae > Theonella > Theonella swinhoei. The sequence goes on along the minus strand of OZ019947.1, from coordinate 12,063,404 downwards.
TGAAACTCATGCAACAAACAATTTTTGTTAATGTAACAAATTTATAGCAATAATGTCAGCCATTGCATGCAGTTTTGTATATATCTGCTTCAAATACCACTATCAACTGCATGCGAAGACGATAGTGACTACAGGTATCACTGACAGTGTCCACTGGTACTACGCATGCGCAATTACTTAACGGACAATGGCTGCGAAACTACCAGGACCCGACGACGGACAAGCAGAAGCTAATGAACCTCTTCCTAGAGCTGTACCTCGTGATAAGAACAGCGGTGGATATGACTGTGAGTTCCTGGAGCCGCCGCAAAGTGTGTTTCAAACTAAGTGTTTAGTTTGTCTTCAAATTTTGAAGGAGCCTAGTCTCATTAGTTGCTGTTCTGTCGAGAGTGTATTGAGCAAATAGAGAAAGGCAAAAAGCTGTGTGCACTCTGTAACGAGCCTAACTTTACGTTCATGCGAGACAGCGGGCTGGAGCGATCCCTGAAAGACTTGGAGGTGTGATGCTCCTACAGAAAGGAGGGTTGTGAATGGAAGGGGAAACTCGGGAAGCTAGAAAAACATCTGAATCAAGATCCATCTTCAGAGAATCAGTTGAACGGCTGTCAGTTTGTGGCTGCAGAGTGTATGCACAAGTGTTGGGAGTGGTTCCAGCGTCGCCACATCACTACCCATGAAACTCAGCAGTGTAAGAAGCGACCTTACTCCTGTGACTACTGTCGAGACTATCACTCTACATTTGAGGACGTGACTGAAGTCCACTATCCTCAGTGCGGCAAGTATCCGGTTGCCTGCCCCAATGACTGCGATGTGTACAAGTTTGAAAGACAACGACTAATGAAAGAGAACCAGGAACTACGACATGAAGTGGGAGCTTTAAAACTAGAAATGCTGCAGTTGGTAAGCCAGTCTGGGTTCCCAGTAGATTATCAAGTGAAGCAAACTGATGAGGAAGTGCATTTACCAGACTTTTATACACATCCACATGGCTATCAAATGTGTGTTTGTGTGTATCCAAATGGAAATGGAGATGGAAAGGGAACTCATGTTCCAGTTTTCACATACATGATGCAAGGTCCATTTGATGACTACCTGAAATGGCCATTCTGAGGAGAGATAACCATCCAGATAGTGAACCAAGTTGGAGATCATGACCACGTGGAGGAGATCATTGACTACACCAAGCAAAATTGCTGGTAAAAGATCTTCTAAAGGGTTGGGGGGTTCACCAGTTCCTTGCTCATGATGAACTCCAGTACAATGCTGAAAGGCAGACCCAGTACTTGAAGGATAACACTCTTCACATTCGTGTTATGAAAGTCACACTACGTTAAAGTTTTTTTGTTAGTGTATCACAATTTGATTGTATCAACTCCGGTTATGGTACATTGTGTGTGTGTCTGTCTGTCTCTCTGTTTACATGTTGAAATGAAAGTACCAGCAGCTGCAGCTTCAGGGCGACAGAGCTATAGAGAATGGATTTTGCTATAAATGCTCAAATCATTCAAAAGTTATGGGTGTCATTTGCCCACCACAAAAGTCAGCATGTCAATCCAGAGCTCATTCCTTCGATGGAATAGGTTAATAATAAATGCCTAACTTGGTGATAAATCTACCTGAAATATAAGCTAATGCAGTGCAGTGTGCCTTCTCTGCATGTGACTGCATTATTCACATATATACAGTGTATATAAATGGAATATACATCTTGGCTAGCAGGGCCGGAGCAGCTCCACATAGAGTGGTAGGGCAACTGCAGCGCGGGCTAAAGGACGCGCATGCGCGCGCACGTGTTCACCGCATTACGCGGCCGCGGCGTACGAAGCGAAATCCGATGACTCCGGACTAGGGTTAATAGCATATATAAACTACGCGCCCATGCGCATAGGCGCGGAGGATACATGGGCGCTTACGGAACTAGCCAAGGCGGGGGGGGGCTGGGGGGTTTGTGGGGTACCCCCCAACTAGGTAATTTGCCTCTCCGTGCCTTGGTTTGTGACGGGGACATTACGGGCTGGGTAGGGTATAGCTACTTACGCATGCGTGATTACGGATCCAGTTTATATATGCCATCTACCCGGACTAGGCTATACCGCGTACCAGTACATTAGCGGGCTTAATTTGCGTGACTGCGAACGCAGCTTGCCTACTTCACTATCTCGGATAAAAATCATAGCACACGTCATTTCCTGTATGGACCACCAACAAGTGGTAGGGCAAATGCCCTACCTGCCCCACCGTCTCTGCCGGCCCTGGCTAGTCTCGTACCCAGGGTACGAGACTACATCTTGGCTTAAGCCCTTAGTTTACGTGGGTATTTAACACATTGAGGGTTGCACTTCAATTAGTGCTTATAGTTCCATTATACAGTGTAACCTCTCCCATTAAGTGAGCTGCAGGCTTCTCTCCCAGATACGTATGTGCCAGTTTTGTCTGACACCTCTCTGATGATAACCTGAGCAATGTTGACGTCCACTCTCCACAGCTCCTTCGGAATTCGAGTTCCTTGTGTTAATGCAACTGAGACAACCACCAAGTGTGTACCAGACCACTAAGTGTGTACCAGACCACTAAACAATGTATGGATGTTAACTTAGTGTCCCTTTCACTTAGTCTATTTATATAGCAGATCATATTACTACAAGATGTTGTAGTAGGAGCAACCACTTGTGTTCCAATAGTCACAATAGTGGTACAGAATGTTCTGCCTATATATCTACACACATACAAGTCAACATTCAGTGTCAAATCAACAGTATTTGCTGACAGTCTCTAATTAGCGGCTGTAGAGACGTGTGGAATAGCACACAGTACCTCATATTCGGAGAACCTATAGGCATTCCCTCCAGTGACTATAATGCAGGCTCGTTCCACAGTGTTCACTTCTCCAACAACTAGCTCTCCGCTCTGCTCGTGACGGCCAATGTACAGCTCTCCCCGTTCTCCTTGTACCGCGTACGCAGGAATTTTTCCATTTCTCGCGTGTACCCATTTTAGAGTGACGATGTTAGGATCGCACACCAAAGCGAAGTACTCCTTAGAGACCTTCTCAGCGGACTGGTAGTGATAGTGAGCGTGGTGCCCCGCGGACTTGGCCACTTTAGCGGGATGAAGTTTTCCATCGGGAGCTTGGACTAGACCCACGTAAAGCGGCTCGCGATGCCCGCCGCGGTGACCGCCCTCCACGGCTCCTTGGGGAACGTTTCCTCCGCTGGCACTTACCCAAGTAAGTTCGGCGACTGAAATGTGAGCATTTGGGTTCATGTTGAGCTTCACTTTTCACAGGGCCTTCCCGAATACTGCCACCGCTTGCGCATGCGCACTAATTTCCGTAAATGGGGGCTCTAAAACTGTCTGGGTTCCCAGTAGATTATCATGTGAAATGAACTGATGAGGATGTGTATTTACCAGCCTTTTGGACACATCCACAATGTCATGGCTATCGAATGAGTGTCAGTGTATATCCAAATGGAAATGGAAAAGGAGAGGGAACTCATGTTTCAATTTACACATGCATGATGCAAGGTCCATTTGATGACTACCTGAAATGGCCATTTCGAGGAGAGATAACCATCCAGATAGTGAACCAAGTTGGAGATCATGACCATGTGGAGCATGTCATTCGCTACACTGATAAGACATCAGATGAAACTGCTGGTAGAGTGACTGACAAAGAGAGAGCTAGGGGGTGGGGGTATTCCAAGTTCCTTGCTCATGACAAACTCCAGTACAATGCTGAAATGCAGACCCAGTACTTGAAGGATAACACTCTTCACATTCGTGTTATGAAAGTCACAATAACTTAGTTGTATAGTATGCATGTGCACAATGGATACACAATGGGATATTTGAACAATCAATCTGTCATGATACTAAAATGTTTTCTAATATTCCTTTACACTAGTATCTGTAGCTCAACAGGCTGAATATTGTTTCATACACCTCTGTGGTGATGATAGATCATACACAAGTGTTTTTTCCACCTACCATAATTACATCCATATACGGACAGAGCTAGAGGGCATTTGCCCCCCTCCCAAGTCAAAGAGACTTTCCTCATACACAGCCACACATGTTTTCATGTTGCTCCCTCCCAATATGTGCAGTTTGTGAAATTTAAGTTTGAAATAAACCCTGAATAGTATGCCTAGGAGGGGTAAGTTAGCTGCATTTCCAGGCTACACAATAGGAATGGCAAAGCTACACTTTTTGCACATGCATGGGTAAGTTAGCCAACGGACTGTAAAATCATTTGTAAATTTACGCCAGTAGCTAGGGAACGGGCTACATGGCAGCTAGGTGCTATAACCACAACAATATGCTGTGGTAGGGTCTACCTATCCCTTTAGTGTATAAATGTGTAAAGAATCATCACAACCTGCCCCATAGCACTTAGAGTGGATGTGTGTAAGTGTAAGAGTCCTCATTTCAGAGGCGTTTGCCATCTTCAGCTGTAAGGATGAAAGTTGTGATGGGGGAGGGAGAGAGATGCCAGCCTAGGGGTTGACAGAACTGGGTAGAAAGAGGAGGGAGGGAGGGAGGGAAGGAGGTAGGGAGGGAGGGAGGGAAGGAGGGAGGGAAGGAGGGGGGAGGGAAAGGGGAGGGGGAGAGAGGGAGCAAAGGAGGGTGGGAGGGAGGGAGGGAGGAGAGAAAAGGGATATTTTGGCACATATAAGCATGGTAGACATACATTTCACCATATCTTGAAAGCCTATTATTATGCGCAAAATTATGCTGGCATAAGCCATCAAAGGCCTGCATAGTGCTAAGTTAACATACATGTTATATGTTTAACACCACAAGGTTTGTTAACTTAACAAACCTTGTGTTTACTATTAACAAACCTTACGTGTTTACTGTAATCTTAGTAGTCTGGTATATATACACTTACATGAAGGGATAAAGAAACCTTTACTGCTTTGCTATCACTAATCGTGACACTATCTTCAGTTCCAATACAACATATGTTTCATGTTTATACAATTTTCAGTCCACTTGTATAAATCCATGCACTATTGTTTGCACACACACAAAAAAGGATATTTACATTGTATGTGTGTGTATATGTGTACAGTGTACATGAATGCACACTAACATATGTCAGCATAATATAAAGCATTATTCCAGTGTAATAGGCAAAAAAGTAAAGCATAACCAGAGGCAGAGACGGCATGTCAAAAGTGGGGGGCTCAGTGTTCATGAAGTGGGTGGTTTATCTTAAACACACATTCATCCTGAATAGATCCTGCATAGTCTATTAGCTATCACATAGTGTTTAATACATTTGACCCATTGACACCCTCCAATTTGGGGGGGGGGGGGTTCAGCCCCTCGATCCTGTTAAAAAGTGGGGGGGGGGGGGGGGGGGGCTCAAGCCTCTCTGCCTCTGATAACAAAAGTTATAAAGTAGGATAATAATATCTGTACATGCGTCATCCACTGCAGCAGTGAGTGTTCATCATCAGTTATGTTGCAATGCAATAAACGTTAGATGTATTATATGTGGCTTCTGGAGCAGTGAAAATGTTTATTTTAACAGCAGAACACCACATTACAATGTATATGTAGTGGTGCAATCATGAGCACAATAGCCACAATGTGTAAGCATAATATATAGCATCTCCAATAGAGACTCAGGCACCACGGGAACCAGGGAATGACTACATGAAGGATGGTATACATGTACGACTATACATATAAACTCTACAGATAGCATAAGTCATTGTCAAAGAAAAATGAGTTGTTTTGGTAGCCTGGTCCCCAGGCTCTCCTCTTGTGAGTGCGCACAATGCACTGTTGACCTTTTGTACCCAAAGCTTAACCGTGAACTCAGGGTACACAGGTCATAAAATAATTGAATGCATGTGCATAAAGCATGTGCATGAACAAACAGTCTGCTCTTCCTTATACAAATAAAACTCCTCATATCTTTAAAAAAATCGTTATTAATGATATATGCAACACTATTTTTACTTGATATATGCATGCAGGGTCATACAAATATATTACAATCATGCTATTTTGCAACAATGTGATTTACTCCAATTGTATGGTAACAATGTGACTTACAATAGTTGTAATGGATGTAGTAGTGCACACACACACTATATGGCAGATGTTAGTGTAGTGAAGCTGGAGGATATGAACAACACACTGACATAACACACTCACTGGGAAGCTAGAAGAACATTTGCATCGAGATCTATCTCCAGAGAATCAGCTGAATATATGGATGTCAGTTTCTGGCTGTAGAATCCATGCATAAGTGTCACAGTGGGGCATGCATGGTTCCAGCGTCGCCACATCACTACCCATGAAACTCAGCAGTGTAAGAAGCGAGGAGAGGAGAAATAACCATCCAGATGGTGGGCGGAACACCAGTCCCTTGCTCATGACAAATTTCAGTACAATGCTAAAAGGAAGACCCAGTACTTGAAGGATTTTCAGTCAGTTAGTGTATTGTATTTATCCCTTTGTAAAATTTAATTGAGTGCATGTATTACAAATTTGTATGCTATATGAAATCAGTACATCAGTTTGTTCGTGGCCAAAAAATAAATGCTCCCTTTTCAGGTTTTTTTCAATACACCTCTGATGGCAATAGTGTTTTCTCCACCTATGATGATTACATACATATATAGACAGGACACAATATACTGACATCACACAGTTCTGTGGAGAAGACCTGGATCACTCATGGAGCTGAAGTGGAGGGGTGTTGGCCTCTACAAGTACTATTACTGCGCATGCGTACTTAATACACACTCCTACTTTTCTAAAATGACTGCGATGCGAGAGCCAACGCTAGATATAGCAGAAAAGGACGATAGACCAGCAGAGATGAGAGAGCTTCTTCCCACTCAGCCCCTCCCTAGAGCTGTATCTCGTGATAAAAGCAAAAACAGGCGGTGTGGATATGACTGCGAGTTTGTGGAGCCGCCGCCAAGTGTACTTCAAATAGGGTGTCCAGTTTGTCTGCTAGTCCTGAAGGAGCCTTGTCTCATCAGTTGCTGCGGACACAAGTTCTGTCGAGAGTGTATTGAACGAATAGAAAAAGACAAAAAGCCGTGTCCACTCTGTAACGAGCCTGATTTTACGTTCTTAAGAGAACGCGGGTTGGAACGAGCCCTGAAAGACTTGGAGGTGTGGTGCTCCTACAGAAAGGAGGGCTGTGAGTGGAAGGGTAAACTTGGGAAGCTAGAAGAACATCTGAATCAAGATCCATCTTCAGAGAATCAGCTGAATGGATGTCAGTTTGTGGCTGTAGAGTGCACGCAGAAGTGTGGGGAGTGGTTCCAGCGTCGCCACATCACTACCCATGAAACTCAGCAGTGTAAGAAGCGACCTTACTCCTGTGACTACTGTCGAGACTATCACTCTACATTTGAGGACGTGACTGAAGTCCACTATCCTCAGTGTGGCAAGTATCCAGTTGCCTGCCCCAATGACTGTGATAAGTACAAGTTTGAAAGACAGAAACTGGAGAGCCATCTGAAGGAGCAATGTCCACTCTCTCTAGTTGACTGTCCTTTCCATTTTGCTGGCTGTGAGACAGAACTGCCTCGCAAAGACATACCTGATCACACAAAAGGAAATGTCATACATCTAATGTTGCTAGCTACAGCTACACAGAAAGTAGTGAAAGAGAACCAGGAACTACGACACAAACTAAAAATCACAGAGAATGAATTGGGAGCTCTAAAACTAGAAGTGCAGCAGTTGGTAAGCCAGTCTGGGTTCCCAATAGATTATCATGTGAAGCAAACTGATGAGGAAGTGTATTTACCAGCCTTTTATACACATCCACATGGCTATCGAATGTGTATCCGTGTTTTATCAAATGGAAATAGAAGTGGAGAGGGAACTCATGTTTCAATTTACACATGCATGATGCAAGGTCCATTTGATGACTGCCTGAAATGGCCATTCCGAGGAGAGATAACCATCCAGATAGTGAACCAAGTTGGAGATCGTGACCACGTCAAGATGATCATTTCCTACAATGATAAGACACCAGAAGACAATGCTGGCAGAATGACTGGCAAAGATGCAGGAGGCTGGGGGTATTCCAAGTTCCTTGCTCACAACAAACTCCAGTACAATGCTAAAAGGAAGACCCAGTACTTGAAGGATAACACTCTTCACATTTGTGTTATGAAAGTCACACTAAGTTAACATTTTTTTACAATAATTATGTATTAAAAGTATCTATATACTTACACTTTGAGTGATTTGATTGTGTACATGGTGTAGTAAACTATTTTATCAATGAAATATCCATTATAAACCTCTCAATCGGTCAAAATACTGAAATATCCTCTAAAATCTTTTTTTACACCCCTATCAGTATCTGCATTATTAAGTGAGCTGTAGGCTAAAACTTTCTAAATTGCTAATCACTATTAATTTTTACCAAATGCTGTAATTTGATTGGTCATTTAGTGGTGCATAATTACCCACCAAACATACAATTTTAACAAGCAAACATATAGACACCCTATAATGGTTACTCAGTGTATGCTCCCACATAAATTGGTGCATGGTCTGATCTAAACAAGTGGCCTGGGTAACTACAGTCAGCCCTTCCGTAGATCATGTGCATCCAGTGTCTAACTGTTACACATATGTAGTCTTTTGTCATCCACTTTGCCTTGTACATTTCATTGTGTACATATATTTCCCATTGGCATGCATGCACACAACAGGTGAAACAATCTGTGTGTCTGTCAGTAGCCTAAGGAATTTTGAAATATGCTCCAAAAATGTTAGATTCATACAGTGTATTACTGTATGTAGTCTCGTCCCCAGACCCCACGTCTGGTGACTTTGGGCTCAATGCTTGGTTGAGATGACATCATGCGGAGGAATTTGCGTGTGCCAATCAGATTCAAGTACAAGTAATTATTGCATATTTTGATCACTCATAGGAGACAGGATGCATGCGTAATGAACACAAAGTCACATGATAAATGACGTATTGCTTACTCAGCACAACCAAGAATTCTAGTCCCTTTTCTCTGTGAGGGTGGGGTCTTGCGACGAGACTGTACTGTATGTGACGTTCCAGTCCATTCTCAAGACCGAGCAGGAGGAAGCCCACTTAGTCATGGGAAAATGTAGGTAGATAGGTAGGTAGGTAGGTAAGAATGTGTCGCCAAATACCAAATATACATTGCAGGGAGAGATAATGATCAGTAGTACAAGACCTACAAGGGTTATACCCCTATTCCCCAGTACGTAATGATATATTTCCACATGCAAAGATTCAAGTCATTGATTTTATGGCTATTGAGGTACACTTCTTCAAGAAGATGATGAAAACATGGACAAAATGTGGAAATCCATTTTTTCCGATATTCTGTACATCTTACATCACAACACAATGAATTTTTGTACATTGGTTATTTTTCACACATTCTTCACCTTGATATCATTAAAAGTGTAATCAACTTCAAATTGAAAGTGAAAAGGAACAAAATCCTTATATATGATTTTCAATGGGATAGACCATAGCAATCGTACTACCGTACTGTGTGATAATTGAATGCATGTGTTAGTGACCAAGCGTGCATAAAGCATGTGCATGAACAACAGTCTGCACTTCCTTATGCAAATACATATCTTTAAAAATCATTGTTCTCAATGATATATGCAACGTTATTCAATGTTGTACTTATAATTTTTCATGCATGCAGCGTCACATATATACATACAAATATATTACAATCATGCATTTTGCAACAATGTGATTTACTCCAATTGTATATATGGTAACAATGTAACTTACGTTAGTTGTAATGATGTAGTAGTGCACACACACACACACACACACACACACACACACACACACACACACACACACACACACACACACACACACACACACACACACACACACACACACACACACACACACACACACACACACACACACACACACACACACACACACACACACACACACTGTATGGCAGATGTTAGTGCAGTGAAGCTGGAGGATATGAACAACACACTGACATCACACAGTACTGTGGAGAAGACCTGGATCATGTTGTGTACTCCTGGAGGGGTGGGGAGGGAGGTGGTTGAGAATTGAGGGCCATGGCTTACAGCTCGGTTAGCGCTGTATTACTGCGCATGCGCACTTACTCAGCAGTGTAAGAAGCGACCTTACTCCTGTGACTACTGTCGAGACTATCACTCTACATTTGAGGACGTGACTGAAGTCCACTATCCTCAGTGTGGCAAGTATCCAGTTGCCTGCCCCAATGACTGTGATGTGTATATGATCAAGAGGCAGAAACTGGATAGCCATCTGAAGGAGCAATGTCCACTTGAAGTAGTTGACTGTCCTTTCCATTTTGCTGGATGTGAGACACAACTGCTTTGCAAAGACATGCCTGAGCACACAAAAGAGATGTCTACTGGGAACCCAGGATGGTTTGTCAACTGCTGCATTTCTAGTTTTAGAGCTCCCACTTCATGTCGTAGTTCCTGGTTCTCTTTCACTAGCTTCTGTGTAGCTGTTGCTAGCAATGTGAAATGTGTAGATTTTCATGTGAAGCAAACTGATGAGGAAGTGAATTTACCACCCTTTTACACGCATCCATGTGGCTATCGAATGTGCGTCCATGTGTATCCAATGGATCTGGAGATGGAGAGGGAACTCATGTTTCAATTTTCATATTCATGATGCAAGGTCCATTTGATGATTACCTGAAATGGCCATTCCGAGGAGAGATAACCATCCAGATAGTGAACCAAGTTGGAGATCATGACCATGTGGAGGATGTCATCCGCTACACTAATAAGACACCACAGGGAGGAGGTTGCAATTGGCGGCAAAGGTTTCAAAGGCTTCTTTGCAATCGACCTGCAAAGGGGTTTAGCAATGCATATAGGGTAAAATAAATATAGTTCAAAGAAAATATATAGTGATGAATTTAGAACCAAGAGTGATAATAAAAGATATATCTGCTGCTGATATTTTATTTACAATGCTTGACAATGACTCATGACACACAAGAGTTGGATGACTGTTACAAAAACAAGTGATAGGTTCCTTATGCATAAGTGACACAACTTATCACCAGAACAGGTTGACCGAGTTCTCTTAAAATTGCCTGGCGTCAGTAAGTGCCCTTCACTCCATAGTCCAAGGCACCATATCCCAGATCTTTCTCCATGAGACAACAGGTTTAACAAAAGGATGCATCACTGCAGTGGATATTAATATATCATAGTCTAGCCTCGTCCCCAGGCTCTCATTTTCTTTGTGGGAGGGGCGGGGAAAAGAGAGCTCGGTATCCACTGTCTGAAAATTACCCAGATTTTGGGTAATGGTATTCCATTGTACAGAGGTTTTCAGGTTGGTTGTCCAATTCCGAGTTCGCATATTACGCATGCGCACACCGACTGGCCTACGAACGAGCCATATAGCAGCCAAGCAAGTGTGCCACTCTTTACGACGTTCATAATTGAAAGAGTCTCGGTCAAATATGAACGTAAAAAGTGCTGTACTTACTATTTGCGGCTACATGGCTCGTTCGTAGGCCAGTCGGTGTGCGCATGAGTGATATTTTAAAATCGGAATCAGACAACCAACCTGAAAACCTCTGTATATTACCGTGAAATTGTACAGTAATCTAATCCGTATACTTGCCACTGTATTCGTGTTACGTACCGAGACCGCGTCGGCTGTGAGTTTTCTTTTCAGGCCCGTAGGAGAGAAAATAAAACCAGTACGAGGGCGTGCTTTTGCTGTCAAGCACGCCCTCTCCAAGGTTTGTTAGCTTGGTCTCAATGGCTAGCACCTGTCTTTATATAAGTGTGCAAGTCAATCCAATTGGAATGAATAAGCCTCGGCTAAAATTCCCCTGATCTTCTACTACACACCGATAAACAAAATATGACACAAGCGGTCCTAGCTGCGTTGATGCGCAGCTGTGTGGCTTGATCCGTATACTCTAACTGCGATGACCGTTACATTTCTCCGTTTATTCTGTATGGGAATAAACGATGTATTATACGGAAAATAAACGGTACTTTTCGAGCATGCGCAGACAGTGGATACAGGCTCTCTTCTCCCCGCCCCTCCCGCAAAGAGAAAGAGAGCATGGGGACGAGGCTAATCATAGTCACGTTTGAGACACGGCTAGTATTACTGCGTATGCGCCCTTACTACATACCACGGTTACTCCCACTTTACTAAAAATTATGGCTGCGATGCAAGAGCCAACGCTAGAAAACGAAGATAGACCAGCAGAGATGAGAGAGCTTCTTCCTACCCAGCCCCTTCCTAGAGCTGTACCTCGTGATAGAAGCAAAGATGACCGCGGTGGATATGACTGTGAGTTCGTGGAGCCGCCACCAAGTGGGCTTCAAGCGGAGTGTCCCGTTTGTCTGCTAGTCCTGAAGGAACCTTGCCTCATCAGTTGCTGCGGACATAAGTTCTGTCGAGAGTGTATTGAGCGAATACAGAAAGACAAAAAGCCTTGCGCGATCTGTAACGAGCCTGACTTTACGTTCATGCGAGAACGCGCATTGGAACGATCCCTAAAAGACTTGGAGGTGTGGTGCTCCTACAGAAAGGAGGGTTGTGAGTGGAAGGGGAAACTTGGGAAGCTAGAAGAACATCTGAATCGAGATCCATCTCCAGAGAATCAGCTGAATGGATGTCTGTTTGTGGCCAGAGAATGCTCGCACAAGTGTGGGGAGTGGTTCCAGCGTCGCCACATCACTACCCATGAAACTCAGCAGTGTAAGAAGCGACCTTACTCCTGTGACTACTGTCGAGACTATCATTCTACATTTGAGGATGTGACTGAAGTCCACTATCTTCAGTGTGGCAAGTATCCAGTTGCCTGCCCCAATGACTGTGATGTGTACAAGTTTGAAAGACAGAAACTGGAGAGCCATTTGAGGGAGGAATGTCCACTTGTACTGGTTGATTGCCCTTTCCATTTTGTTGGCTGTGAGGCAAGACCCCATCGGAAAGACATTCCTGATCACACAAAAGAGAGCACTACACATCTTTCATTGCTAGCAACTGCTACACAAAAGCTGTGTGCTGAAAAACAGCGAGTTGTGAAAGAGAACCAGGAACTACGCCAGAACATGGAGGAGCTTAACCAGCAACTAGAGAAAGAGAACCAGGAACTACGACAGAACATGGAAGAGCTTAACCAGCGACTAGAGAAAGAGAACCAGGAACTACGGCAGAACATGGAAGAGCTTAACCAGCGACTAGTGAAAGAGAATCAAGAACTACAACAGAAGATGGAAGAGCTTAACCAGCGACTAGTGAAAGAGAACCAAGAACTACAACAGAACATGAAAAAGGTTAACCAGCGAGTTGTAAAAGAGAACCAGGAACTACGACAGAAAATGGCAGGACTTTTATACAAACAGCATTTCATGGAGCAGCAGTTGGCAAACCCTCCTGTGTTCCCTGTAGATTACTATGTGAAGCAAGCTGATGAGGTATTCTCTTTACCATCCTTTTATACACATGCAAACGGCTATCAAATGCGTCTTTGTGTGTATCCAAATGGAGTTGGAGATGGAAAGGGAACTCATGTTTCAATTTTCGCATTCATGATGCAAGGTCCATTTGATGACTACCTGAAATGGCCATTCCGAGGAGAGATAACCATCCAGATAGTGAACCAAGTTGGAGATCATGACCACGTGGAGGATGTCATTTGCTACTCTGATAAGACACCAGGTGACTCTGCTGGTAGAGTTACTAACAAGGAGAGAGGTAGGGGGTGGGGGAACAGCCTGTTCCTTGCTCACGACAAACTTCAGTACAATGCTGAAAAGGAGACCCAGTACTTGATGGATGACAATCTTCACATTTGTGTTATGGATGTCACACACAAGTTATCATTTTAGTAGTATCTAGTCATTCACCTAGCTTATACAATTTGATTGTGTACATATATTTCCAGTTGGCATGCAGGTGCACCATGCAATCGGTGTGTCTATTTGTCAGTAGCCTAAGAAATATTGAAATGTGCTCCCTATATAAATGTTAGATTTACGCAGTGTATTGCTATATGTAATGTTCCAGTATACCTGTCTGTATGTATCTAATTACAATTATGTTAGGCGGAGCTTAAAATGTAAGGCTGTAAGAGCTGAAAGAGCTACATGGACAAATAATATTGACACATACAAAAGTAGGGAATCACCCCATATGTATAAAAGTATACAACTTCCACGGGGGGGGGGGGGGGGGGGGGGGGGTAGAGTATTTGTAGAATGCATATGGTATGCATTCTACAAATACTCTAGTTTCCTGTACCAAATTCCAGCTTTAACCCTTTCATCAACAAAATCCTCATTTGATTACACAGTGTTTGTCTCTCTAATTCTATGGACTACCAAAACATCCTGAATGATGAGGTGTACAAATTTCCAAGTATCAACACAACAGGATATTTGAACAGGAAATGGCGACTGGGTTTGAATGTCCTAATTAGAGGGGCTCCCCTAGAGGTATCTCATTGAAAAGCTACAGTAGATGGAGAGTTAATGCAGTATCTCTACAATACTGACATCATACAGTATTGTGGAGAGAACATGGATCATGTTAGCTATGAATATACTTCTTGAGGCGGCGGAGGGTTTGACAGTGATAAGGATAGTGCTTATATTTCACGGGAGGAAAGGAGAGGGAGAGAGGGAAGGAAGGAGGGAGGGAAGGAGTGAGGAAAGAAGGCAATAAGGGGGGAATAATCTACATCACAACACCCACTAAAGCGATATTACTCTCTATATTAACATCACTATCCCAGACATCCACAGGACAGAAGACATCTCCAAATCATTTATCCTGACTTCAAATGTAATACATGTATTAATGACAAACTGTCTTCCTTATGAGGAATGAGTATGCAGACATGTAACTTGGCATATTATCTGTAGACGTGCATTACCCAATCAATAGCTCTACGTATAAAAAAGTAAGGGCGTATTCCAGGTCCCGCGGGTATACTACCTTAGACATTGTGAGCGGAGGGACTGCTACTTCTAGTCGTCTCCTGTCGCTTCTTTGACTCTAGTCCAGCCACCAACACGTATTCCACAAGTCGACGGCTCATCCTTCAGGGGGCGCTGGGCGTGTCGGGCCTCGTCGGTCCAGGAACACCAAGTTTTACGAGAGAAGGAGTGCTCGAGAACTTCAAGTGAGCAAAATTCCGTTCCGTTTAATTAGTAAATTACACATTGAGCCGCTAACAAGATACGCCCCCTTTTGAAAATGGCTAGGAATTGGGATGGCGCTCTTCGCGCCCGAGTTCTCTCTGCAGCCGTATTTAATTATAGCGGCGAACAGAACTGCGGTGGATATGACTGTGAGTTCGTGGAGCCGCCACCAAGTGTGTTTCAAACAGAGTGTCCCGTTTGTTTGCTAGTCCTGAAGGAGCCTTGTCTCATCAGTTGCTGTGGACACAAGTTCTGTCGAAAGTGTATTGAAAGAATAAAAGATAGTGAAGTACCATGTCCGCTTTGCAGCCAGCCTAACTTCACTTTCTTACGAGAACGCGCACTGGAACGATCCCTGAATGACTGGAAGGTGTGGTGCACCTACAGAAAAAAGGGTTGTAAATGGAAGGGAAGACTTAGGAAGCTAGAAAAACATCTTAATCAAGATCTATCTCAAGAGAATCGGCTGAATGGATGTCAATTTGTGGCTGTAGAGTGCACGTACAAATGCGGGAAGTGGTTTTATCGTTGCCACATCACTACCCATGAAACTCAGCAGTGTAAGAAGCGACCTTACTCCTGTGCCCATTGTCGAGACTATCACTCTACATTTGAGGACGTGACTGAAGTCCACTATCCTCAGTGTGGCAAGTATCCAGTTGCCTGCCCCAATTGCTGTGATGTGTATATGATTGAAAGACAGAATGTGGAGAGCCATTTGAGGGAGCAATGTCGGCTTACAGTAGTTGAGTGTCCTTTCCATTTTGCTGGCTGTGAGACACGACTGCCTCGTAAAGATATGCCTGAGCATGCAAGAGACATTAAGCACCTCACATTACTAGCAACAGCCACAAAAGAGTTATCCACTGAAAACCAGCGACTAGTGAAAGAGAACCAGGAACTACAACAGAACATGAAAGAACTCCTAGACAAACAGCAAAGGATGGAAATTGAAGTACATCAGCGACTAGTGAAAGAGAATCAGGAACTACGACAGAACATGAAAGAACTCCTACAGAAGCAGCAAAGGATGGAAATTGATGTACAGCAGCATATACATCACAAAAACCAGCAACTAGTGAAAGAAAACCAGGAACTACAACAGAACATGAAAGAACTTCTACACAAGCAGCAAAGCATGGAAAATGAAGTGCAGCAGCATGTACATCACTCTGGGTTCCCAATAGATTTTCATATGAAACTGATCAATGAGACAGTGTATTCACCAGCCTTTTATACACATCCACATGGCTATCGAATGTGTGTTGGTGTCTCTCCAAATAGATGTGGAGATGGAAAGGAAACAATTTTCACACACATGATGCAAGGTCCATTTGATGACTACCTGAAATGGCCATTCCGAGGAGAGATAACCATCCAGATAGTGAACCAAGTTGGAGATCATCGCCACACGGAATGGATTTATATGTACTGCAATGATAAGACATCAGACAACATGTACACTGCTGGTAAAGAGACTGGAAAAGTGGAATCTGATAAAGAAAGGGGCAACCCCCAAATATTTGCTCATAATAGACTCCAGTACAATGCTGAAAGGGACACCCATTACTTGCTTCACATTCGTGTTATGAAAGTCACACTAATCAGTTAGCCTTTTAGCATGTCATTAAAGTTAATGTAACATGTCAGTTTATATAATAACACAGAAACTTTTTACACCTATAATTGTTTGCTTCCATTTGCCCAACTTCAAGTAAGTCAGTTAACTGAGATTAAAGCATTTTTGAGAAATTTACAGACCTGCAACTGTGCACATCTACTGTCCATGGTTTCATGGGGAACATTTTTGAAGAAGAATGAGCAGGATATTCAAACAAGTTGTAATTTAAATTGCAACATTCTTGAGATATCTGTTTCGCAGCAAAAATGAG
This sequence comes from Theonella swinhoei, assembly GCA_963970385.1. NCBI lineage: Eukaryota > Metazoa > Porifera > Demospongiae > Tetractinellida > Theonellidae > Theonella > Theonella swinhoei. The sequence goes on along the minus strand of OZ019947.1, from coordinate 12,046,302 downwards.
TTAATTAGCTACCTTTGTAAATTGTTTTGCAGTATCTTTTCAGCAGTATAGTATTCTGTAACTATACACTGAAAAAAATATGGTACTTTTAACCTTATCACCATAAAATATAAACGTCATTTTAACCACTTGGTGGTTATCACAGTTGGAATACTACAGCCTACTGTATGATATACTTTTTGGTCTCAATATAAACTTCATGTGCTAATATCGGTGTTGTTATAATGCTTTGTACTGTGCCAATTTGACACCCCTGGGATGTCACTGGGACGTTGAACTTGATCCGGAATTGTGCGGGGACGGATATGATCGATGTGTCGCCGTATTTCTTGTCCTGTGGTGAGGGTGATGAAAAAGGAGAGTGGTCCCTGAATCTTGGTGACCTTCCCTGGTAACCAGTCAGTTCCCTGTTTGCTGAAGTTCTTTACAAAAACTGGATCACCTAGGTGGAATGCTCGTTCTTTAGCATGAACATCATGAGCTGCCTTTTGACGGTACTGTGCGCTCTGAATACGATTGCGTGGCTGTGGTCGCAGTAGTGTGTTGTGTGTCCTCAATTGGCGACCCAGAAGCAGTTCTGCAGGCGACAGGCCAGTAGTGCAATGTGGGGTAGTCCTATAGTGAAATAGGAATCTGGCTAGTGCAGTGTCTATATCCCCAGGTGCCACCTTCTTCATGGCATTCTTGAATGTCTGCACCGTTCGTTCAGCCAACCCATTGGTGGCTGGGTGATATGGTGCCGACCTTATGTGGTGAATTCCATTTCGTTTTGTGAACTCCTGAAACTCACTGCTAGTGAATGAGGTTGCATTATCAGAGACCAGTACTTCTGGTAATCCGTGTGTTGCGAAGATTCTCCGCAGATTGTGAATGGTGTGATGGGTTGCGGTGGATGGAACTACCACGATTTCGATCCATTTTGAGTGGGCATCTACCACCACTAAGAAGTATTTACCCAGGAAGGGACCCGCATGATCAATATGCAGCCTTACCCAAGGGCGATCTGGCCATTCCCAAGGGTGTAGTGGTGCTGGAGCTGGTGACTTCTGATGCTGTTGACATGGCTGGCAATTCTGAACTGTTTTCTCAATGTCTTTATCGATGCCAGGCCACCAGGTTAGGCTCCGAGCAATGCTTTTCATCCTTGTAACTCCAGGGTGTCCCTCATGGAGCTGTTGTAGTACTTTGGATCTTCCTTGTTCTGGAACCACCACACGATTTCCCCATAGGATACATCCATCTTGTACTGATAGTTCACTCTTGCGTCTATTAAATGGCTTCATATTTTCCTCCTCTCCACCAATCCAGCCTTCTTTTACCTGTGTTCGGACCCTTGCCAATTAACAGAGGGTCTCTATCTGTCCACTGGCGGACATGCTGTGCAGTAACTGGAGAGGCCTGGAGGGTGTCCATCAATAAGACAATATCTCCTGGAAGAGGTGTATGTAGAGGAGTTTGGGGAAGCGGTAAACGGCTGAGGGAATCGGCATTAGCAAGCTCTTTTCCTGGTTTGTAGGCAATGGAATAATCGTATGCACTAAGAGTAAGTGCCCATCGTTGAATTCTTGCCGAAGCTAAGGCTGGAATTGGCCTCTGACTGTCAAAAATGTGTTGGAGGGGCTTGTGGTCTGATTGAATCTCAAATTTTCTACCAAAGAGGTAGTCGTGGAACTTTTTAACCCCAAAGACAATAGCTAAGCCCTCTTTATCAAGTTGAGCATACTTCTTTTCAGCTGGGGAAAGGGACCTGGATGCGAAAGCAATAGGCTTCTCACCATCTGGTGTCAAATGGGCAATGACAGCTCCTACTCCATAGGGTGAGGCGTCGCATGATAGAATGATCTTTTGTTCAGGGTCAAAATGTGCAAGGACACCAGCAGAAGTCAATTTCTGTTTGGCAGTTGCAAATGCAGTTTGCTGGGCCTTCCCCCATACCCACTTAGATTTGGACTCGAGTAATTGATACAGGGGTGCTAGAATACTTGACAATTGTCCCACGAACTTGCCATAATAATTGACCAGTCCGAGGAATGCACGTAGCTGAGTCACATCCTGTGGTGCTGGGGCCTCCACTATAGCTCGTATCTTCTCCTGAGTGGGTCGGAGACCTTCTGAAGAGATGTGATGCCCTAAGTACTCCACAGCTGGTAGTAGGAATGCACACTTGCTGCGCTTTAGCCGCATGCCGGCTTCTTCTAGTCGAGTAAGGACCCTATCCAGGTTCTCCAAATGTTCCTTTTCGGTCTTGCCTGTGACGAGAATGTCGTCTAAGTATACACATACATTGGAAATACCTTGTAGTACTCCCTCGATTGTCCGCTGGAAGATGGCTGGGGCTGCAGAAACGCCAAACGGTAGGCGATTGTACCTAAACAGTCCCTTGTGGGTATTGATCACCACCAGTTTCTTGGACTCTTCATCCAATTCCAATTGTTGGTAGGCATGAGCCAAGTCTAGTTTGGAAAATGTCTTGCCTCCGGCGAGGGAAGCGAACAAATCGTCGATTCGGGGTAGCGGGAAACAATCAGTCTTGGCAGCCTGATTTACAGTGACTTTGTAGTCGCCACAGATGCGTAGGGAGCCATCCCGCTTCAGTACAGGGACAATAGGTGCTGCCCACTTGGAGAATTGCACACTCTCAATCACACCAGCTTTCTCCAGTCGAAATAATTCCTGTTCAACCTTCCCACGCAGTGCGAAAGGTACTGTTCTTGGTTTGCAGAACCGTGGTTGAGCTTGTTGATCAATAGCTATTGTAGCAGTGACACCCTTCACGCAGCCTAGCTCGTCCTTGAATACAGCTTCGTGACCATCGAGAATGGTTTGCAGGTTGGTGGGCGGGGCTGTCCGCAGGTGATGCAGGGCTTGCCAATCCAATCGTATCTTTTGTAGCCAGTCGCGGCCCAGAAGACTAGGACCAGATCCAGCCACCACGAGTAGAGGTAGGGTCTGTTGTTGGCTGCCGTATGTAACGTCAACCGTCAGTGTTCCCTGTACATCCAACTTTTCCCCGGTGTACGTGTGAAGCTTACGTGTGGATGGTTGTAGTGTTGGGCGTTGTGACGTTGGCCAGAGGTTATTGTATGTGTCTTCACTGATGAGAGAAACAGATGCCCCAGTATCCACTTCCATCTGGAGCTGCACGTTGTTGACTGTCATGCCTGCCAGGAGCGGCGGTGCTGTAGACTGCTGGTCAGTGACTGCGAACAGGCTGTATGCCGTTGTGTCCGCGGGGTCTGGAGTAGCCTCCTCTATAAGATGTGTCTGCTCCTGTCGTCTTTTGGGCTCCCGTCGCTGCACACTCTCTCCACGGCGGCGGCTCCGGCAGACTTTAGCCAGGTGTCCTTTCTTGCCGCAGTTGTGGCAGGCACTGTCTTTGAAACGGCACTGATTTGGCCTATGTTTCCCACCACAGCGGTAGCATTGTAGGGACTGAGCCCCACCCTCTTTACGGGGGCGTTCTCCTGGACCTGAAAGTTTATGTACGGACGGACGTTGCATACCTGTGTCCAACTCACGGGTATTCCTCTCGGCTGCTTCCGCTGCTAGGGAGAGCTCCAAGGCTTTGTCGAAGGAGAGATCTGGTTCCGCCAGAAGACGGCGCTGTATACGCTGGTCGGAGATTCCGCACACCAGCCGATCACGGAGCATGTCATTCAGGGTAGTGCCGAAGTCACAATGTTCCGAGAGTTTCCTTAGTTCGGAGACGAAAGTCGAAACAGTTTCACCAGAGCGTCGGGCACGGGAGTGAAAATTGAATCGCTGGACGATGACGGACGGAGGGGGTTGGACGTGGTTCTGCATAGTCGCAACAATTTCGGCGAAGGTAGCGTCTGTAGGCTTTGTAGGAGCCAGTAGGTTGCGAATAAGCTGATAGGTTTGTCCACCTACAGCACTAAGCAGCACTGCCCGCTGCTTTTCCATGGGCTTGACATCATTCGCTATGAAATACTGCTGAAGGCGCTCCACGTAGGATTGCCAGGACTCCTGTGCGTCCTTAAATTCGCCGATCGTTCCATGAGTGGCCATAATGATTTGCCGAAGTATCCTCGTCGCCAATGTAGTATCTCTTGTTATGATTGAAAGTAGTTATTAAGACGCTATATTTACAAGAACAGGGAATGCATTTATATACCATCCTAGGATGATGATTACATGCACAGACAATGCATAAGGGGTGACATACAGGACTTAACACCAACAGTGTTCTGAATGAAGGGGTAAATAAGGAAAACCATGTTTACAAAACTAGGGGGGTGGTAATGCATGTATGACAGGATGATCATGAATACATGCTAATAAGGTAAAGTCTGGAAGTCTCTATTAACAGTTACTATAGTAATGTACTACTGGAGGCAGTTATTGTTTGCAATTCTTTATCTACTTCATTTTCAATACACAAATGCTGTGGAATTTAGTTGTGAAAAGTGAGTTGATTGTTTGTAATTCCGCGATCCTGACCTACTTCGTTGACATTTCATTTTCAATACACAAACCTGACCTACTTCCTTGCCATTTCATTTTCAATACACAAACCTCAGTTGTCAAAACAAGTGGATTGCTCTTCAGATAATCTAGGCACAGTTGGTACGTTTTAGCTGATGCACAGGAAAATCATTGCATACCTTATCATCTTTCGCACCTCTTCTGAATGATGTGCAGATAAATTGACAGTCCCTCTACTATCCAGATAAAATAGGATCGTGCATTACTTCCTTCCCATATACATCTCATCACGTATCATTAACTTTCTTGGCACGCATGTGCAGTGGTACTTGGGACATGAAGTGTACTGATGAGCAAGTGTATTTACCACCCTTTTATACACATACACATGGCTATCGAATGTGTGTCCGTGTGTATCCAAATGGATATGGAGATGGAAAGGGAACTCATGTTTCAATTTTCACACACATGATGCAAGGTCCATTTGATGACTACCTGAAATGGCCATTCCGAGGAGAGATAACCATCCAGATAGTGAACCAAGTTGGAGATCATGACCATGTGGAGAGGATCATTGACTACAATGATAAGACATCAGATGAAACTGCTGGTAGAGTGAATGGCAAGGAGAGACCTATGTTTCACACATTCCTGGCACCATATAGTGTCCATCGTAGAATGTATCATAATGAGAGAGCTCAGAGATGGGGATATCACACGTTCCTTGCCCATGATGAACTTCAGTACAATGCTCGAAGGAAGACCCAGTACTTGAAGGATAATACTCTTCACATTCGTGTTATGAAAGTCACACTAAGTTAACATTTTCTACAATATTAGTCAGTTATTTGTGGTTACTATACTTAGCTTTGTATAATTTGATTGTGTACATATTACACATTGGCATACATGCGCACAATGGGGTTAAGCAATGGGTACGTCAGTTTGTTATGATCAGTGGCCGAAAAAATGAAAAGCAATTGGAAAGTGCGTAACTCTCTGGCTATTATTACTACTCTACAAAGTTACACAAATGCACATGCAAAAGCACAAAGGAAAGACAAGCAAATCTATTAGAGCTCCTGATTGTCTTAGTGTTCTGCAGCATACCTGTAAATATACGTAGTCTCTCTAAACGTCTAATGACATAACAGTGCCTATACTGTTGTAGACATACTATCAGCATTCATCCATGTGTACTGTGTATATATATAATGCAGATAGTATGTCTACAACACACAATACACTGACATCACACAGTACTTGTGTGTGTACTAGGGGGGAGGGGTGTTGAAGTGAGAGTACATGTATTACTGCGCATGTGCACTTACTAAAGTGTTCTAAAATGGCTGCTATGTGAGAGCCAGCTGCACAGAAGCTAGTGGTGAAAGAGAATCACATGAAGTGGGAGCTCTAAAACTAGAAGTGCAGCAGTTGGTAAGCCGATCTGGGTTCAGAATTATTACAACTTTCTGACACATACTAAGGCAATATTCAGTGTCAAACCAACAGTTATAATTTGCTGACAGTCTCAATAGTTAGGATCGCACATAACACTTTCTCAGTGGACTGGTAGTGGTAGTGAGCGTTATGGCCAGTGGACCTGACCACTTTAGCGGGATGAAGTTTTCATAGAAAAACTACTACTGCGCATGCGCACTTAAGCTTACTAAAATGGCTGCGACTGTGCTAGAACCAACGCTAGATATAGCAGAAAATAATGATAGACCAGCAGAGATGAGAGAGCTTGTTCCCGCCCAGCTCCTTCCTGCCCAGCTCCTTCCTAGAGCTGTACCTCGTGGTAGAAGCGAAGAGAGCCGGTGTGGATATGACTGCGAGTTCGTGGAGCCGCCGCCGAGTGGGCTTCAAATAGAGTGTCCCGTTTGTCTGCTATTCCTGAAGGAGCCTTGCATTGTCAGTTGCTGCGGACACAAGTTCTGTCGAGAGTGTATTAAGCCAATAGAGAAAGACAAAAAGCCATGTCCACTCTGTAACGAGCCTGACTTTACGTTCATGCGAGAACGTGCATTGGAACGTTCCCTGAAAGACTTGGAGGTGTGGTGCTCCTACAGAAAGGAGGGCTGTGAGTGGAAGGAGAAACTTGGGAAGCTAGAAGAACATCTGAATCGAGATCCATCTCCAGAGAATCAGCTGAATGGATGTCAGTTAGTGGCTGTAGAGTGCACGCACAAGTGTGGGGCGTGGTTCCAGCGTCGCCACCTCACTACCCATGAAACTCAGCAGTGTAAGAAGCGACCTTACTCCTGTGACTACTGTCGAGACTATCACTCTACATTTGAGGACGTGACTGAAGTCCACTATCCTCAGTGTGGCAAGTATCCAGTTGCCTGCCCCAATGACTGTGATGTGTATATGATTGAAAGGCAGAAACTGGAGAGCCATTTGAAGGAGCAATGTCCACTTGTACAGGTTGACTGTCCTTTCCATTTTGCTGGCTGTGAGACAAGATTGCCTCGCAAAGACATACCTGAGCACACGAGAGAGAACGTTGTACATCTGTCATTGCTAGCAATAGCCACACAAAAGCTGTTTGCTGAAAACCAGCAACTAGTGAAAGAGAACCAGGAACTACAGCATAAGCAACAAACAACAGAGAATGAAATTAAAGCTCTAAAACTAGAAGTGCAGCAGTTGGTAAGCCAGTCTGGGTTCCCAGTAAATTTTCATATAAAACAAACTGATGAGGAAGTGTATTCACCAGCCTTTTATACACATCCACCAAACGGTTATCGAATGTGTGTTTGTGTGTATCCAAATGGAAATAAAAAAGGAAAGGGAACTCATGTTTCACTTTACACGTGTATGATGCAAGGTCCATTTGATGACTACCTGAAATGGCCATTCCGAGGAAAGATAACCATCCAGATAGTGAACCAAGTTGGAGATCATGACCACATGGAGAAGATCATTCCCTATACTGATAAGACACCAGATGAGATTGCTGGTAGAGTGACTGACAAAGAGAGAGCTAGAGGGTTGGGGGTTGAACTGATACTGGCTCATGATAAACTTCAGTACAATGCTGAAAGGCAGACCCAGTACTTGAAGAATAACACTCTTCACATTCGTGTTATGAAAGTCACACTAAGTTAATTTTTCTACAAGTTTTTGTCATTTGGTAGTGTATCAAAATTTGATTTTTACTCACAGCACACATGTGCAGCAAGAGTTATGGTGTCTGTCTGTCTGTCTGGTCTGTGTCTCTATTGATGACTGAGAGTGGATTTGCCACTTGACCGATGTCCACTCTCCACAGTTCCTTTGGACACTGAAAATGGCTGGGTTGTATTTGGACACTGAAAATGGCCGGGCTGTTAATGCTGGCAGAATAACTGGCAAAGATGCAGGAGGCTGGGGGTATTCCAAGTTCCTTGATCATGATAAACTCCAGTACAATGCTGAAAGGCAGACCCAGTACCTGAAGGATAACACTCTTCACATTCGTGTTATGAAAGTCATAATAAGTTAGTTCTTTGCATGCATGTGCACAATGGATACACAATGGGATATTTAATACTGAAATATGTCTTCAAATTATTCCTATCTGTAGCTCAACAGGAATGAATATTGTTTCATACACCTCTGTGGTGATGATAGATCATACACAAGTGTTTTTTCCACCTACCATAATTTTATGGACAGCGTATGTGAATTATTATGAATAGCAGGGTTTCTTTTGGGGGGAGGGGGGGAGGGGGGCATTTACCCTCTTAAAAAAGACTGCCCCCCTTAAGTCAAACAGACTTTCCTCCATGAACTGAGCCACATGTGTGTTCATGTTCCCCCCCCCAAGGTTCCTGTTATGTGTGGCTTGCCCCCCTTGCATTGTATGTTAGCCTCATATCCAGGCTACATAATAGGAAAGCTATATTATCATAGAGTCGGTAGACTCTATATGTAGGGATGGCGCCGACACGCCCAGCCTTAACAAAAGTAACGGCTCAGAACTCCCGAACGCAGATGTTTTAAGCCTTTTCAGACAAACTACATGCTCTGCGAGTGCTTCTATACACTATAATACTCTCAAAGTACGTAAAATATACAGCTACAGTGAATCTCGGAAATTTGTAAAAACCCGGATTGTTCATCATCTTCTTCTTTCTAATTCAGTTCAAACGGCCTACCGCGAAACTGGGGTTAGTAATCGCTCTAATTCTTTCACCAAAATCATTTATACTGGAGCGTACATGATCCTTGATGCACAAAATCTTCATACCTTCTCCCAAAGCCGTCAAACTCCAGGTCTGCAACCTTACAAGTGTTAGTTTTAGACGCCATTTTCTTGTTTGCTCACGTGCCGAACACGTGAAGTTAGTTTAGTGCTAGTGATGCAGATAGTGTTCGTCAAGCTGCTGCTGTTTCGAGCGCTGTGTTGTCTTTTTTTGGCTACGTTGCTCCGTTTCTTTGAATGACTAACTGTTGCAGGCAACTGGATCCGCTGTTGTACTCAGTAGGCAATATTCGTACAAGACAGGATGTAGGAGTCACTGCCAATTGCTAGATATCCTGCTTATAGGTATACAAGGGAGGTAGAATTCTGCACGAAAGTCAGTAGGTTTATATGTGTTGCTACACACAGTAAAAACCAGTGAAACAAGTGTAAAAACATTTTCACTAAAATGTTGAATGATGTAGGGATTGAAGTGCCAAAAAGTATGGAAACAAGGTCAAAGTTCAGCATGCATGCAGACAAAGGCAGGGGATGATAGCATGCAACAATCATAACATGCGTAACCCAATATCCCTACATCTGTAAATACTAAAATGGGTTACGCATGTTATGATTGTTGCATGCTATCATCCCCTGCCTTTGTCTGCATGCATGCTGAACTTTGACCTTGTTTCCATACTTTTTGGCACTTCAATCCCTACATCATTCAACATTTTAGTGAAAATGTTTTTAATAATACACTTTGCATGCACATGCATGGATAAGACTGTAAAATCATTTGTAAATTTATGCCAGTGGTGAATGGGCTATATGGCAGCTAGGTGCTATATCCACAAAAGTATGCTGTGGTAAGGTCTAACCTATCCCTTTAGTAGATGTGTAAAGAGAGTCATCACAATCTGCCCCATAGGACTAACTAGGAGAATGCAACATATTGGGGCAAGCACAATGAACAAGAGA
>OZ019947.1:11805683-12036504 GCA_963970385.1 Theonella swinhoei | reverse complement strand
CAATTGATGGTGATCGTTTAGCTCACATCATTCTCTGTCTGTTTATAATGGCAGTTCAATTGGTGCTGAGAGCTGTCTTTTCCCTAGTTTCGGTCTGTTTTCTCAGCTGGTAGAAGGTGAGGTTAGAGCAGTAAAGGCATTTGCCATCTTCGGCTGTGAGGATGAAGGTGATGAGAGAGGGAGGGGTGGGGGAGGGAGAGAGATGCCAGCCTAGGGGTTGACAGAACTGGGTAGAGAGAGGAGGGAGGGAGGGAGGGAGGGGGAAAGAGGAAAGGAGGGGGGAGGAAGGAGCTAGGGAGGGAGAGAGGGAGTAAAGGAGGGCGGAGGGAGGGAGGAATGGGGAAGAGGGAGGAGAGAGAAAGGGGTATTTCGATACATGGTAGACATACATTTCACCATACAACATAATATGTTAGTGTCCATCCTGAGCTGTAGGCTGAAAATTTCTAAATCACTAGAGTGGTCAGGCTTCATGGAGCACGCTTGTCACTGACTCAGTGTTCTGTTACAGTATGCATGCGCCGCCATTAGCTTGTACACATGTGCCCTGCCTTCTGGCCTAGGATATTAACCCAGTAAAATAAATGCACATTAAAATTTCTCTCAGTACAGTATGTGGTAGTTGGTCTATACACTTCACTGATGGTGATAGCCCCTTAATTCTCCATCTACTATAATTGCATGCATATATGGACAATGACTACAGATATTTTTTAATTAATTCGGAAATTTTTATTATAGAAAGACTTAGAGGCTCAGAGAACTGGGGATGGTGACTTTTATGGCTGGCCAGCTCTCCAATGTCCAACATTGACTGACATAAAAAGTGAAAGGCAGATATTAGTGCCCAATATGTAGAAGACCCGCACGGTATTGTAATCGCGCGTACTACTACTGCGCATGCGTACTTAGGCCTACTAAAATGGCTGCGACTGTGCGAGAGCCAACGCTAGATATAGCAGAAAATAATGATAGACCAGCAGAGACGAGAGAGCTTGTCCCCGCCTAGCTCCTTCCTAGAGCCGTACCTCGTAGTAGGAGCAAAGAGAACCGGTGTGGATATGACTGCGAGTTCGTGGAGGCGCCGCCGAGTAGGCTTCAAATAGAGTGTCCTGTTTGTCTGCTAGTCCTGAAGGAGCCTTGTCTCATCAGTTGCTGCGGACACAAGTTCTGTCGAGAGTGTATTGAGCGAATAGAGAAAGACAAAAAGCCTTGTGCACTCTGTAACGAGCCTGATTTTACATTCATGCGAGAACGCGCATTGGAACGATCTCTGAAAGACTTGGAGGTGTGATGCTCCTACAGAAAGGAGGGTTGTGAATGGAAGGGGAAACTTGGGAAGCTAGAAGAACATCTGAATCGAGATCCATCTCCAGGGAATCAGCTGAATGGATGTCAGTTTGTGGCTGTAGAGTGTATGCACAAGTGTGGGGAGTGGTTCCAGCATTGCCACATCACTACCCATGAAACTCAGCAGTGTAAGAAGCGACCTTACTCCTGTGACTACTGTCGAGACTATCACTCTACATTTGAGGATGTGACTGAACTCCACTATCTTCAGTGTGGCAAGTATCCAGTTGCCTGCCCCAATGACTGTGATGTGTATATGATCAAGAGACAGAAACTGGAGAGCCATCTGAAGGAGCATTGTCCACTCTCTCTAGTTGACTGTCCTTTCCATTTTGCTGGCTGTGAGACACAACTGCCTCGCAAAGACATGCCTGAGCACACGAGAGAGATGTCTACACATTTCACATTGCTAGCAACAGCTACACAGAAGCTAGTGAAAAAGAACCAGGAACTACAACGTGAAGTGGGAGCTCTAAAACAGTCTGGGTTCCCAGTAGATTATCATGTGAAGCAAACTGATGAGGAAGTGTATTTACCAGCCTTTTATACACATACACATGGCTATCGAATGTGTGTCTGTGTGTATCCAAATGGAACTGAAGATGGAGAAGGAACTCATGTTTCAATTTTCATATGTATGATGCAAGGTCCATTTGATGGCTACCTGAAATGGCCATTCCGAGGAGATATAACCATCCAGATAGTGAACCAAGTTGGAGATCATGACCACGTGGAGAAGATCATTCACTATACTGATAGGACACCAGATGATGCTGCTGGTAGAGTGTATGATGAAGAGAGAGCTGATGGGTGGGGGTATGATGACTTCCTTGCTCATAACAAACTCCAGTACAATGCTAAATTGCAGACCCAGTACTTGAAGGATACATTCGTGTTATGAAAGTCACACAGAGTTACAATGTAGTTGTGTGGAGCCATCTACTTAGCTTTGCAATTTGATTGACATACATTGGCATGCATGCACACAATGGAGTTAAGCAATTCGTACACCTGTCAGTTGTCAGTGGCTGAAATCTCTAAACGCACATTGTCTTGGTTAAAGTTTTATACACATAGTTGGCTTTTAGGTATATGGACTTTAATTAGTGATTTTATTTCTGTAGTAGTTTTAACCCTTTTATCAATGAAATCTTCATTCCTTTAATATATTGATTTAACCCTTTTATCAATGAAATCTTCATTCCTTTGTTTTAACCCTTTTATCAATGAAATCCCCATTACACAGTACGTGTTACCTCTCAATCAATCCACAATATACAGTGGGCAACCACTCTGTTAAAATGTCCTGTAACCAAGCCCCTATCTGCATTAGCTGTAGGCTGAAAACTGTATATCCTGTGCCACTTTTGTCACCTCCAATCAGATGATTATATCAAAGTTGGTGTTTTCTCCAACTACCATGCATATATGAACTAGGGATACTATGTTTTCAATACACACTGACCTCACACAATACTGCAGATTGACACGTGGGGAGGCTCATTAACAAGCTTGAGCAAGATATTTTACAAATCAATTATGTTTTTATGTTGCAAAAAACGGTTTACATATTAATTTTAACATGACGACCGCTAATATGGGCAGATTGCTGGTATTGTGCAATATACACGTTTGTGTTGTGTATATATTTTTTTTTTAATTCTGAAATTTAGAAAGATGAGAAGGACTCAGAGGCTCAGAGAACTGGGGGTGGTGACTTTTATGGCTGGCCAGCTGTCCAATGTCCCTGACATAAACAGTGCAAGGCATTATGTTAATGCAGCGAACACAATATGTAGAAGACCTGCTCTAGTTTGTAATTGCACGGCGCAGACCTGCTCTAGTTTTGTAATTGCACTACGCATGCGCACTTAGACTTACTAAAATGGCTGCGACTGTGCTAGAACCAACGCTAGATATAGCAGAAAATAATGATAGACCAGCAGAGACGAGAGAGCTTGTTCCCGCCCAGCTCCTTCCTAGAGCCGTACCTCGTGGTAGAAGCAAAGAGAACCGGTGTGGATATGACTGCGAGTTCGTGGAGGCGCCGCCGAGTGGGCTTCAAATAGAGTGTCCCGTTTGTCTGCTAGTCCTGCAGGAGCCTTGCATTGTCAGTTGCTGCGGACACAAGTTCTGTCGAGAGTGTATTGAGCCAATAGAGAAAGACAAAAAGCCTTGTGCACTCTGTAACGAGCCTGACTTTACGTTCATACGAGAACGCGCGTTGGAACGTTCCCTGAAAGACTTGGAGGTGTGGTGCTCCTACAGAAAGGAGGGCTGTGAATGGAAGGGGAAACTTGGGAAGCTAGAAGAACATTTGAATCAAGATCCATCTTCAGAGAATCAGCTGAATGGATGTCAGTTCGTGGCTGTAGAGTGCACGCACAAGTGTGGGGAGTGGTTCCAGCATCGCCACATCACTACCCATGAAACTCAGCAGTGTAAGAAGCGATCTTACTCCTGTGACTACTGTCAAGACTATCACTCTACATTTGAGGACGTGACTAAACTCCACTATCTTCAGTGTGGCAAGTATCCAGTTGCCTGCCCCAATGACTGTGATGTGCCTATGTTTAAGAGACAGAAACTGGAGAGCCATCTAAAGGAGCATTGTCCACTTGAAGTAGTTGACTGTCCTTTCCATTTTGCTGGCTGTGAGACACAACTGCCTCGCAAAGACATGCCTGAGCACACGAAAGAGATATCTACACATTTCACATTGCTAGCAACAGCTACACAAAAGCTAGTGAAAGAGAACCAGGAACTACGACATGAAGTGGGAGCTCTAAAACTAGAAGTGCAGCAGTCTGGGTTCCCAGTAGATTATCACGTGAAGCAAACTGATGAGGAAGTGAATTTACCACCCTTTTATACACATCCACAATGTCATGGATATCGAATGTGTGTTCGTGTAGTTCCAAATGGAGATGGAGATGGAAAGGGAACTCATGTTTCAATTTTCACACACATGATGCCAGGTCCATTTGATAAGTACCTAAAGTGGCCATTCCGAGGAGAGATAACCATCCAGATAGTGAACCAAGTTGGAGATCATGATCACGTGGAAATGATGATTGACTATACTGATAGGACACCAGATAACGTTGCTGGTAGAGTGACTGGCAAGGATAAAGGGGGGTGGGGGTATCCCCAGTTCCTTGCTCATGACAAACTCCAGTACAATGCTGAAAGGCAGACCCAGTACATGAAGGATAACACTCTTCACATTCGTGTTATGAAAGTCACACTAAGTTAACATTCTTACTAGATCATAGCAATGCTGTAATTGGTGCATGATTACCCATCAAACATATAAACACCCAACAATATTATTTAATAAACAAATAATACCGACACCCTACATAGTTACTCTGCATACTGCCACATGAAAATTGGTGCATGGTCTGCATTATCTAAACAAGTTATGCAAGAGTGACTACAGACAGGTTTCTGAATTCCGTAGATCCTGTGCATCCAGTGTCTGTAGTGTATTGTCATCCACTTAGCTTTGTACAATTTGTTATATATTGGCCATTGCAATTGGCATGCATGCACTCGATGTGAGTGAAGCAATCTGTGTGTCTATTTATCAGTGCCTAAGAAATGTTGAATGTGTTCCCTAAACATCAGATTATTTCTGTATGAAATGTTGGTTATGAAACCCCACCCAGTTCAACTTCATTCTCTGCTGGTCATGGGCCACAGGTGGCCTATTAAGGGGTTGGCCAAAGGACTGAGCTCTGATCTACACCCCAGGTAGGGGTGTGTCTAGGGGCTTTCCCTTGGAGGTGGAGTCCAATTCACCTAGGCTCCACCCCTGCCCCAACCTACCCCCCGAAGAGTGGAGTTTATTTGTTGGAACTGACAAAAGAAAACTGATAGTTGCCTCTTCCCGGCCTCATTGAATGTCCTATAATTATAGGGGCTGCTCCATATACCACATTGTACAGCAGATGTTGGTGCAGTGAAGCTATAATATTATAAAACTCACTACTAAGGTCGTTTACCTTTCTGTGGTTATCTCTCTCCCTCTTGAAAACAACTCCTCATACTAAAACTTTGTTTATGAGAGAAACTGGAGGGGGGGGGGGGGGGGTTCACGTTCCTTGCTCATGACGAACATACTGCAAAGCTGAAAGTCTTTATAACAGCATGTAATTTGCAATTTGACAACATATTGTGCCATGTGGATATCACAGAAAGTGTGCATGATGGTGTAGTATAGTTTCTCAACCCTTTCATCATTCTGATGCTCATCAAAGTGTCCTGATTCAAAGTATGCAGTAGCATTACTTGAAGCAGTAAAGGTTTCTTCCTTCATTCAAGTATGTACCGGCCGTCAATAAACAAGGTTGTTATCATTAACATGGATGTTGACTTAGTTTCACTTTCACTATTTATATTGCAGATCTAGTTACTACAAGACGTAGGGGCAACCGCTTGTATTACAATAAATCTTTCTGGCTATCTACACACATACTAAGTCAATATTCAGTGTCAAATCAACAGTATTTTCTGACAGTCTCTAATTAGCGGCTGTAGAAACGTGAGGAATAGCACACAGCACCTCATATTCGGAGAACCTATAGGCATTCAATCCAGTGACTATAATGCACGCTCGTTCCACAGGGTTCACTTCTCCGACGACTAGCTCTCCGCTCTGCTCGTGGCGGCCGATGTACAACTCTCCTCGTTCTCCCTGTATCGCGTACGCAGGAATTTTTCCGTTTCTCGCGTGTACCCATTTTAGAGTGACGATGTTAGGATCGCACACCAAAGCGAAGTATTCCTTAGACACCTTCTCAGCGGACTGGTAGTGATATGAGCGTGGTGCCCCGCGGACTTGGCCACTTTAGCGGGATGAAGTTTTCCGTCAGGAGCTTGGACTAGACCCACGTAAAGCGGCTCGCGATGCCCGCCGCGATGACCGCCCTCCACGGCTCCATGGGGAACGTTTCCTCCGCTGGCACTTACCCAAGTAAGTCCGGCGACTGAAATGTGAGCATTTGGGTTCATGTTGAGCTTCACTTTTCACAGGGCCTTCCCGAATACTGCCACCGCTTGCGCATGCGCACTAATTTCCGTAAAATCGCAGAAAAATTCAAGTTCCGTAATATTCAGGTTCGGAGTACACAACTGACACCTTTCAGCTATAATATAAGCTTACAGCCTGAGCACTCTCTCATCTGTGAAAAAAGGGGGTTACCTAACTTGCAACATGTAGACGTGTATATTAACACTAGCACTAGCTTCTCCCCAGGCCCCTCCCTTCCCCCTCCCTCTCCCTCCCTTCCCCCTCCCCCTTCCCTTCCCTCCCTCCCTCTCTCTCTCTCTCTCTCTTTTTTGGCGGCAGGTATCATTTCAGGCACCCCCACCCCCCCCCCCCCCCTCTCTCTCTCTCTCTCTCTAACTCTCAAAAACAACCTCAGTCTTTTTAAAACTCTGTTTCGGAAAGAAAAATAATAATTGATGAAAATGTCATGATTTTGAGTAACCAAACTTCTGAAAACAAGTTTCCATTAATTTACACTGCATGCCAACAAATACACAATGACTCACAACTTTTTGTTAATGAGAAAATCTCCACTGCATGCAGCAGATGAGTGTGAGTTAGTTGGCATGTATTTGTTGACGCGGGATTTCCATTGTAATAGTGTATACTTAGAGGAGGTTGGAACAGAAATAGGTTAGGAGTGTAACCTCTCCAACCTAGATACCTTTGTGGTATATATCGATCAAGATATCAAGAATTCATGGATTAAAAACACATGCATGCCTGCTATGAGATAGGGTGTGTTCTCAATAGAGACAATCTATGTGTACTATAAAAGCACAATATGCTCAGTTTCATTTAGCCATGTGGAGGAGGAGTGATCAATATAGTGGAAATGGTAAAGGGAGGGTAAGGTGATGGTGCAGAGTGCCACACTGGAGAAAGAAGACTGAGACAAAATTGTGAGTGATTTCAGAGCAGAAATACATCAGTACAAACATAGTCATTATTACAGTATCATAGATTCTAACCAGTGTCTCCTTAAGTATTGTGATTGTATGTGGCTTGATATAGTTATTGGAGCTCGAGAGTGTGTCACAGTCTTCTCATTGTGCTGTCATACCCTTCTGTCTCGGTAAAGTGCTAAAAGCCTGTATAATTACATATCATTTTAAGATCAATTTTATTGTTAAATCACCTCGTGGAGGGGTGTAGTGGTTTATAATTAAGTGCCCTTCCACCCTCGGTGTGTAATAAAATCAACGTTGCTATCTGGTTATCAGAGCAGTTAACTAGGTGAAAATATGTCATTTTGTCAATTAGCATTGTGTCAAGGTTCATGACCTGTGCTGTATGCAACCCGCTTCCTGTTCAGATACAGCCCTCTAGCTTATATAAAACACTACTATTAATGTAGTAACCAATTACATAGCAATGGGCTGTAATAACAAGAATTGTTTGTTGCATGAGTTTTATCATGTGATACTACTACACTATAGCTCTACCTACATGTGACTGTTCCTACAGTACTTCATCATTCTATACATGTGACTGTTGACACACATATATGCACTGCATTCTGTAAAGAGTATAATCCTTGTGTCAATGTTAACAGTCACATGTGTAGAGGCATTCAACAGCTATTGTCTAAATAGTATGATATTGTAGCATTACATGATGAACTGATGCAGGTAGCTATGAGATGAAACTCATGCAACAAACAATTTTTGTTGATGTAACAAATTTATAGCAATAATATCAGCCATTGCATGCAGTTTTGTATATATCTGCTTCAAATACCACTATCAACTGCATGCAAAGACAATAGTGACTACAGTATACATGGTATATATATTAGATACCTGCTGTATTAGCTCCTGTATTGAGTAGCCAGTAGGTTCTCTGGGTACAGTGTCTCCTTGTACTCTTTCAGAAGGAGAAGAAGAGGTTATGCATTTGTGTCAGGATGTTTTCTGGCTGGAGCTGTATAGCCAGTACTATGAGACACTTCTTTGTCATGATCTATTGGGACAATGTGGGGCTCTTCAGTGTCTCTATCTCTTACCTTGCTCTTGGGCCTTTTATGGTTAGGATTACTTGTATCACTGAAGTGTCCACTGGTACTGCGCATGAGCAATAACTTAACGGACAATGGCTTCGAAACTACCAGGACCCGACGACGGACCAGCAGACGCTAATGAACCTCTTCCTAGAGCTGTACCTCGTGATGTGAGCCGCGGTGGATATGACTGTGAGTTCGTGGGGCCGCCGCCAAGTGTGTTTCAAACTAAATGTTTAGTTTGTCTTCAAATTCTGAAGGAGCCTTGTCTCATCAGTTGCTGTGGATACAAGTTCTGTCGAGCGTGTATTGAGCAAATAGAGAAAGACAAAAAGCCGTGTGCATTCTGTAGCGAGCCTAACTTTACGTTCATGCGAGACCGCGGGTTGGAGGGATCCCTGAAAGACTTGGAGGTGTGGTGCTCCTACAGAAAGGAGGGCTGTGAGTGGAAGGGGAAACTTGGGAAGCTAGAAGAACATCTAAATCAAGATCCATCTTCAGAGAATCAGTTGAATGGATGTCAGTTTGTGGCTGTAGAGTGTAATACTATGCACAAGTGTGGGGAGTGGTTCCAGCGTCGCCACATCACTACCCATGAAGCTAAGCAGTGTAAGAAGCGACCTTACTCCTGTGACTACTGTCGTGACTATCACTCTACATTTGAGGATGTAACTGAAGTCCACTATCCTCAGTGTGGCAAGTATCCAGTTGCCTGCCCCAATGACTGTGATGTGTACAAATTTGAAAGACAGAAACTGGAGAGCCATCTGAAGGAGCAATGTCCACTTGTACAGGTTGACTGCCCTTTCCATTTTGCTGGATGTGAGACACAACTGCCTCGCAAAGACATGCGTAAGCACAGGAAAGAGAATGTCATACATCTAACATTTCTGGCAGCAGCCACACAAAAGTTGTTTGCTGAAAACCAACAACTAATGAAAGAAAACCAGGAACTACGACATGAAGTGGGAGCTTTAAAACTAGAAATGCTGCAGTTTGTAAGCCAGTCTGGGTTCCCAGTAGATTATCATGTGAAGCAAACTGATGAGGAAATGCATTTACCAGACTTTTATACACATCCACATGGCTATCGAATGTGTGTGTGTGTGTATCCAAATGGAAATGGAGATGGAGAGGGAACTCATGTTTCAATTTTCACATGCATTATGCAAGGTCCATTTGATAACTACCTGAAATGGCCATTCCGAGGAGATATAACCATCCAGATAGTGAACCAAGTTGGAGATCATGACCACGTAGAGTGGATCATTCCCTACAATGATGCAACACCAAGCAAAATTGCTGGTAAAAGATCTTCTAAAGGGTGGGGGAAACCCCAGTTTCTTGCTCATGACAAATTCCAGTACAATGCTGAAAGGCAGACCCAGTACTTAAAGGATAACACTCTTCACATTCGTGTTATGAAAGTCACACTATGTTAAAAATTTTTTGTTAGTGTATCAAAATTTGATTGTATCAACTCTGGTTATGCATTATGTGTCTGTCTGTCTGTCTGTTTACATGTTGAAATGAAAGTACCAGCAGCTGCAGCTTCAGGGCGACAGAGCTATAGAATGCTATAAATGCTTCATTCAAAAGTAATGGGTGTCATTTGCCTACCACAAAAGTCAGCATGTCAATCCAGAGCTCATTCCTTTAATTTGATGGAATAGGTTATTAATAAAGTTGTTCAAATGCCTATTAGTAACTTGGTGCTAACTGCTACCTAAAATATAAGCTATTGCAGTGCAGTGAGCCTTCTATGCATGTGGCTGCATTATTCACATATATAGTGTATATAAATGGCACATACATCTTGGCTTAGCCCTTAGGCATTTAACACATTGAGGGGTGCACTTCAATTATAGTGCTTATAGTTCCATTATACAGTGTAACCTCTCCCATTAGTGAGCTATACTGTTTCTCCCATGAAGTACATGTACGTGCCATTTTTGTCTGTATACACTGCAACCTGAGCAATGTCCACTCTCCACAGTTCCTTCAGGAATTACACTGGGTTCCTTGCGCTAATGCGACTAAGACAACCACCAAGTGTGTACCAGACCACTAAGAGTAAATGTAAGGTTGTTATCATAACTTGGTGTCACTTTCACTATTTATATAGCGGATCTATATGTCACTATATACAAGACGTTATAGTAGGGGCAACCGCTTACGTTCCAATCACAATAGTGGTACAGAATTTTCTGCCTATATATCTACACACATACTAACAGTGTCAAATCAACAGTATTTTCTGACAGTCTCTAATTAGCGGCTGTAGAGACGTGAGGAATAGCACACAGTACCTCATAGTCAGAGAACCTATAGGCTTTCCATCCAGTGACTATAATGCAGGCTCGTTCCACAGTGTTCACTTCTCCGACGACTAGCTCTCCGCTCTGCTCGTGACGGCCAATGTACAGCTCTCCTCGTTCTCCCTGTACCGCGTATGCAGGGATTTTCCCGTTTCCCGCGTGTACCCATTTTAGAGTGACGATGTTAGGATCGCACACCAAAGCGAAGTATTCCTTAGAGACCCTGGTAGTGGTAGTGAGCCTGGTGCCCCGACGACCTGGCCACTTTAGCGGGATGAAGTTTTCCATCGGGAGCTTGGACTAGAGCCACGTAGAGCGGCTCGCGATGGCCGCCGCGATGACCGCCCTCCACGGCTCCATGGGGAACGTTTCCTCCGCTGGCACTTACCCAAGTAAGTCCGGTGACTGAAATATGAGCACTTGGGTTCATGTTGAGCCTCACTTCACAGGGCCTTCCCACCGCTTGCGCATGCGCACTAATTTCCGTAAAATCTCAGCAAGCTCGAATTCAAGTTCCGGTTCGGGTACGCGACTGACAATGAGTTTCTTTTAGCAGCTTACGGCCTGAGCGCTCTCTTATCTGGGGGTTACCCTGGCTACACGTACTTGTATATTAATTAACATTAGCTATATAGGATACATAAATGGACAATCACACATTGTACAGCAGATCTTATTGCAGTAAAGCTATGTAAAACTCGAGATTGTTTTACCCCTTATGTGGTCTCTCCCTCTCCCTTCCCCTCCCCCTGACCCCCCTCCCTCTCCCTCTCCCTCTCCGTCTCTCTCTCTCTTCCTTGAAAACAACCTCAGTCTTTCTAAAAAACCTGTTTTGGAGAGGAATAATTGATGAAAATGTCATGATTTTGAGTAACCAAACTTCTGAAAACAACTTTCTATTTATTTACACTGCATGCCAACAAATACACAATGACTCACAATTTTTTTTCATGAGAAAATCTCCACTGCATGCAGCAGATGAGTGTGAGTTAATTGGCAAGTCTTTGTTAGCATGCAGTGTGAATGAAGAAAAGTTCACTAGTACTCAACTAATTGATGTAGTGGCATGATTCTAAATGACTCACTTTACTTCAATCAATTATTGTTATCACTTATAGTTGACTTCCTCATTCATAGTTACTGTAGTAAATGTTATTTTCAGAACAGCTGTGACTTAAAATCGTGCCACTTCAACTGTATCACTGAGTTCCTCATTTATAGCTAGTAGAACTTGTTGAGATCCTCATTTATAAAATGATGTTTTCAGAACTGTGTAGCTTAAATCATGCCATGTATCACTTATATATGATTGATTGTGATTCACCTAGTACTGAAAACAACTAAATGAGGAACTCAACTAGCTAGATCTATAAGTTTATACAACATTTCAGAACTGGAGACTCCATTAAAGACAATTGTTGACTTCCTCGTCATTTATAGTATAGTAATATCAGAACCGAGTGACTTAAATCATGCCACTTAACTGTAGTTTGAGTTTTTCATTTAGTTGTTTTCAGAACTGGCCCGGTTGAATCACAATCAAGCCACTGCAATCAGTTCCTCATTTATATAACATCAGAACTGGGCACTGACAATCTGTTGACTTCAAAATCAGAACTGCATGGGTGATGTAAATCATCTGTAATATATATAGCTAATGAGTTCCTCATTTATAGTATATAATTTTCAGAACTCAGTGAATCACAATCACTAGTACTTCAACCCACTTGTTGATTTCCTCATTTCTTTTGAGTTAATTCCTCATTTATAGTATAGTGAAGTGTTGTTTTCAGAACTTGGCACTTAACTTCAATCATAGTTGAGTTCCTCATTTATAGTAGTGAAGTGTTGTTTTCGGAACTTGGCACTCAACTTCAATCAATCAATTGGTTGACTTCCTCATTTATTACGCATGCGCAACAAATAGTACAATTTGCCCGCTACGTGCTGTTGCGAGGGTATATAAAGTAGAGGACTGGATTATAGTTTGAGGACTGCATTAGTTTGAGCAATCTGCCAATATGAACCCCAGCGCTCACATAAAAGTCGACGGACTGTCCTGGGTGAAAGGAAGCGGAGGATACATTCCCGAAGGAGCTGTGAAGGGTGGATATCGCTCAGGTGGCGAGAGTCTTTACGTCGGTCTTGTCGAAGTTGACGGAAAATTTCGTCCTGCTAAAGTGGCCGGGTCTTCCAGAGGCGCCAGCTATCACTACCAGTCTACAGAGAAGAAGTCCAATGATTACCTCATCTTGGTCTGCAATCCCGACGCGGCAGTGGATCTGAAGTGGATTCACGCAACAAACGGGGAAATTCCGCAATATGCGGTACAGGGATACCGGAGCGAACTCTACATCGGCCGTCACATGCAGAGCGGAGAGCAAGTCGTCGGAGAAGTGGACAAAGCCGAGCAGGTCTGCACTGTAGTGACTCAAATGAAGGCCCACTCGTTCCCCGACTACGAGGTACTCTGCGCTATTCCAAAAGCTACAGATGCAGCTGCTACTAACTAGATCTAGTCGGTAGTGGACAGCAAGTGCATTGGACACTGAATATTGACTTAGTACATGTACAGATTGCTAAGATAGTGTTTTCTGGAACACTAAGCTATTATAATGCACGTAAATTTATTGAATTACATTGCAAAAATGCAGTTATCTCAAAGTTGCATGTTCATGATCAGTGAACGTGTTCGTTTCACTTTTTGCGTGCATGGGCACGCGGAACCTTGCAATGTGCAAGGCTTTTGCGATACGTAGTTATACTGTTCACATTACTCTATTATATCGTGCTTATTGTGTGTCCTAAGTTGAAATATTTCTCTGTCAGTGGCTGTAGAGTACATCATCAATCAGTTTCTCCTTAACAAAGAATTTGCTGTAGTACATCCTAACCACAGAAAGGATTCCCGCGCGCACTGAGTGGGCGTGGTAACATCGCTGGGTCATGGGACGCCGAAACAGCAAGAGCGAGAGAGGAAACGATGCCACAGCTGGAGCTTGAAACGATACCTTCCGTCAAAAAAGAAGGGCAATGATGTGGTTGCAGCTGGTTCGGCTGGCTCGGAGTCGCTTCCCCAGCTTTAACTTCTGTCAGTCGTACACAGCAGTCTGAACATCAGCGAATCCGATTGTACCGCAACCGGATCCTTTGAACAACCGATTCCTTCGGCCGAAAACTGTAGTGGTCTGTTCTAGGGTAACTATTCACGTGAATAGGAAACAGTCTTCGACTGCACATTGCTCCTTCAGATGGCTCTCCAGTTTCTGCCTCTTGATCATATGCTCATCACAGTCATTGGGGCAGGCAACTGGATACTTGCCACACTGAGGATAGTGGACTTTAGTTACGTCCTCAAATGTAGAGTGATAGTCTCGACAGTAGTCACAGGAGTAAGGTCGCTTCTTACACTGCTGAGTTTCGTGGGTAGGGAAGTGGCGACGCTGGAACCACTCCCCACAATTGTGCGTGCACTCTACAGCCACAAACTGACATCCATTCAACCGATTCTCTGAAGATGTATCTCGATTCAGATGTTCTTCTAGCTTCCCAAGTTTCCCCTTCCATTCACAACCCTCCTTTCTGTAGGAGCACCACACCTCCAAGTCTTTCAGGGATCGTTCCAATGCGCGTTCTCGTATGAACGTAAAATCAGGCTCGTTACAGAGTGCACACGGCTTTTTGTCTTTCTCCATTGGTTCAATACACTCTCGACAGAACTTGTGTCCACAGCAACTGACAATGCAAGGCTCCTTCAGGACTAGCAGACAAACGGGACACTCAGTTTGAAGTACACTTGGTGGCGACTTCACGAACTCACAGTCATGTCCACACTGCCTCTCTTTACTTCTATGACGAGGTATAGCTTTAGGGAGGAGCTGGGTGGGAAGAACTCTCTCATCTCTGCTGGTCTATCATCATTTTCTAACGTTGCCTCTCGCATTTTAGAAAAGTGGGTAGATCATAACAAATACTGATGACACAACGTAGTAAGTGCGCATGCGCAGTAATACGAAGACTGTTATGTGAGCGCTGGTTGGCAGTCCTCCAACGGAATGTGGCGGGCAAATTATACGCTGATTGGCTATTTATTGCGCATGCGTAATAAATGAGAAGTTGAGTGCCGTTCCGAAAACATTTTACCATATACTGTAGATGAGGACTCAACAAGTGGGTTAAAGTGATCCACCCAGTTCAATGAGGAACTCTATAAGTGATACATGGCATGATTTATTAAGTTACACAGTTTTAAGTTAATTCAATCAGTTTCTCTCTTGAGCCCCAAAGAATTTGCTGTAGTACTAACCATAGAAAGGCTATATCAGCTACATGATACAATATACATACACTAGAGCAGGACATGCACCGGATGCCCAGCCTTGAGAACTGGGACGGTGGGTTGAAGATCTTTTATGGCTAGCCAACTCTCCCCACACAATACATGTACATGCATGTGTGTGATAGAAATAAACATGCAAATTTCATGCAAACACAAATGAATCTGACATATAAATTTCGTAGACTTATACTCTGCAAGAGATATATGTAAGAGAGAGTGATACAATACAACAGACAGTTTTTGTGCACTGAAAATCAGATGAGGTTGAGTTGATGATGAATGTGCTTGACTACACTTCACCAAAGTTTGTGTGTCCAGTGATTTTAGCATGTTCCTGTGCCTCTGTCTGACCTCTGAGAGACACTCCACAGGCTAGACACCTCAGAGAGAATCGAGCCACATCAGTAAACTGTCGAGCCTGCACACATGACAGGGGCGTAAGAAGATGCCAGTGCATGAGATATTATACAGTGGTACTCCTCTAATCAGTACACCCTGAAATGGTGGCACCTTGATAACCTCCCAAATTTCTACTCATATGACTCTTCAGGCTTTCCAGCATGAACTAACACATACAAACTTGTACCTACATCACGTACATACATCACCAACAATATGGCGTATATGCTTTCTGCTCACAGTTATTGTGAAATATACGAGCTCACCACGCACACATGCACAACACACACACACACACACACACACACACACACACACACACACACACACACACACACACACACACGCACACACACACACACACATACCTGATAGGCATTCCTCGCCAGATCAGATGCCATCACTAACACACTGCTATCAGAGACAGGGAACACTCTCAACAGCACAGCTCCTCCCCCTCCCTCCATCACTAGTGGGTCATAGTGAATACCATCGTATATGAGAAGAGCCCTTTCTGAATATCCTCTGTCTTCCCCTGAGAGAGAGAGAGAGGGGGAGAGAGAGAGGGAGGGGGAGAGGGAGAGGGGGAGGGGGAGGGGGAGGGGGAGGGGGAGGGGGAGTTGGAGGGGGAGTTGGAGGGGGAGGGGGAGGGGGAGGGAGAGGGAGAGGGAGAGGAAGAGGGAGAGGGAGAGGGAGGGGGAGAGGGAGAGGGAGAGGGAGCAGTGGACACTGAATATTGACTTACACTAAGCTATTTGCATATATATATACATTGATGATGAATTACACTGCAAAAATGGTCAGTATTCTGAGGTTTTAATTATCTCTGTTCAGTGTGTCCGTCACCAAAGTGTCCTGTATATCAAGGTGTCCTCACTTCAGGGTGTCCTGATTAGCAAGGCTCCTGGCATACATCAGTACAAATCAGAGTTAACAGGCCATGTGCATGTACGACCGACTGACACTCACCAAATCTGTCAATTCTCTGAGACTGTACATCCACAACATCCAACTCAATCTGATAGTACTCACTGAATATCGACAACTCAATGGCTCCTGTAGCAGAAGGAGAAACTTCTCTGATACCATTTTCTAATGCATTACTGAATATGCGTGCATAGCACACTTAGCCATATTAGAAGTACATGTACTAAGGAAGAAGAGAGATACAATCCAGACAAACAAGATGTATAATACAGGGGCGGAGCAACAGGCCCGGCAGACCTGGTGGCCGCCGGACTAGTATTAGCTGCTAAAGGACACGCATGCACATGCACACATGATTACCCGACTCCGCCCTCATTGTACAACAAGCTACAATTTCACACGCAGGACCAATTGAAATTTGCTTCCGTCACCACCAGACCAGGCAAACCAGACAGATAACACACAGACAAGATATACATGTATGTATATACATACATGTAGCAATATTCAAGGGACACCTGGATGCACAGCCTTGAGAACTGGGATGGTGGGCTATGAATAGACTTACCTCCCCATGACTCATCTCTGAGTAGCCAATGGACGTATTGCTGGTTGGTCTTCCCTAGCATCACAGTGGTGTATCGTTGTGGGTTGGAGAGAATAATACATAAAATTATACGCTGATTGGCTATTTATTGCGCATGCGTAATAAATGAGAAGTTGAGTGCCGTTCCGAAAACATTTTACCATATACTGTAGATGAGGACTCAACAAGTGGGTTAAAGTGATCCACCCAGTTCAATGAGGAACTCTATAAGTGATACATGGCATGATTTATTAAGTTACACAGTTTTAAGTTAATTCAATCAGTTTCTCTCTTGAGCCCCAAAGAATTTGCTGTAGTACTAACCATAGAAAGGCTATATCAGCTACATGATACAATATACATACACTAGAGCAGGACATGCACCGGATGCCCAGCCTTGAGAACTGGGACGGTGGGTTGAAGATCTTTTATGGCTAGCCAACTCTCCCCACACAATACATGTACATGCATGTGTGTGATAGAAATAAACATGCAAATTTCATGCAAACACAAATGAATCTGACATATAAATTTCGTAGACTTATACTCTGCAAGAGATATATGTAAGAGAGAGTGATACAATACAACAGACAGTTTTTGTGCACTGAAAATCAGATGAGGTTGAGTTGATGATGAATGTGCTTGACTACACTTCACCAAAGTTTGTGTGTCCAGTGATTTTAGCATGTTCCTGTGCCTCTGTCTGACCTCTGAGAGACACTCCACAGGCTAGACACCTCAGAGAGAATCGAGCCACATCAGTAAACTGTCGAGCCTGCACACATGACAGGGGCGTAAGAAGATGCCAGTGCATGAGATATTATACAGTGGTACTCCTCTAATCAGTACACCCTGAAATGGTGGCACCTTGATAACCTCCCAAATTTCTACTCATATGACTCTTCAGGCTTTCCAGCATGAACTAACACATACAAACTTGTACCTACATCACGTACATACATCACCAACAATATGGCGTATATGCTTTCTGCTCACAGTTATTGTGAAATATACGAGCTCACCACGCACACATGCACAACACACACACACACACACACACACACACACACACACACACACACACACACACACACACACACACACACGCACACACACACACACACATACCTGATAGGCATTCCTCGCCAGATCAGATGCCATCACTAACACACTGCTATCAGAGACAGGGAACACTCTCAACAGCACAGCTCCTCCCCCTCCCTCCATCACTAGTGGGTCATAGTGAATACCATCGTATATGAGAAGAGCCCTTTCTGAATATCCTCTGTCTTCCCCTGAGAGAGAGAGAGAGGGGGAGAGAGAGAGGGAGGGGGAGAGGGAGAGGGGGAGGGGGAGGGGGAGGGGGAGGGGGAGGGGGAGTTGGAGGGGGAGTTGGAGGGGGAGGGGGAGGGGGAGGGAGAGGGAGAGGGAGAGGAAGAGGGAGAGGGAGAGGGAGGGGGAGAGGGAGAGGGAGAGGGAGCAGTGGACACTGAATATTGACTTACACTAAGCTATTTGCATATATATATACATTGATGATGAATTACACTGCAAAAATGGTCAGTATTCTGAGGTTTTAATTATCTCTGTTCAGTGTGTCCGTCACCAAAGTGTCCTGTATATCAAGGTGTCCTCACTTCAGGGTGTCCTGATTAGCAAGGCTCCTGGCATACATCAGTACAAATCAGAGTTAACAGGCCATGTGCATGTACGACCGACTGACACTCACCAAATCTGTCAATTCTCTGAGACTGTACATCCACAACATCCAACTCAATCTGATAGTACTCACTGAATATCGACAACTCAATGGCTCCTGTAGCAGAAGGAGAAACTTCTCTGATACCATTTTCTAATGCATTACTGAATATGCGTGCATAGCACACTTAGCCATATTAGAAGTACATGTACTAAGGAAGAAGAGAGATACAATCCAGACAAACAAGATGTATAATACAGGGGCGGAGCAACAGGCCCGGCAGACCTGGTGGCCGCCGGACTAGTATTAGCTGCTAAAGGACACGCATGCACATGCACACATGATTACCCGACTCCGCCCTCATTGTACAACAAGCTACAATTTCACACGCAGGACCAATTGAAATTTGCTTCCGTCACCACCAGACCAGGCAAACCAGACAGATAACACACAGACAAGATATACATGTATGTATATACATACATGTAGCAATATTCAAGGGACACCTGGATGCACAGCCTTGAGAACTGGGATGGTGGGCTATGAATAGACTTACCTCCCCATGACTCATCTCTGAGTAGCCAATGGACGTATTGCTGGTTGGTCTTCCCTAGCATCACAGTGGTGTATCGTTGTGGGTTGGAGAGAATAATACCTGCTGCCAGCTGGCGTAAATCAGAGGGGGAATCCCTGTCATTACTGATTAAGTAGCTGTGTGGGGGATCATGTGATGATGTAATGAGTCATTCAGATGAAATGAGAAGGCTTTTCAGGTTTTTTAGGGGGTGGGTCAAGGGGGCAAGGGGGGCAAGGGGGGCAATTCACTTCCCCTGAAAGTGGCCCCTGAGATGGACAATAATCAATTCAACACAGGACAGTCTCAATACAAGGCTAGCCCCCCTCAATTTAGGAAGTCCAGACTCCCCCCCCCACCCCCCGAAAAATCCCTGCTTGTAAATACAGTGAAACCTCTCTAATCCAGACACTTTGGGAAGGAAGAAAGTGTCCTGATTGAAGTGTCCTGTAAAACAGCTTCACATATCGAATGACTTCATTTCAGGGTGTCCTGATAAGAGAGGTGTCCTGATTAGAGAGGTTCCACATGTACCGTTACATGCCACACCTGATACAACGAAAGAGACACGAGTTGTCGGCAGGAACAATTCTGTAAACAAGAAAATAATCATTCCATCATAATATGCCAATTGATTATAGCCATGTCTCCAGGCTCAACATCCTTGCACATGCAATTGTCGCAAATAGTGACCTTTGAACTCCTATAAGAATAAGCGGAGGGAGGTTCAAAGTTCACGTCTTGCAATAATTGCAACTGTGCAGATGGAAAACCTAGAGGTGGTAAGTATACAAACCAAATATAGAGAATTAAACACTTGTTGGTAATTAATTACTAGTGGCTAACAGTAACATGTGCCTGTTCTTCAGGTTGAGAGATGCTTTGCCTTGAGTTATGTTGCTTTGTGTGTGTGATTCGTCCCCAGCCAGCCGAGCTGCCTCGGTAGCTCAGTTGGTAGAGCATCCTAGTACGCAGGTTTGAGTCCCATCTGAGGCAGTTTTTTCTTTGAAAATAACTGTCTTGAGTGAGTTGTGTTGTATTGTATTGCTTTGTGAGTCTCGTGGTTTGATTATTTCATGCAGGGTTTAATCTAGACATGTGTCCTTGAAGGGCAAAATTAATAATTGTAGAAACTTGGGGGGGGGGGGGGGCACATTTGGCAGGGCAGGAGAGGGATGGTTGATGGTGTCATATGCTTGGGGGGGCAACTGAAATCCTTGGGGGGGCATTTGCCCCCTGTGCCCCCCAGGATTAAACACTGACATGTATATGCTACCACTGACACATAAAGAATACAGGTAGCATACAGAGGAGGGGTGCACTGGAATTTCTCCCCCCCCTCAGATTGCCTCAGAATCCATCTCATACAACGTAAAATACAAAATATTCTGGGGGGGGGGGGGGCATGCCACCAGACCACTTACAATCATACCTCCTAGCAAGTCTTGGCTTGGAATGAGGCAGCAGGTAGCTGTAGCAGAGTCCCATCCCCCCGTCTCCCCCTCCCTCTCTCTCCGTCTCACTTGTAGTCTCACACTGAGACGACGTGCTTCCTGAACTCGTTGACCTCTCGTAATTCTGTAGACGATTATTTGATGGTGTTGGGTGTTCTGTACTCTTGTCTTCTTCACTCTGGGTCAGATCAATCACTTGCAATGGAGCTCCTGAAGGAACGGAGAGGAGGAACAGGCGATAGTGAACTACATGTATATGGAACAAAGCAGACATTGTCTAGCAATTTTCACTTACATCACTTTATACATGACTGCAATATTAGAGAACACCTATAATTAGAACACCAGGTGTCCTGATTTAAGGGTTTGAAAAGTTCACGGATTTGGTATTTGCATCTAACCACCCAAAGTACAACATACATTTCAGCACCTTTGTAAACCACACACTGTTTCTAAGTGTCATTAGTACATAGATGGCTATCTAGCACAGCACATTGAAACCATCTATGTACTAATGACACTTAAACACTGTGTATAGTACAGGCTCCTGTTGTAAAGGTGCTGTAAGATATATCCAACCAGTCCACTATACACAGAATGTATAGTGTCATTACCCACATGTACATTACAGTCCATATCTGACAGCTTACCAGTATGGCTGTGATGGATGTCGTGATTCTCCCTCAGCTCTGACAGTTCACTGACGATAATAGTCTCTCCCGACTTCAGGTCAAGGTCTCTGAGACTAATGGCTGGATTGTAGGTGGGAATCTCCTTGGGTGGGTAGCCACTCAGCACTGCAAGTAGAGTTTACATTAGCAGGGCTTATTTCAGGGGGGGAGTGAACGGCACATACGAAAAATCTTGGGGGTGGGGGGCAACATGAAGCACGTGTGGCTGTATATGAGGAGCCACAGACTTAGGGGGGCAAAACTTTTGAAGGGGGGGCAAATGTCCCCCCTGTCCCCCTAATAGAAACCTTGATTAGTCTAGCAAGCTAGCTCCTTTTTCCTCCGTTCTTTTCATACTGAATTTGGTTGTGAGCAAAAAAAGGGTTTATATAGCTTGCTAGACTAAATGTACATGCATTTGATTGCTTTGGCCTTGATTGACGAATGTATGCATGATTCAACCTAACCAGCTGAGCTTTCTGAGTGGCTTAGTTGGTAAGAACGTCGCCTAGAATGTGAGTGTCGTAGGTTCACAAATGATCTGGGGACACACTAAAGTGTCCTGATTAGTGAGGTGTCCTCGTTTAAGGGGTTGGAAAGTACACAAACACAATATTTGGTACGGCAAAACGTGTCCTGTTTATTGAGGTGTCATCATTTCAGGGGTCCTAATTAGAGGGGTTCCACTGTAATGACCTTTTTGTGAGAGAGGTTGGATTCCAGTTTTTCCTTCCAGTAGTTGCTGCAGGTGAACTAATGGAGAGTCTGATACTAGAGTGTCCAGTACAAAGCGGCCAGCCTTACTTTGTACACGTAGCACCTTGAGAGGGAGGGAGGGAGGGAGGGAGGGAGGGAGGGAGGGAGGGAGGGAGGGAGGGAGGGAGGGAGGGAGGGAGAGAGAGAGAGAGAGAGAGAGAGAGAGAGAGAGAGAGAGAGAGAGAGAGAGAGAGAGAGAGAGAGAGAGAGAGAGAGAGAGAGAGAGAGAGAGAGAGAGAGAGAGAGAGAGAGAGAGAGAGAGAGAGAGAGAGAGAGAGAGAGACAGAGAGAGAGAGAGAGAGAGAGAGAGAGAGAGAGAGAGAGACAGAGAGAGAGAGAGTATAATCACATATAACTCTCCATAGTCCTTACTAACTCAAAGTACTCCACACACTACACACCATACCTAAAGTACATACACACACTTGAGATTTCACGAGCACAAGTAGGATGAGTGCATACACTTTCACTAATAGCCCAACGAGCGGTTTTAATCCACACCATTAGTGTTCTTTTACATATATATCCACTTACCATCTTGTTTGCCATGTCGTGGTATTACTGCCGAGTACAGACGCTTATACAATACACGCAGCTCAAATTTCAGCGTCTAACTCACTCGAATTAAAGCTCTCTCACTTTTGCTGAATCGGCAAACATTGCTGCAAACAATTAATTAACCTTTGACCTTTTGTATGACTGATACCGTACTGTGCTGAGAAACGCTGCTTAGATATTTCGTCAGTCAGTGAGGTAGTGTTCATTACAGACGAAGTGAGCTCAAGACATGGCTGCTCTATCGTGGGCAATTTCTCGCAACGGGCGCAAACTCTCCAAGGTGAGGGCCGAGGGTGGACTCGCGCGTAGAGAGTGATTTGTGAGCGCCATATAAGGTGCCATTTTGTACGTGTATCTCTAAGCGCGGGCGGATGTTTGGTTGCAAAGGAAACAATTTGTGTGATTTTGTTACAAATTGCAGGGTTAATTAGAGGGCTGGGGTTGGGGTAATAAATGGGGGCGTGGCACGGGAACTACACTACTCACAAACATTTTTACCACAGGTTCTGCAGTCGACTTTCTCCGTCACTGCTAGCCGCTCTCTATCAACTCTCAAAGTATGTACATATGTTTATGTCAGTATACAGTGGAACATCTCTAATCAGGACACCCTTGGGACAGAAGAAAGTGTCCTGATTAGCGAGGTGTCCTGATTTCAGGGGTTAAATTGTACACAAACATGGCATTTGGGACAGCAGAAAGTGTCCTGTTTATTGAGGTGTCCTCATTTCAGGGTGTCCTGATTAGAGGGGTTCCACTGTATTCGTCAATGTACATGTACCTGTATGTGGATTCCACTGTAAAAGTGTTGATTTCTATTCCCATTCTTCCATTCCAGCATGAGGGAATTGAAGTGGCGCTCACTCAGAATCCCAGACCCAAGTCTGATGTTAAGGATCTGAAGTTTGGGTCCGAGTTCTCCGATCATATGCTGCTATGCAACTGGACAAATGAAAAAGGATGGGACGTCCCGAAAATCGTCCCGTATGGTAATCTCTCTCTGTCTCCAGCATTGAGTGCTCTTCACTATTCTACAGAGGTAAGCTAACAGAGATGTGGTACTTATTTCTGTGTACAGTGTAACCTAGAAGAGGTACGACAGGCTGATATCGGAGGAGGTTGGTCATGCACACGTAATTCAGCATCACAAGTCATGTGACACTAATTGCCTGTTCCCTGGGCCTCATGGTGCTGACAGGATCAAGCGATTTGTTAGCTTATTACGACTGTTCTGCCCCTAGGACACTTTAGATCTCTCTCCTGAGACAAGACTACAGCGAGGTTTCAAAAGGTTCCAAATTTTTTAATCAGTGCCACAGTTCACGTGATCTGTGATGACACATGCCCAACCTCCTCTGGGCTGACATCGTAGAGCAAAGCCACGCCCCTAAAATGTAATTAGTAGATGCTTGCACACACTTCGACGAGTCGGAAGTACACAGTGAGTCAGTGGCCAGGTACCAGTCAGTCAACCGTAAAAAGTTAGGTCTTAGCCCTCTCTATGTGAACGCAGAACACTCGGCAAAGTTGACTGTTTTATACAATCATGGATTTCCCAGTTTTGCTGTCATCAGTATTTTATTACTAACACGTGATGTTCTCCTACCTCTCGGAGTGGTACCCCTCTAATTATGACCCTCCTGCAAAAACCACATCAGTAATCCAGACACCTTTTCCGTCTTAAATACTGTTTTCCATATACAGAATATACCTGCATGAAGTATACATTGGGTGGGGCTTCCGTTGACTGTTGATGCTCATGAATAATTCATAAGCATTTGTTTATATGTATGCATGAATAGGGTTAAACTTTCTTCTTGCAGTGTTTTGAGGGGTTAAAGGCATACAAGGGAGTGGATGGAAAGGTGCGGCTGTTTCGACCGATGGAGAATATGAAGCGTTTGAGCAGATCTGCTGTTGCTGCTAGCCTGCCGGTGAGGCTGTGTGAAGATATGCAGAGGCAGAGAACCTGGGGGGGCAGGGGGGGCTTGAGCCCCCCCACTTTTTGATAAGGGGGGGCTCAGCCCCCCCAAAATTTGGTTGTCAATGGGTCAAATGAAGAATGTAAAATTTTAGAATGAATGTATATAGTGAACTTCATGAACGTCGAGCCCCCCCACTTTTGACATGGTGTCTCTGCCCCTGATATGTGTGATTCCGGCAGCCAGCCGAGCTGCCTTGGTAGCTGGGTTGGTAAGAGCATCTGTCTAGAATGCAGAATGTCATGGGTTCCTGCCCAAGATGGTGAAAATGGTATCTTTTGTTGTGTTAAAATATTCGTATACATGCACACAACTATATGCTTCATTGTTACCTACAATATTTTAATGGAAGCATTAGATAATTACTGTAAACCACAACTGTTTTGTCTACCCTGGTCTATATGAGTGCAATCTCTGCACAGCCTTTGCACAATAGTATGCCAATGCACTTGGTAAATTTTGTGGAGGCTGAAAAGCGAGCAGTAGTTGGGGGTAGCTGGGGTCTAACAGAAGTATGAATCTGGTTACGGAGCAGCTTTGTAATTACTGTAAACCACAACTGTTTTAGTCAGTGTGGTCTATATAAATGCACTTCTCGGACTTACTTTTGTCACTTACTTTTATCATTGTGTTGTCCAGGATACTTTTTATAATTTTTGCAAGGCTGAAAGGCCTAATAAATCCAATATTTATTTATTTGTGTGGCAGTGTGCAGCCAAGTGTTGCTGGAGTTTGCTAGTGCCATACTGGGTATTATGTTAGTTGAATGCTACGCATTGTTGGCAGGGAGAGTGCCCACGTATAACATTACTGTATGTACATCACCAAAAATCGGCCTTTGACATGACTAGGAGGGCTTGCTCCGCTCGCCAATGATGCCTGTTGTTTGTCTACAAGTACATGTATGTGCAGTGTTCTTAGGACTTTGCATTGAAGCAACCAAAAGCGATCTCATTAGGGAGTGTACACAGTTGCACAAGTCAGGCAGTCATGAAAGACAAGTTGTGACATATGCAATACATTCCCCAATAGACTCTATATACACAGTCATCACTACCATACTGTGTGACTTGAAGTCCACATCACAGAAACACTCTTTCTAGTTGCAAACAGTATAACTACTCTCTTTTTCATGTCAGGCATTTAATAAGATGCTTTTTGCTTGAATTGACCAGGATAGCCTGCACATACCATAATGAGTTCAAATTTTACTTGTACCCAGCAGGTGAGCTTGCCCTTCTCACCAATATGCACTTCACTCACCTGGTATAACCATCTGTCTATATTACTTCTCATGACTAGTGAGGTGTCCTCAGTTGAGGGAGAGATATACATGTACAAATTGCTTTTTGGCCATCCTATGTGGGTGTAGGGAGGGCCTAACAGAAGTATGAATATGATTAGGGAGCCACACTACTGTGCAGTGATATACATGTGTAGTCAGGTCTGTAATTACAGTCAACCACAACTGTTTTAGTCAGTCTGGTCTATATAAGTGCACTTCTGGCAAGGAGGGATCACACGTAGCAGTTAGTTGAAGTGTTTTTCAATTTTTGGAAGGCTGAAAAGCCTGAAATTTCAGTGTTTGTGTTATTTATTGTTAGTTGCAGTGAGGGTGGGTGATGTTAGTGGTGCAATTGTTGGTATTCACTACTCTGTAGACTCAAGTGCCAGCTTGGAGAGTGTGTTTATCAATATCTACATGGTGTACCCACATGTAGTTACAACCAACAGTATAACTACTGTCTTCTTCGTGTGTTATACATTTGATTATGCATGCTTATCAAGGATCTTGTTAAAATTGACCAGGACTAGCCCTAGCCCTCACACACATACTGTAATGAGTTTGAATGTTACGTGCACCCAGCAGGTAAGCTTGCCCTTCTCACCAATATGTTCTTCATTCACCTGGTGTAACCATCTGTCTACATTACTTCTCATGACTAGTGAGGTGTCCTCAGTTGAGGGAGAGATATACATGTACAAATTGCTTTTTGGCCATCCTATGTGGGTGTTGGGAGGGCCTAACTATATTATGTGGTGGAGATATTGACTGGGTGGTGGGAGGACCTAACAGAAGTATGAATATGATTAGGGAGCCACACCGCTGCGCAGTGACGTATTACTGTAAACCACAACTGTTTTAGTCAGTCTGGTGTATAAAGTTGCACTTCTCTAGTTTTCACTTGTCCAGCAACACAGAGTTGTGCAGTGAAGAACTCTTTTAATTTTTGGAAGGCTGAAAAGCCTACTAAATCCAGCATCAATTTATGTGGCATTGCCCAGCCAACTGTTGCTAGAATGCTGAGTTTATGGCTCTCTGACATGTTGTGTAGCTCTCACTGATGTGTCCACTGTGATGACCTTGTTTCGTAAGTACATGTGTATATGCTTGACTTCTGTTGCCTACAGAAGTCAATCTGATTAGGGCATGCACGCACACAGCTCCCACAAGGTAGGCAATCATTTTAAGAGAAAGACAAGTTGTGACACGTGCAATACATTCCACAATACAGTGGAACCTCTCTAATCCAGACACCCTAGGGACAGAAGAAAGTGTCCTGATTAGTGAGGTGTCCTGATTTCAGGGGTTAAATTGTACAAAACATGGCATTCGGGACAGCAAAAAGTGTCCTGTTTATCAAGCTGTCCTCATTTCAGGGTGTCCTGTTTAGAGGGGTTCCACTGTAGTCCATCCCTACATACACATTCATCACTACCATACTCTGTGACCTGAAGTCCACATCACAGACACACTCTAGTTGCAAACAACAGCTGGTAGAACTACTCTCTTTTTCATGTCACACATACTGTAATGAGTTTGAATTTTACCATAATGAGGTCGAATTTTACTTGTACCCAGCAGGTGTGCTTGCCCTTCTCACCAATATTCACTTCATTCACCTGGTATCACCATCTGTCTACATTACTTCTCATGACTAGTGAGGTGTCCTCAGTTGAGGGAGAGATAGACAAACTGCTTTTTGGCCATCCTATGTGGGTGTAGGGAGGGCCTAACTATATTATGTGGTGGAGATATTGACTGGGTGTTAACAGAAGTATGAATATGATTAGGGAGCCACATGGCTGCACAGTGATATAGTCAGGTTTTTAATTACTGTGAACCACAACTATTTGAGTCAGTCTGGTCTATATAAGTGCACTCTGCAAGTCATGTGGTCAGCCATTTGTCGTATTTAATGATGTTTTCAATTTTTGGAAGGCTGAAAAGCCTAAACTTTATTACTATTCACAGTTAGTTGCAGTGTGTTGGTGACTAGCAAACTGTTGCTAGTGCAGTTCCCTAATCTGCAAACTATAACTGGCAGCTAGGAGAGTAGTGTTTATCAATATCTACACAGTGTGTCTAGTTACAACCAACAGTTTAACTCCTCCCTTTTTTGTGTTAGACATTTGATTATGATGCTTTATTGACCAGGACTAGCCCTAGCCCTCACACACACAAACCGTAATGAGTTTGAATTTTACTTGCACCCAGCAGGTGAGCTTGCCCTTCTCACCAATATGTCCTTCATTAACCTGGTATCACCGTCAGTCTACATTACTTCTCATGACTAGTGAGGTGTCCTCAGTTGAGGGAGATATACATGTACAAACTTGGCTTTTTGGCCATCCTATGTGGGTGTTGGGAAGGCCTAACTATATTATGTGGGTGGAGATATTGACTCAGTGGTGAGAGGGCCTAACAGAAGTATGAATCTAATTAGGGAACCACACTATAGTCAGGTCTTTAATTACTGACAACCACAACTGATTTAGTCAGTCTGGTCTATATAAGTGCACTTTTACAGTCTAAGGTCAACCTGTATTGTATGCACATTATACCTACTTTTTTCAATTTTTGGAAGGCTGAAAAGCCTAAACTTTCCAAGTTTTGTTACCAGTTAGTTGCAGTGTGTTGGTGACTAGCTAACTGTTGCTAGTGCAATAGTTGATATTCACTACTCTGCAAACTCAACTGGCAGCTTGGAGAGTGTGTTTATCAATATCTACACGATGGATCTGGTTACAACCAACAGTGTAACCACCCTCTTTTTCGTGTTAGGTATTTGATGATACTTTTCTCGAGTGTATCAAGGATCTTGTTAAAATTGACCAGGACTAGCCCTAGCCCTCACACACACATACCATAATGAATTTGAATTTTACTTGCACCCAGCAGGTGAGCTTGCCCTTCTCACCAATATGTCCTTCATTCACCTGGTATCACCATCTCTCTACATTACTTCTCATGACTAGTGAAGTGTCCTTCAGTTGAGGGAGAGATAGACAAACTGCTTTTGGCCATCCTATGTGGGTGTTGGGAGGGCCTAACTGTATTACGTGGGTGGAGATATTGACTGGGTGGTGGGAGGGCCTAACATGAAGTATGAATCTAATTAGGGAGCCGCACTACTGCGCAGTGATATAGTCAGGTGTTTAATTACTGTCAACCACAACTATATGAGTCAGGCTGGTCTATATAAATGTAAGTGCACTTCTATGCACAGGAGTGTTGCGGTCTGCGGAGTCTTAGGCTGGACTGTTTTCAATTTTTGGAAGGCTGAAAAGCCTAAACTTTTGAGTGTTAACCAGTTATTAACCCTCGCGCATGCGTAGGGAGGGTTATTGTAGTCTGTCTGTAAACAAGTTTTCTCGTAAACCGTGGCTCCTATGAGTACCAAACGTGGAGATATGAAGAAGCAGAATTAGTGCTCGCCACAGTTAACGTCTGGAGCGGAAAGAAGAGACCAGAACTGCACTGTTGAAGAAAAGCAGTAAATTGCCGATTTTCGTGAACCGTGATTGTTGTGATTGCCAAACATGGATATATTGACAAGCAGTATTGCTACTTCGTAATAGGAAGTCTGGAGCTGTATCGTCTAACAGAAGTGTCAGTTTTAGGCAGCGGTTTATATACCTGAAGGTGCGCATTAATTGGAGACCGCAACAGCACGACTTGCTGGTAGATATAGTTTTGCATTAGCTACAAGTATGTGCAGAGCACGAAGAGAATCGGGAGCTCTAACCTGGTAGTCATAACTGCGTGAGGGTTACGCACTTTACATGTGCATTTCAGTTGCATTGTGTTGGTGACTAGCTAATGTTAACTGTTGCTAGTGCAGTGGTTGATATTCACTACTCTGCAAACTGTAAGTGGCAGCTTGGGGAGTAGCATTTGTCAATATCTACACAGTGTATCTACTACTCTATTTTTTGGTGTCAGGCATTTGATAACGATGCTTTTCTCGAGTGTAACTGGCAGCTTGGAGAGTAGGGTTTACCACTATCTACACATTGTATCCAGCTACGACCAACAGTATAACTACATTTTAGGTATTTCATTATGATGCTTTTCTCGAGTGTATCAAGGATCTTGTTAAAATTGACCAGGACTAGCCCTAGCCCTCACACATATACCGTAATGAGTTTGAATTTTACTTGCACCCAGCAGGTGACCTTGCCCTTCTCACCAATGTGCACTTCATTCACCTGGTATCACCATCTGTCTACATTACTTCTCATGACTAGTGAGGTGTCCTCAGTTGAGGGAGAGATATACAAACTGCCTCTGTGGGTGTTGGGAGGGGCTAACTATATTATGTGGTGGAGATATTGACTGGGTGTAGGGAGGGCCTAACAGAAGTATGAATCTAATTAAGTAGCCACTTACTGCGCAGTGGGTCTGTAATTACTGTAAACCACAACTGTTTTAGTCCATCTGGTCAGTAAAAGTGCAATTCTGGGGGAGAAGGTAGGAGGTATTTCAAATTGTATCCATTGTCAATTTTTGGAAGGCTGAAAAGCCTGAACTTTCCATTTTTGTGCCTGTTTATAGTTAGTTGAGTGTGGGTGTGGCTGTGGTCACTAGCAAACCTTTGTTGATATTCTCTCCTTTGCAAACACAACTGGCAGCTTGTAGAGTGTGTTTATCAATATCTACAGTGTTCTAGTTACAACCAACAGTATAACTACTCTCTTTTTCATGTTAAGCGTTTGATTATGATGCTTTTCTCGAGTGTATCAAGGAAATTGACCAGGACTAGCCCTAGCCCTCACACACATACTGTAATGAGTTTGAATTTTACTTGCACCCAGCAGGTGACCTTGCCCTTCTCACCAATATGTTCTTCATTCACCTGGTATCACCATCTGTCTACATTACTTCTCATGACTAGTGAAGTGTCCTCAGTTGAGGGAGAGATAGCTACACAGAACTTGGCTTTTTGGCCATCCTATGTGGGTGTTGGGAGGGCCTAACTATATTATGTGGTGGAGATATTGACTGTGTGTAGGGAGGGCCTAACAGAAGTATGAATATGATTAGGGAGCCACACTACTGCACAGTGATGTAGTCAGGTCATTAATTACTGTGAACCACAACTGTTTTAGTCAGTCTGGTCTATATAAGTGCACTTCTTTGGACAGGAGTCTTACCATCAACCACAGTACTTTTCCTATGTTCAATTTTTGGAAGGCTGATAAGCCTGAACTTTTCAAGTTTTGTGCCTAGTTGCAGTGTGTTGGTGACTTCTAACTGTTGCTGGTGCAATAGTTGATATTCACTACTCTGCAAACTGTAACTGGCAGCTAGGAGAGTAGTGTTTATCAATATCTACACAGTGTTGTCTAGTTGCAGTATAACTACTCCCTTTTTAACCCTCAGCGTATGTGCAGCGAGGGTTACTGTAGTTGGTCCTGTGTGTGTGTCTGTCACTCAACATCTCACTTCTCGAATGAGTAATCGTGCTATAAAAAAACACATACATACTAAGTGGCATACGATCATCAAAAATATTGTGGGGATTTTTCTGAAATGACTGTGTTCAAGAGTTATGGCGTGAAACACAAGCGAAAGAGCCAATATGCTAATTACTCTGGCTTACCCGCAACCAGTTTTTCCCATTCGATGTACAGTGAAGCACCAGAGGCTACTGCATGAGGGATTACAAGCGTGTGTACTGCTCTGATCAAAGCTATAGCGCTTCCAGCAGTGTAGGTGTACAGAGCCACTTGGCTTGCTAGTTAGCCTATTACGCGCTCGGTACGCGAGGCGGAGTTTACGTTTTGTGCATGTGCACCGCCGAGGGTTCTGCACTTTAGTGCATTCATTTGTGTTAGTCATTTGATTATGATGCTTTTCTCAAGTGTATCAAGGATCTTGTTAAAATTGTCCAGGACCTGCCCTAGCCCTCGCACACATACCGTAATGACTTCAAGTTTTATGTGCACCCAGCATGTAAGCTTGCCCTTCTTGCCAATATGTGCTGCATTCACCTGGTATCTGATTAGGGAGCCACACTACTGTGCAGTGATAGTCGCAGCAAGGGTTACTGTAGTTGGGTCTGTCTGTCTGTCTGTCCGTTAAACCAAATCTCACCTCAGGAGCGTCCATTCATCCTGAAAAGGATATCACGTACTCAACGGGCAATGAAGGTCAAAAATTTTTGTGGATTTCTCTGAAGCCGCTCAGTTGCAGAGATACACTGCTTCCTGCATTGAATGGCTATCTGAGTAGTCGGCCATTTTGGAAACCGTGCATGTGCATTATTAGCGCATAGTGCCGAGGGTTCTGCACTTTAGAGTGCATTAATTAGGTTTGTAATTACTGACTGTTTTAGTCAGTCTGGTCTATATAAGTACACTTCATGTTACCTGGGTCATCAATATTTTTTCTTGTTTAATTTTTGGAAGGCTGAAAAGCCTACAGAATGCTACATGTATGTTAAAAGGAAAAGAGGTTGTGATGCATACAATACCATTTCATTCATGTAGTGCTTCCACACTGCCCAAGGCTGAGGGAAAGATACACTAACTAGGCTTTTTAGCATTGGGAGCTGAGGGAAAGATACACTAACTAGGCTTTTAGCGTTGGGAGGGCCTAACTACTATTAGTACATTGTGTGGTGGATATATTGACTGGGTGTTGGGAGGGCCTAACAGAAGTATGAATCTGATTAGGGAGCCACACACTACTGCACAGTGATAGTTGGGGTTTGTAATTACCATAAACCACAACTGTTATAGTCAGTCTGTTCTATGTAAGTGCATAGCTACAACCACCTTGACCTACAACAATCTTTTCTCTATTTATAATTTTTGGAAGGCTGAAGAGCCTGTTACACTTTGAGAGCGGGTGGGACACTGTTACAACCAACAGTGTAGCTACTCTCTTTAATGGGTAAATTTTACTCCGCAAATTAGCAGTTTGATGGTAGCATTATCAGTATCTACATCACAGAAACACTGTTACAACCAACAGTATAGCTACTCTCTTTTTTGTGTTAGGCATTTGATAACGATGCTTTTCTGGAGTGTATCAAGGATCTTGTCAGAATTGATCGGGAATGGGTTCCTGCTCCTTCTGATGACATTAAACATCCATCCCTTTATGTACGACCAGCTTTCATAGCTACTCTCTTTTTTGTGTTAGGCATTTGATAACGATGCTTTTCTGGAGTGTATCAAGGATCTTGTCAGAATTGATCGGGAATGGGTTCCTGCTCCTTCTGATGACATTAAACATCCATCCCTTTATGTACGACCAGCTTTCATTGGGACTGAGGTAAGTGTGTAGATATACAGCTATGGATACTTGAGAGGGTTGCGTTTGCTGGCAGTGAAATTCCACATCTTAATTCTTCCTTTCTCTATTTCTGCCATCTCCTCTTTCCCTCTCCTTCACTCTGTCCCTCCCCTCCATCTTCTTCTTTCCCCTTTCCTCCCTCCATCCCTCCTCTGTTCCCTCTTCCGCCTTCCCTCTCTCTCTCCCTCCCTCCCTCTCTCCCTTTACCTCCCTCCTCCCCTCCCTCTTCTCCTCTTCCCCTCTCTCTTCAACCTCCTTTCTTCTTCCCTCCCCTTCTCTCCTCTCTCCCCTTCCCTCTCTTTCCCCTCTCCCTCCCCTTCTCTCCTCTCTCCCCTTCCCTCTCTTTCCCCTCTCCCTCCCCCTCTCTCCCCTCTCCCTCCCCCTCTCCCCCCAGCCATTCC
The DNA here is from genome assembly GCA_963970385.1 of Theonella swinhoei. Taxonomy (NCBI): domain Eukaryota; kingdom Metazoa; phylum Porifera; class Demospongiae; order Tetractinellida; family Theonellidae; genus Theonella; species Theonella swinhoei. The sequence continues at coordinate 12,002,851 of OZ019947.1, read as the reverse complement.
TAGGTGTCCGAGAGCCTCACTCAGCTCTCCTCTACTGTATCACCTGCCCAGTTGGTCCCTACTTCGCCTCGGGCACCTTCAACCCAGTCTCTCTCTACGCAGACCCAAAGTTCATCAGAGCTTGGCCGGGGGGAGCTGGAGAAACCAAAATGGGGGGGTGAGTGGGGTACAAAAGAATTTTAATTGGGGGGGACCTTCACATATTGCTACATGAACAATCACTTAAAGAGATGCTGAGAAAGGCAAGGCAACAACAACACAACAGAAAGACAAAGCAACACAACACAACTCGCCTGAAACAGTCATAGAAAAATTGGCTGCCTCGGGTGGGACTCGAACCCACAACACTCGCATTCTAGATGATGCTCTAACCAACTAAGCTACTGAGGCAGCTCAGCTGTATAGTATGCATACATGCATGTCATTCTGATTTGTGATTGGTTGTTGCTATGCAGTAACTACGGCCCGACTATTCGAATCCAGAGGATCGCAGAGTCCAAAGGTTACTCTCAAGTTCTCTGGCTCTTTGGAGAGAACCACGAGGTACGGGGAATATTGAGCCCCCCGGGGGCATTTTAAGACCTCTCTCCTGATTGGTCAATCATCCCTATCCTTAGCCCTAACCCTAATTAAGTGTAAGTATTGACCAATGATTGATATCCACCCCTCTCTAAATAAATTAAAACCTGATTTTGTGTTTGAGTAATGGTGTGGATAGACTAGTTGAATGAATTGATGGCGAGCGGAAGAGGCGATGCCAGTTAGGTTTTCATGTAGTGCGTGGACAGATTCTGGGGCCAAAAATGCATCGTTGTATACATACATATATATATATAGAAATTCCGCGCCAGCTATACAACTAGGTGGGCTTGCTCAGCTCGCCAATTGGTAGGCATGACTTTAATCATCCATGAGATGCTTAGAAAGACTACAAAAAATTAGGGGAGGAAGGGGTGGGGCAAACAGCCTTCAAGAGGGATGACAAAAGCTCACCTTCTCCACTAAATGACACCCAGCATGTGTGGACGTATTTACATGTTTTTTTGTCCGTTTTTAGTTGACGGAGGTTGGGACTATGAATATCTTTGTACATTGGATCAATGAGAATGGAGGTGAGGGTTGGTATGTACAGCGGAAACTGTGTAATCAGGACACCCTGAAATGAGGACACCTCAATATACAGGACACTTTTTGCTGTCCTAAATGCCATGTTTGTGTACTCTTCAACCACTGACACCAGACTAATCAGGACACCTCTCTAATCACTAATCAGGACACCTCTCTAATCAGGATAACTCACTAATCAGAACACCTCACTAACCAGGAGACCTCACAAATCAGGACACCTCACTAACCAGGAGACCTCACTAACCAGGAGACCTCATTAGTCAGGACACCTCACTAATCAGGACAATTTCTTCAAACCCAGGGCTGTCCTGATTAGAGAGGTTCCACTGTATACATAAACTCCCATTCTATATATACCACAGACCCTGAGATAGCCACGCCCCCTCTTAACGGAACGATTCTACCAGGAGTCACTCGGATGTCTCTTCTTGAATTAGGAGCCTCGTGGGTGAGGGTCAAAGCACAAACAGTAGTCTTAAACCTACCTCCTACCTCTCAGCTTATATTAACCAAGGACATTCAAACAGTTGACAATGTGGTAGTAATGCAATATCCACTGAGGCTATTAGCCTCATTTCCAGGCCCTATATACGAGAGGATGGGGCCTGGTACACACTGCTTGCGTATGTGCCGGGTCTCCATGGTAATACATACAATAACGTATACCGTACCCCACATTTTTCTGGGGGTTACCATGGAGATCCAGCGCATGCGCAAGCAGTGTGTACCTGGGAACGAGGCTACGAGGCTATAAGCTATAAGCACCCTGTATTGCCTCAAGTGTCCCCTTTTAACAGCCCTATTCCCTCCGCACGTACACTACTCTTTGTAGGGGACACACAAAGTGGTGGAGAGGACCATCACTATGGACGATGTGAGGAAAGCAGTGAAGGAGAATAGAGTAAGCATATACATTGTAGATTAGATTTAATATTTTCTTGTTTTATTACAACAATAGATCACCTTTTTATCCCGTTTCCCTTCCCTCTCCCTCTCCCCCTACTTTTCCCACTCCCTCCCTCTCTCCCCCTCTCTATTTCTCTATCCCTCTCTCTCCCTTGCACTACCTCCCTCTCCCCCTCTCCTTCTCCCTCTCAATCTGTCCTCCCCCCTTCCATCTCTCTATCCCTCTCCCTCTCCTTCCCTCGCACAACCTCCCCCTCTCTCCCTCTATCTCCCTTGCACTACCTCTCTCTCCCTCTCCCCCTCTCTCCCTCCTCCCGCCTCCATCTCTTTTTCCTCTCTCCCTCTCCCTCTCTCTCCATCTCCCTCCCTCACACACTCCCCCTCTCTCCCTCCAGATTAAGGAGATGTTTGGTGCTGGAACTGCCTGTGTTGTTTGCCCTGTGGACAAGATCGTCTTCCTCGATGAGGTAAAGTACCCGCTAATTGGGACACCCTGAAATTAGGACACCTCACTAATCGGGACACCCTGAAATTTGGACACTCTTCGGGACACCCTGAAATTAGGACACCTCACTAATCAGGACACCCTGAAATTTGGACACTCTCTTCGGGACACCCTGAAATTGGGACACCTCACTAATCGGGACACCCTGAAATTAGGACACCTCCTATCACATTACTGATAAGAGCCTGACAGCAATACACTATAGCCAATACGCTTCCCCTTGCAAACGACTGCTGCCAATCGTAGCTAGACAAATCCTGCCTCCCTCCCTCCCTCCCTCCCTCCCTCCCTCCCTCCCTCCCTCCCTCTCCGTTCCCTCTGCATTATGCTGTACATACTCTATTCATCAACGTGCCCGGCACTGCACTTTGGTGGACCTCCCTCTATTAACTTGGTTTAATGACTACTCATTAAACTCCATTGTATGTACACATGCATTCAATGTACATGTGTGTACTACTCTTAGCCGCTGCAATATCACTATATCCGCTCACCCAGTAACGTGTGTGTATCCTCCTCCACAGACTCTGCTCATTCCCACAATGGACACAGGGGCCGAAGTGGCTCAGAGGTTCCTGAAGGACCTCACGGACATACAGGTGTGTTTCTTACTTACGTGTACTCTTCTTCTCTCCCTCCAACCTTTCATTAATTCTTTCCCACACTCTTCTCTCTCTCACTAGCTCTCTCTTCCTTTGCTCCCTTTATAATTTCTCTCCCTCCCTCCTTCCCCCTCTCTCCCTCCCTACCTCTCCTGCCTCCTCCCACTTGCTCCTCTCTCCCTCCCTGCCCCTCCTCAGGCATGTTAAGGCATGCCGTGATTTTTTGAAACCTTGTTAGGCTACATTTGAGTTCATATTCAAATATCGTTTGCTTAAGTATTAGACATTGCACAATGGTAAAACTTTAATACATTGAATATCAATGAATAAACAAAATAATTAAATAACTAGTTACCATAGAAACCACATATTTACATGTAAACAGATAATTCATGTAAACACCTACGGAAGATATATTTCCCTCGAGGCGGGAAGTTAAACGTTCTTAAATGTCACTAAACTGGTTATCTGCAGAATTGTCATAAGGTAAGGTATACGAATCTGCCTGGAAACACGGCGCTCCAACTTGAAAGAAGAGAGTAAGTTGGAAAAACTAGCGTTATCAGTACCTCATCTCAAAGTCACTCCATTACATATGACTGTAGCATCTCCAACATCGCCGTGTTCCCCCGTTTCCAGGCAGAACAGTGTAGTCCAATAGTTATAGCAGCCACACGGCAAAGATCATCGTCTTGCGCGCCCGTTAGACATTCCGCCTAGCGCGTCTAACGTGGAAGCTCACAGAAAGCTGGCTTCCTCCCCGCATTTGGCCGGTTTATGAATATTAATATATACATTACGTAAGGATTAGCCAATCAAATCACGGCTATACGTTACCCGCGTGATAATTTTAAACGCGGCGCGCGCTATTACGCAAGATCGTGCGATGTGGTTACGCTATAGATTGAAATCTGCGATAATTCTCTAGGCCTTGCCTTAACATGCCTGAGTCCCTTTATTTCTCCTTCTCCCCCTCCCTCCCTCTCCCTCTCCCTTTCTCTCTCCCTACCATTCCTGCCTTCTCTCATGCACTTCCTCCTCTCTCTCTCTCTCCCTCCCTCCCTTCACAGTATGGTCACGTTGACCACCCATGGACAGTTTCTGTTGACTAAACACAACGTACTCCATACAAATTATAGATATTTAGTGTATACATTTCAGGTAAAATAATTATGTGAATGATACACTTTAATTTATAGTTTTGTGGAAATATTTTAGACGTTACAATGATTACTTGACCATATTTAAGGTATATAGTGATATTAATCTCTTATCGTTAATAATTATCTTGCTGATGTTAAAAGAATTAAGAGTGAATTGATTTGTTTGAGATAGTTGTCATGGTGATTGTCGGGTCCGTTGCTGTCACTGGTGCAGTGAGTCTGGACGTCATGTGACAGTGACATCAACAGGTCTTGTGCTAGGCTCCCTGTATGGAATATACAGTGGAACCTCTCTAATCAGGACACCCTTGGGACAGAAGAAAGTGTCCCGATTAGTGAGGTGTCCTGATTTCAGGGGGTTTAAGAATTGTACACAAACATGGTATTTGGAGGTGCAAAAAGGTGTCCTGTTTATTGAGGTGTCCTCATTTCAGGGGGTCCTAATTAGAGGGTTCTACTGTCCTCATTTCAGGGGGTCGACCTAATTTTAGAGGGTTCCACTGTATACCTGACAATTGCGTGTGTTGAAGTGACGAATTCTGTTGGAGTGAGGAGAGGAGAGAGAGGGCAGCGTAGAGGGGAGACCAGAGATGTTCCAGGTAGCTCTCAGTGGAGGAAATACGGGAGAGAAAGGAGAGGAGAGCTGGAATGACTCTCTCTTCTCTCTGCACTGGAGGGAGGGGAGGAGAGAGGGAGGGTTGGATAACAGAGTGAGGCAGGAATGAGGAGGGGGGAGGGAGGGATAGGGAGAGAGGTGGGGAGGAGGGAGAAACGAGGAAGAGTGGGAGGGAGAAATGAGGAAGAGTGGGAGGGAGAGAAAGAGGGAGAAGGACCAGGTGTCTTGTTTATTGAGGTGTACACTTACCTAGACTGGCCACTCCACTCTCCACAGTAGTCAAGATCTGAAGACTCTGCACGAAGGAGCTAGCAGCCTCCAATATCGACGGCCTTAGGAAGTAGGCAATGATGTGTGTATAACAAGAAGTTAATTAACTATTAGTTAAAATACAAGGAATGTTATAATGAAACAATAAAAAGATATTCTCAACATTAATAATTATGGGATGAATTTGATATCTTCAACTCTATGACACTTCACTAATCAGGACACTCTTTCTGTCCCAAGGGTATCCTGATTAGAAGGACACCATTGTATACAGTGGAACCTCTCCAATCAGAACACCCTTGCGACGGAAGAAAGTGTCCTGATTATGGTGAGGTGTCCTGATTTCAGGATTTTAAAGAGTACACAAACATTTGGGACAGCAAAACTGTCCTGTTATTGAGGTCTCCTGATTAGAGCGATCCATTATACATATGAGGCAGCAAAAAGTGCCCTCATTTCAGGGAATTCTAATTAGAGAGGTTCCACATGAAAGAGGTGTGCGCAGAGCAAACCAAGCAAACGGCGGACAGCTGTTTCGGGCTGGTTGGCCCTCATCAGCGTCGTGTATGCTTAGTTGCTCTAGACTCACATACCCTAGACACATACTCACACAGTCTGCTGGAGAGCATCACAGAGACCATCCACCAAATCACAGTCACTCCATTGTTCCACTAGCTCCTCATCTTTGTCCAGTAGAGTGTCAACGAGTCCACTTGTATTCTTCAGTAGTTCGTCTGCCTCGGAAAGAATACAGCGAAATACCAACTAGACAATTTGCTGTAGAATCCTTATATTTAAGACAACCTCCCTTCTATTTAGGACAAGTAGGTAGAAGAGTAGAATTAGGACAATATACAGTAGAAACCTTCTATTCTTACATTGTAGTTTAACCCCTCCAAATTAGGACGTGCAGAACACCCTTGACCTATTTTAACAGGGGTTCTATGTAGCTCTGTAGCAATGGTTTAAGGTTTTCAGGGTACTAATACTATTCACCAAATTATGACCAAACAGTAGAACCTCGGTTATCCGAACCGCGATTATCCGAACTCTTGATTATCCGAACAGGCGCTGACAAGTAAATTCGCTTAATTAGAACAAGTTATACAGCTTGCGCACCGTAGGCAACTGCACGCGTTGTTGGAAAATGCCGTCTGTCGCTGCTTAGGGAGTCCATATAACCTTGTAAACATGATGGCCTCGTATCACACTGGTCGAAACTGCCATCCTACACGCTATAACCACACAAATGCGAACAGGCATTTAGATTCACTTATCCGAACAAATTCAGTTATCCGAACACAGGAAATTTCATTGAGCCCAGAGGTGTTCGGATAACCGAGGTTCTACTGTACTAAAATCAGACTAAGGGGGTGGGCAGAAAAAGTCGTGTTACAGCACCACTGGGGTCGAGTGTCCCAAAGAAATTTAAACCCTCTGGGAACATTTCAGGTACATTCTGGGACATACAAGGGGGCAGACAATTTCTGTGGGGGGCTTAATTCTCACCGTTGACCGAACTCTTCATGATAAAGATCAGTGACTCCTTCACACTCGGACTGTCTCTAATGGCATGGAGCCACAGGGGGGAGACCCTTTCATTAGTGAGACAGGATGAAATCAGTCTACAATAGAAATTTAATATAACTCAAAGTGGAACCTCTCTAAATTAGAGGAACAAAAACAGAGAGAGAGGGAGGGAGAGGGAGAGGGGGAGGGGAGGGGGAGGGGGACAGAGGGAGAGAGGGAGAGGGAGAGGGAGAGAGGGAGGGGGGAGGGAGAGGGGTAGGGGTAGGGGGAGGGAGAGAGGGAGGGGGAGGGGGAGGGAGGGAGGGAGGGAGGAGTTGACCTTATAGTCTCACAGAGAGTCCTTGTATCATCATTATGTAGGAACGATAGAGTGCTATTTCTGTGTAAAAGATACAGGGTTAAAAATAAGGCTCTGAACTAAAATTTGTCAACTAAAAATATCAAATTATGAGTATACATAACAAATTATGTCCCATAACCAAGAAAAAATTGAGAATTAAAAATGTGGAAAATTGGAAAAAAAGCAGCTTCAGAGTGGCCAGATCTCCTCCAGAAGGAAGTAGTGGACTAAGTGCAATGTCCAGTGACCACAGCTTTCCTCATAAGCCACAGTGTTGTCCCAGCCACAACCACCCCAAAAAGTGCTATATAAACAGTATGGTTACACTACTCCACATTGGCAAGACGGCGGAGGAAGTAGTCAATTTCAGGGCTTACAAAGCACATAGGATTTAGACTGTGTCCTGATTGGTGAGGTGTCCTGATTTCAGGGGTTAAAAAAGTACACTAAGGTGTCCTGATTTCAGGGGTTAAAAAGTACATAAATGATTAGTAAGGTGTCCTGATTTCAGGGGTTAAAAGTACATATATACATTACTTGGTACAGTAAGTATCCTATGATCGGTGTACATTCAGTTTATTTAGGGAGGGGGGCAATTTCACCCCCTCTAAAAGTGGCTTTGCCCCCCCCCCCGAGATGGGCTATGATCAATTCAACACAGGGCAGTCCGCTAGCCCCCCTCAATTTTAGATTCCCCCCCTGAAAATTTTTTCTAGAAAAATCCCTGCCATTGTATGTACATTGAGGGCAGTCCCGTTATTGAGGAGTCCTACTTACATTAGTTGATTGTCACTAAGTCCATCTTCACAGATATGGTCATTACAGGCCATGTTTCCCAGCAGACCCATACATATCTCCTGTACGGAGAGAGAGGAGGGAGGGAGAGAGATGAAGGGAGAAGGAGAGGGGGAGGGAGAGAGATGAAGGGAGAAGGAGAGAGAGAGGGAGGGAGGGGGAGGGAGAGAGTGAGGGAGGGAGAGAGAGGGGGAGAGAGAGAGGGAGGGGGAGGGAGGGAGGGAGGGAGAGAAGGAAGGGAAGGATCATTGTCTTACTCTTAATCTCGGTGCAGTAGATCTAATAGCCACTCCCATCAATAGATCAACAGCTTTCTGTTGATGTAAAAACATGGCCACATCCTGCATAAAAACACAATTATCCCCAGGTTCTCATCCTGTTTGACGACTTCCTATTTTACCCCAGACAGGTTGCAAACAAGGGTACAAATGAAAGAGGGAAGTTAAATGATTGATGCTATTGGTTAGTGGGTGTGATGGACAAGGTTGCTGTTACTTACACTGTTCATGGAGGCATCCCAGAGTTGACAGAGATCATCTTCTAGACTCCCTTCTAATTCTTCTGCTTCTCCTTCTTCCTTGCTGATCTCATCTTCCTTGCTGATCTCATCTTCCTTCTCGTCTCTCTCTTCCTCTACCTTCCGAACCTTTCCCTCCTCCTTCTCTCTCCCTTTCTTCTCTGCTTCCTTTCTCTCCATCTCTCCCTCCCCCTCCCCCCTTCCCTCTCCCTCTCCTTGCTTACACTGTCCATCACCTCCACTAGTCTCATCTCCATCCTCTGCATCATACATGTACATCATGGACATGTTGCAGCAAATGCAACATAGTACCAAACGGGATTCCGAACATGGCCGATTATTCCACCTCCTCAAACACAAGAAAGCCAAGTTTTTACAGTATTAGATAGGTGCATACTCCTGCTGTACTACTACTGTAAACGGTGGCTTTTTTGTGTGTGAGGGGGGGAAATAATCGGCCGTGTTCGGAACCCCCCTCCCGTTCGGGAATCCCTGCCTCTATGGTACATGTATTAAATGGGGGTAATAGACCTTGTATAGGGCTCGATGAATGGTCTTTGCAGCTGTTCTCATCTTGTCTGGAGACTTTGTCTACTGCTCTCACCAACACTGACAGTGCCCAGGCCTTGCTGATGACAGTCCCTCTGATGTTACCTCTCTCCATGAAGTCATCATCATCCACCTCTTGTGTTACTGCTTCATGCAGAGATGAAGGTGGTGGTGGTGGTGGGTTCCATGGTACTGACGTCATCACCAATCACGTGAGGCACCTCACGCTGCATGCATTGCACAAGATCTTAAGAGGCAACTTCTTAGCTACGCCCACCTTGTTTGACCTTCGAACTGTGGAATATGGCTGTGGCGAGCAGACAAGTGCAGTGGGTGTGCGCTATTTTTCGGAGAATCGTAGCCGGTTCTAGAAGGCCGGAGAAAATTTGTAGCTGTGGAACAAGAGCGCTGTCCTGCACTGCTTTTGCTCAAACGATGGACGATGCGACCCCGAAGTCAGAAGTGGGGGGAACCACAGGAAAAATTAGAGTGAACGGGGTCGACTTGTACTACGAGCGGTACGGGACTGGTGGGCACGCGTTGCTATGTATACCGGGGGCTCTGGGGAGTGTGGGAACGGATTTTTCCCCGCAGATGGAATATTTCGGCCGCGAAGGGAGCGGTTTCACGATCGTGGGATTTGACCCCCGCGGATACGGAAAATCCAGACCCCACCGTCGCGAATTTTCAATCGACCCTCTATTCTACGAAACCGATGCCCACGATTCTGTGGGGGTCATGCAAGGTCTGGGGTTCTCAAAATTCTCTCTTTTGGGTTGGAGTGATGGGGGAGTGAGTGCAGTAATAGCTGCTGCAAGGTTCCCCCAGATTATACAAAAATTAGTCATCTGGGGGGCTAATGCTTATGTAAGTCAAACAGACATTGAAATGGTCGAGAAGACACGAGATGTTACCCAGTGGAGCAGCCGTATGAGAGAAGCTATGGAAGCAGTATATGGTAGTGACTTCCCAGCACTGTGGACAGCATGGATGGATGGGTTTTGTGGTATCTATAGCGATGAGAAACGACAAGGTGACCTTTGTGTGGGAGAAGCCGGTCAGGTCCAGTGCCCAAGTCTGGTGGTGCATGGAGTCAAGGACGTGATGTGTCCGATGTTTCATGCAGAGTTCTTGACCAAGCAGCTGCCTAACTGCCAATATGTGACCTACCCTGATGGAAAGCATAACCTCCATCTGAAATATCACAGAGAATTTAACAAACTTGTAGACGAATTTCTGAACGGAATTTAAATTAGTTTTGACACAATCCACCAGCGGTACAAGTATTTACACACCATATACATGCAAGAACACTCATAACTTAATCCAAGCTACATCAGTGCATGGGCAACAGCACAGTAATGATATTCATGTAATTCTCCGTGTAATCAATGAAACCACAATTGCAATACAGGATCAGCCCTATATTACAGGCTTTAGTGCACTACAGCGCATGTGTGGTGGACATAGGCTCTTTTAATAGTTAATGTTTGGAAGAGGACCTTGAGCCTCTAATGTATAGAATGTCAAAGTATGTATACCCGGGTGCTAGCTTCCCTACTCTGTCTTTGTGTGTGTGTGTGTGTGTATGTAGTTTAGCAATTATGAGAAGCTGGTGGGTCACACCGGAGTCATGATCAAGGATGTGATGTGACAGAGTTTCATGCTGAATTCTTGACCAAGCAGCTGCCTAACTGCCGATATGTGACCTACCCTGATAACCTATATACATCTGAAATATCACAGAGAATTTAACAAACTTGTAGATGAATTTCTGAACGGAGTTTAATAGTTTTGACCAGCAGTACGAGTATTTACCATGAAGTTTTTCAGCTATAAACATGCACTGTATACATGCAAGAACACTCATACATAACGTGGTATATATATATATATATCTTATTACGTGGGATATCGGGCAATATGGCGAGTTATTGCACGAGTGTGTGAGGTATTGCCCGAGCCGAAGGTGAGGGTAATACTCATACACGAGTGCAATAACTTGCAATATTGCCCGATAAACCACGTAATAAGCTGTTTATTACTTAGCCATATTGTCATATTAATTATGGTAAAATGAGTTTGACGGTATTAATATGTATATAGCACAGTTACAGTCTGAATGATTACATATCCTCATCACTACTGTTGAGTATAGCAGCATGTCTCCTTTTTAGTGGCAAATGTTGGGATGTAGTAGCTACTTGAGTGGATATTTGTCCGAAGTACATGTTAACTGTTTGGTTACCACTGATATATATATTATAGCTACAGACAAATCAAGAGGCACGTGCGCGCATAGTAATGATATTCATATAATACAGTGGAAACCACAATCGTAATACTAGGCCAACCCTATATTACCCTTACTGAACTAAGGTCTGACAATGGTGTTCATTTATAGGTTTGTTACGTGAATTTTTGGAAGGGGCCTTGAGCCTCTACTTTATAAAATGTGAAAGTGTATATGCTTGGCATAGTCACACCCAAGCCACAAGCTCTCAAGCTTGCTCACTTGGACACAATTAATAGTAAACGTGAGGTATGCAAGTGTCCTTGTTAACTGCTGCAATTATAGGCTTATGTATACTTTGTTTTCTATAATACTTTTGTCAGTATAGACAAGGATACATGTCAACAGCAAAAAAATGCTAATGCTAGACATGTTCCTCCACACACAGGCACAAACCACAAAGTAAAGAAGTGTATTGTTTTATGACTCAGGCACAAGTGATGAGGAGAGAGCAGAGTCATCAAACAATGACGTTGCAAACCAAAGTACATTAATAAGACAGAGTGTAACTGAAAAGCTTATTGTAAGTTAGACGGGACTATATATTACCAACCTAGGTCTTATATTATACATGTACCTATCCAGAGACCATCACATCTATAGCATGCAATATAGCATCTCATAGAGATATAGTATCTATAGCATGCAATATAGCATCTCATAGAGAGAGATATAGCATCTATAGCATGCAATATAGCATCTCATAGAGAGAGATATAGCATCTATAGCATGCAATTGGCAGCACCAACTGGTTCTTACCTAGCCTATCCCAAGTCGTATTTATGCTTCATGAATTCTGGACCAAGCAGCTGTCCAACTGCTGGAAAACATGACCTTTATAGCTACATCTGAAATATCACAGAGAATTTATAGATGGCTTTCTGCATGGTGTTTATATAGTTTCAGACACAACCCACCAGCAGTACAAGTATATAAAACTTTTCAACTAAATATACATGCTTAGACTACGGTAACTTTAAATCAACCAATCAGATTGCGTAGAGCGTGGAAAATAAATCCCGTATTTTCCACGCTACGTGGAGTATATTGAGACTTGAGGCTATAGCAACACACGCGCGCGTGCGCTGCACGTGTAAAGTGACATTACATGTACAGTGCAAAGTTTATTTGTAGCAGGGTGCAGCAGGTTATAAAGAATAGGTATATACAGTAAATACGGAGAGCCAGTTTGTCCCAGTCAGAGTCGGAGTCGAGGATCGGCTCTTCGCTTCTAGTAGAAGCTGTCGACATCGCCACTGTCACTGTCATCCTTCCCGAAGCGACCTCAGTAGTTCATCTGGGCATTTGATGATCAAGCGTCTCTGTCTTACTTCAAACTCTTCCGTTACTATAGACGCTAGTTACTAAGCGTGTAGCCAATCTATAGTCTAAACCGGTTGACGCGTTTGCGTGAATTGCGTCTCTGAAGCCAACTGTTGCTAGGTATAGACGCTAGTTGTTAAGTGTGTAGCCAATCAGAAATTCGCTGTAGTCTAAACCGGTTAGACGCACTCGTCATCGGGAAATACGGGATTTAGAAAGCCTCGGGCCCTTAGTAGCATCCTCGCTACGCTCGGACGCTACAGCTCAGGGCCCTTGGCTTTCTAAATCCCGTATTTCCCTCGACTCGGCGTCTAACCTATATATAAGTTGGATAAGCTACATTCCTCCAAAGGCACGTGCGTAGCACAGTAATGATATTCATATAATTCTCTGCGTAATCAATGAAACCACAACCGCAATACTGGGTCGACCCTATATAACACGCTTACGACGCGACTTCCCTACGCTTTAGGCGCTACTGCGCAAGTGACCCTCCGTTGCGTGAGATCCAGTAACGTTACCTAACCCCGTAACGTTAATTTTTGGAAGGGGCCTGGAGCCTCTGTAAACAATAGAGGACTGTAGGCCCATGCGTGCTCGTGATTATTTTTAAGAATCGTAATTGTGCGTAAGACCGAGGTTGACGATTGTGGCAGTAATGTATATATACCAAGTCACAATTCTTAGCTGCAGGAGTCTAACTTAAATTTTTGTTAATAAAAACTATATACTATGAATTACTGCTGATCAAAATATTTGACGCTATTAATTAGCATATAGTGTGCTAACACACATATGCTAATTAATAGTTTCCAAACTATATAACAATGTTTCAGGCAAACACACACCGTACAGATGCAAGGACATTCATAACTTAACATCAAGTGGCACGTGCGCAACATGGTGATGATATTCATTGAAACCACAATCAAAATACTGGGTCAACCCTATATAACACGCTTACGGCGCTCCTACAGCACGCTTTAGACGACTCCATTGCGTGAGATCCTGTCTTCGTAACTTCGTAATTTTTGGAAGGGGCACTTGAGCCTCTGTAGATGTAAGTATATGCGCGCCCCCGCTCGTGGTTGATCGGGCTTGCTGAAAAAGCTGCGTAGAGTAGGTGACTATATACTGTACCGATATTAAATATCTCGAATATGGCATGCAGCGTTACCTATACAGAAACCGCTTTCCTTAGCTTATGCAGGTTGAGGGTTGTGACAGTCTAACTATAATCATGAGTTACAATTTTAAACTACTATTTATTCTTAGATGCAAAATGCTAAAGCATATAGATTACTGCTGACAAAAATTACTAAAAGTATACTTTTAAAAATACAAAGCTAACACACACTACATGCTAATTATTAATTGACCAAAATATCTCCACACACATCACATCATGTATCTCTATTTAATTCTCAGTTGCACAAAGTGATGATGTCACATGATGGTCACGTGACAGTCACAAGACATGAAGTTATGGATTGGTTTCTTCATCCTCTGTATCTCCTTCGCTGCCAATCTCACTGGGGGGGCGTGACGGGGGCTCACTTAGGGGACGAGGGTAGCGAAATCCCTAATAAATAGGAAGAGAGCATAAGTCACACATCTAATTTTGTTGATTTGCTTTTCAACCCCACATTTCAATAACTGGGACACTTTTTTCCACCTCAAACATGCCTCAATACAGTAAGTTCCATGTATTTTAGACTAGTGTTGACTTACAGGTGTTGCAGAAGTGGGCGTGGCACTTCCAGAGCCACGCCTCTTATTGCAGTAGTACTGGGGGTGGGTAGTTTCCAGAGCTCTACGACGTGCTGTGCGGTAGTACTGTAGAATGTAGTATGACAAGTACATTAGGCAGTGAGAATGTAGGCTTTAGAGGTCATGTGCCTCTCATGTAATCTTGTATGAGACTCATGTGATTCTCATATGATCTTGCACAAGACTCATGTGACTCTCATGTGATCGTGCAAGTAACACATGTGACTCTCATGTGATCTTGCGTGCAACTCATGTGACTCTCATGTGATCTTGCAAGTAACACATGTGACTCTCATGTGATCTTGCGTGCAACTCATGTGATTTTAACCTTCTAACAATCAATGAGAGATCTATCTGACATAAACTCTACTGTATTAATGTATACTGCAGTTAGGTAATAACACTAAGTACACAGGTTTCTTCTACTAACCTGTCCTAATGTCTGCCAGTCAAGGAGGTCACTCAGTCTTTCTGTTCTGTTTCGTTGAATGATCCTCTGACGACGGGTCTGACTACAGAACTCGAACATATACTGTGTATGGTGGGGAGGGAGGGAAGGGTGGAAGGGAGGGAGGAGGGAGGGAGGGAACAAGGGAGGGAGGGAGGGAGGGAAGGAGGGGAGGAAGGAGGGAGGAAAGGAGAAAGGAGGGAGGGAGGGAGGGATAGAGGGACAGAAGGAAAGAGGGAGGAGGAAGGGAGGGAGGGAAGGAAAGAGGGAGGGAGAGAGGGAGGGAGGGAGGGAGGGAGGGAAGGAAAGTTGGAGGGAGGGAGAGGGAAGAAATGGAGAGAAGGAAGGAAAATAGGTAAGTACGTAGGTGTGTGTGTGTGTGTGTGTGTGTGTGTGTGTGTGTGTGTGTGTGTGTGTGTGTGTGTGTGTGTGTGTGTGTGTGTGGTGTGTGTGTGTGTGTGTGTGTGTGTGCAGTGCGGGATGCTGTAACATGCACCACACTCCAGCCACCAATACACACAACCACACTACTACTAACTAACTACACTCTCTCCTCACATCGGCCAACTGCTGCACAGATTCATCAGCATTCTTGAGTCTTCGATCGACAATGTAGATTCCATATGTTGCTGGGTCAGCAACGTGTTGGGCTATGAAGCAGCCAAACCCAGAGAGATTGGTAGTGACTGATGGTATACCCATTACTGTGCATTCAGCTAGGGAGGGAGGAGGGAGGAAGGGAGGGAGGAAGGGGGAGAAAAGAGAGGGAGGTAGAGAAGGAAGCAGAGGAGGAAGGGAGGGAGGGAGGGAGGGAGGGACGCGAGGGAAGGAGGGGGAAGGGGGAGAAAAGAGAGGGAGGTAGAGAAGGAAGCAGAGGAGGAAGGGAGGGAGGGAGGGAGGGAGGGACGCGAGGGAGGGACGCGAGGGAAGGAGGGGGAAGGGGGAGAAAAGAGAGGGAGGTAGAGAAGGAAGCAGAGGAGGAAGGGAGGGAGGGAGGGAGGAAGGGAGGGAAGCAAGGGAAGGAGGGGGAAGGGGGAGAAAAGAGAGGGAGGTAGAGAAGGAAGTGGGGGAGGAAGGGAGGGAGGGAGGGAGGAAGGGACGTGAGGGAAGGAGGGGGAAGGGGGAGAAAAGAGAGGGAGGTAGAGAAGGAAGCAGAGGAGGAAGGGAGGGAGGGAGGGAGGAAGGGAGGGAAGCAAGGGAAGGAGGGGGAAGGGGGAGAAAAGAGAGGGAGGTAGAGAAGGAAGCAGAGGAGGAAGGGAGGGAGGGAGGGAGGAAGGGAGGGAAGCAGGGGAAGGAGGGGGAAGGGGGAGAAAAGAGAGGGAGGTAGAGAAGGAAGCAGAGGAGGAAGGGAGGGAGGGAGGGAGGAAGGGAGGGAAGCAGGGGAAGGAGGGGGAAGGGGGAGAAAAGAGAGGGAGGTAGAGAAGGAAGCAGAGGAGGAAGGGAGGGAAGCGAGGGAAGGAGGGGGAAGGGGGAGAAAAGAGAGGGAGGTAGAAAAGGAAGTGGGGGAGGAAGGGAGGGAGATGTATATAGTTGGGGATAATTGGCAAGAAGGCCTCTAATAGCAGTTCCTTTATTTCTTCTCTGACACACTGCTTGTGGTTGGATATAACAATATTTATCAGGGATGAAATAGCTAGATTGCTTAAGCTCCTACTTCATACATAGCCTCTGTCCTTTCTCTTAAAGTTACATGGGACACAAACAGTCACTGCATGTGTCAGGTAGTAACTAGTCTCATGCACAGCTGCCCCACCAGCAACAGTTACCAGCATCGGTGATGTAATGCAAATTAAGCACGTGACAGATAGTACTTCATAATTCAGCCAACCTGTGGCTCTGGAGCTGTTGAAGCATCTATTTTATTGGCTTTTTAAATACTCGGCTACGAAAGGCCAACAATATCAAAACAGGGCCTCCGTGAGTTGCATTATACACCTAGTGCTACATGTAGCTGTACTCTGTACTTTTAGCACGTGAATTTCAGAAACCTCTTATGTCATAGGACGAAGGAATGATCGAATAGTTACCAGACGTCCCTTCCCTCGTAAGTGAGAGGCTGGACACGAGACTACCTACCTGGTGTATAGCCCCACGGCTCATAGTAGGAGGGGAAGACTCCGAGATGACAGCCCCTCACAAACTCTTCGTAATCCATTTTGAAGAGGGGATTGGTTGAGGAGAGAAATTCAGGATGGAAGATAATCTGAAGGGGAAAAATGGTAGCATATTTTAACAGAGAGAGAACCTTGTTCATTAACTAGCTTTTACAGTTACTAATTGGCGAGCGAAGCAAGCCTACCTAGTGATGTGAACGGGCGATTTTCTCTCTCTCTCTCTCTCTATATATATATATGTAACCCGCACTGTACATACCATAATGCTGTACAGGCTTCTAATTTTGTGTGCACACCCTCTCACTTGCCAACAATGTTTAGCATTCCACTAGTTTAGTCTTAACTTTCTGTGCTAGGGACTGAGTCCCTTCCAAAAATTGTTAGTAATGAACATTCATGCCACTTCCTTCTAAGCCTGGCTGAGACAAGTTGCTTTTATAGACTTATTTTGACAATATGATTGTGGTTTTCATTGATGGCACTGAATATCATTACTAGTCCAAACTGGGAGGGATATGTAGGGACCAAGAGAATGAGAAGGTGTTGGTCAAGGAGAGAACCTCGGGATGGAAGCTAATCTGCCAGGGAAAGATGGTAACATATTTTAACAGAGAGAGAAAACTGTTCATTAACAAACCATAATAACAATACTAGCTAGCTATTAAGGTTACTAATGGAACATGGTTTGGGGGCTTCCCTCTCCCCCTCCCTCACATCACCTTCTCATCCTCTCGATCCCTACATATCACTCCCAGTTTGGACTAGTAATAATATTCAGTGCCATTAATGAAAACCACAATCATATTATCAAGACAAGTCTATAAAAAGCAACTTGTCCTTGGCAAGGTGTGAACTAACAAGATGATCCAGGAGGTGATAGGAGTGTTTGTGGATCATTAAATCTTTGGAAGGGATATAGTCCCTAACACTTACAAAACCCACTATTCCTTCTTTCCTTCCTTGCATCCAGCTCTTTCTGCCTTCATTTTCTCACTCCTTCACGTTTGAATACACAGTACTAAGAACCCTTGTTTCATACTGCTCGTTGGCGAGATGAGTGAGCATTCCTATTCATAGAGCTGGCGCGCGGGATTTCTATATATACATGTATATATATATCCGATGATACATTTTGGCAACAGGGCTGCCTGCGCACTATGCGCAAAAGTAACCAGCCTTGCCTCTTGTGCTCACCATTAATGCGTAGCATTCAACTAGTAATAATGATTAATAACCGCAACCACAATACTAGCTGTGAAGGTTACTAACGGAACATGGTTTGGGGCTTCCCTCTCCCTCACATCACCTCCTCCCCTCCCCCCTCAGTCCCTCTGTCCCCATCCACCTATCCCTCCCTCTTATCATCCATCAAGTTTATAAAGTGGTGCTCAAGGGAAGGCCAGTAATGATATTCAGTGCCGTTAATGAAAACCACAATCATACTGTCAGAATAAGTCTATAAAAACCAACCTCAGACGTTAACCTAACAGGCGAACTCTGCAGAGCGATTACATACAATTTTTGGAAGGGATTCAGTCCCTAAATTTAAGTTCAAGCTATATATTTCCATTCTCCTACTACCCATCTTCACTCCTTGCACCTTTTTGCCTTCTCTAGTCTTGCTCCACGTTTGAATACACAGTACTGGTTTCATACCGTTCAGGGTAATAATTAATGAACCACTATCAGAATACTAGCTGTGAAGGTTAGTAATGTAATGGAACATGGTTTGGAGCTTCCCTCTCCCTCCCATCACCTCCTCCCCTCCCCCTTGTTCCTTCTTCTGTCCCCACCCTCCATCAAGTTTATAAAGTGATGCACAAAGGCAGGCCAGTAATGATAACACAGGAAAGCCAGTAACGATATTCAGTGCCATTAATGAAAACCACAATCATACTGTCAGAATAAGTCCATAAAAACCAACCTCCTACAGTGTACCGAACGCGATTTTTATCTGACGTACACTTTTTGAACTTAGTCTGTGGCCGCTAGTGAGTATACTGGGTGTGGCGTGCAAATTATTTGAGCAAGCCAGGGAGGAAAATGCACACTCAGATAAGTCACGAAGAACTTCTAGATCTGACATGTGACCAGACTAAGAGAAGCCCAGCCTGGGTCTGGCAACACTATTCCTCTGGACTCTGCTTATTAGGCTGGATCCAGAATCGGCCTAGATGGCTGGAACCTACGCACGACCACCAAAAGAACTAGCAGCAATCTTCTGAAGAGCACAGTGAACGTTTGAAGCTCATTACTAAATGTTAACCAAACGCGCCACATGATATATATAAATTATTGCACAAACATCTACAAAAACACATCTCCTGAGCGTATGGAGTCAGAGAGGGTCAGCTTTGCACTGTTATCTCCTGTTACTACGCAGCCTGGAGCATATTGACACCGTCATCACTTCAGCCTAAATACTCATATTTGTGATACAGCCCCTGAGCTCCACCCGAGAAGTGTACGTTGTAAGACTGCACGAGCACCCCGAGAGTTGATTACAAGCAATCACTGCAGTCGGTAAAAGTGCATACCACCAATAGTTGGTAGATCAACAACAACTAGACTGGGCATATGGCCTTGGGGACCTTAGAAGGAGTAGGGAACGAAGCCGTCAGCTCGAACTTTGAACTTTTGAACTTTGCCTTTCCGAGACTAAGTTCGAAAAGTGTACGTCAAATAAAAAATCGCGTACCGAACCAGTGGTTCCAACTTAGGTCTTTGTACCTGCATTTTTTGGAAGGGATTCAGTCCCTAAAACTTAAGTGTATTTTAAACCCACTATTCCCTCCCTCTTTCTCTGCCCCTTGTATACAGCTCTACCATCTTTCCTCTCACCCTCTTTCACAGTACTTTGACTTCATACATGTACTTAACACATATAAACCACTTGGAAAGGGATCTCTTCCTTGGGGGCCATAGCACTAAATTAATTAGATATCCAGGAGCTACGATTAATTTGGTGTATATACCTACGTATTTCTCCTCCTCCCTCCCTCCCTCTCCCCCTCCCCCTCTCTCCACTTTCTCCTACCATGACTTTCTCTCGTCCCTCCCTCTCTCCCCTTCCCCCCTCCCTCCCCTACCTCCTACTGCTCCACCCTCCTTCCCTCTCTCCCCTTCGCCCCTCCCTCCCTCCCTCCTTCCCTCCCTCCCTCCTTCCCCCTCTCCCTCCCTCCCTCTCTCCCTACCTTGACTCTGTCTTCTCGGCTATTAAACAGCTGTATCCGTCGAATGTTACACAGCACGGGATCACTTTGGTCACTCACTACATTGTGCGTACATATCGGAGGGAGCCCTCCTTTCTGAGCAGCATAGATACACCTGTGAAGAGGACAGGGAGACATGGAAGTGGAGGAATGAATGGTCAGGAACCTAACTAGGTTAACGGAGTGGCGAGCGGAGGGAGCCCACCAGCGGGCTAATTTGAAAATTTCAGTGTGCTTGTAAAATTAGAACCAGTGTAAAAGAGTGCCGTCAATGTATATAGAGAATCACTCATTGACACAACTAGGTGGGCTCACTCCACTCACCACAAGGAGCAGTGAGTACACTCTTTAGCCTGTGGATGATTTTAGAATGCAGACAAAGCTGTACATGTATATATATATATCTAATATTTAGGGAGTGTAATGTATTGGTATTTGATTACTGTATGCACGTATGTTAACGTCATCATTTGTGTGTGTATAAATAGTTTTGTACGTGTATGTTAGTCAGTCTGCCAGTACTCTGTATGTTGTATTCGAGCTCGGTAAAGAAATTGATTATTTAGTATTCTGGCTGGAGTAGCGCAGGCACTGCATGCTGTAAGGTACATGTACTACGTTACAGGGAGCATTTCAGGCACTGAGAGACTGACGGACTAACTTAACTCTCCCCTGCACATGTGCATAGTGGGATAACAATGTATTAGTCTATCTATTAGTCTGTGTATGTGTGTGTGTGTGTGTGTGTGTGTGTGTGTGTGTGTGTGTGTGTGTGTGTGTGTGTGTGCCTTTGCAGTGTTTCATCCAGACATTCTGGCAAGGGGGGGGCTAAGTAGAGTTTTGGGAATGTGAGGGGGGCGTGTGTGCGGCAATGTATTTTTCAAATCCCAAGGGGGTCACTTAGGATCCAAGGGGGGCAAATGCTCCCCTGCCCCCCTAAATAAAACCCTGTAGACTTTGTGTCTAGACAGACAGACAGACAGTCTGGTTGGCTGGCAGACAAATGGACTACCTCTTTAGTTGAATGATGTCCTTTCTTTCCAAAAGCGAGTCTGTGTCTGGTAGCTGACCACTGAGAAGGGAGGGAGGGAGAGAGGGAGAGAGGGAGAGATGGAGGGATGGAGGAAGGGGAGAGAGGGAGAGAGGGAGGGATGGAGGGATGGAGGAAGGGGAGAGAGGGAGAGAGGGAGGGATGGAGGGATGGAGGAAGGGGAGAGAGGGAGAGAGGGAGGGATGGAGGGATGGAGGAAGGGGAGAGAGGGAGAGAGGGAGGGATGGAGGAAGGGGAGAGAGGGAGAGAGGGAGGGATGGAGGAAGGGGAGAGAGGGAGAGAGGGAGGGATGGAGGAAGGGGAGAGAGGGAGAGAGGGAGGGAGGGGTGGAGGAAGGGGAGAGAGGGAGAGAAAAGGAAGGAGGAGGGAGGGAGATGGGAAGTGAAAAAGAAGTAAAAACAGAATAACACATTTCAAGAAAAGGTACCTTAAGACTGTCTCGAAGATCTTCTTTCCAATTTTACTTTGAATATTGTCAACTGTTTCCCTGTGGATATGGAGGAACTAGAGGTGACCCTTCCTCCCCTTCATCATGAACACACAATCTCTAATGGAACTTGCGTACCAGCAGGACACATATAGCTGAACCTAGGAGTTTTATAGAGTACTAAGACTGCCAGTCATCCAGCATGTCAGGGTTTAATCTAGACATATGGCCTTGAGGGGGCAAAATTAATAATCGTAGAAACTTGGGGCATTTGGTACAGGCAATGATTGATAAGTAATGGTGTCATATGCTTGGGAGGGCGACTGGAATCCTTGTACATCCTCCTATTACTAAGGCCTTGAACACAGAATGCAAACTTCAGTTAGTGATGTTTTAACTAGTGTATATAATGCAGCACAGCAACTGCAGAAGAGAGGGTGTTAATCTCCCCTCTCTCTCCACATAACCTCTGCAGCGTTAACTACATGACTTAATCATCCATGAGATACTTAGAAAGAAAGACAAAGCAACACAACACAACTCACCCAAGGAAGTCGTTTTTCAAAGAAAAAAGCTGCCTTGGGTGTGACTTGAACCCACGACCGTCTGCTTGCTAGGCGACACTCTTACCAACTGAGCTACCGAGGCAGCTCAGCTGGCTGGGCGGGCTCGAATCACATATACAATACAAAGCAACCAAAGCACCTCAACCAAAGCATCACAAACCAGATAAACTGGTGAATTCCAACTAGTATATGTACAGCATACATGCCACTTCCCATTACCCCTCCCTTTTAAGAGGGGCAAAGTTCAGTGGTTTTCTTATTGAGCAGGGACTGCTAAAGCCCCTTCCAAAAATTCAAAATTCACATCCAATTACATTCCTCATAATGTACCTGAGCTGACCTACATGTATATAGATTCTACACAGCCCAATGGTTGTGGTTGTACTGAAGGTATGAATACATTTATTGCCTTTGGGTAATGTGCAATAATAAAGCAATCTTTCCCTCTCCCTCTCCCTCTCCCTCTCCCCCCTTCCCCTCCCTCACCCTCACCTTCACCTTTACCTACCCACCCCCCTCCACACACACACACACACACACACACACACACACACACACACACACACACACACACACACACACACACACACACACACACACACACACACACACTGTAATAATTGTGGAAACCTGGAGGTGGATACATTTGGCACGGGCAATGATTGGTATGGTGCCACACACACACACACACACACACTGTAATAATTGTGGAAACCTGGAGGTGGATACATTTGGCACGGGCAATGATTGGTATGGTGTCATTTGCCCCCCCCCCCACCGGATTAAACCCTGCATGTACTGGACGCAAACTTTAGTTAGCAATGTTTTAACTAGTCTACACGCATCACAGCGACTGCAGTTGAGAGGGTACTAATCTCCACTCTTCTCCACATACCCTCCCACAGTGTTATACACATGTATAACTACAGCATACACAACTGGATTGGGTGACTCCTCACTAACTTTCCCTTCCTCCTTATAAGGGGCAGGGATCGGCATTTTTCTCTAAATCTGAGCAGGGACTGTTAAAGCCCCTTCCAAAAATTTTCAAACTGTATATACAAGTGATTACATTTTCGAACTACAGATGGTGGGCTGTGATTGGACTTATATATATAGATTCTATACAGCCCTATGGTTGTGGTTGTATTGAAGGATATGAATATATTTATTGCCCTTGGGCATTGAGCAATAACAAGTACATTGTAAATAAAAATTTGAAAGGAAATACACACACAGTACTACCATACTGTATTCCCTTTCCCTCTCCCTCTCCTTCCCTTCTCCTCCCTCACCCTCACCCTCGCCCTCGCCCTCACCCTCACCTTCATCCACCCACCCACCCACCCACCCACACACACACACACACACACCCCCACACACCCACCCCCACCCACACACACACACAGAGAAAGACTCACTGCAGCTGTTTGGTAATGGCCTGTCCCTTCAAACTCTCCACATTGAAACTGTTAGTTTGTGTAGGGAAGATGAGAAAAGCGACCACCGTCATCTTACTATTACTGGACTTCAGGAAGTGATTGAGTCGTGCCAGAGATTCGATGAAAAGATCCGCACCTTTATTTGAAAATTCGTATCTGGAGAGAATAGAGTAGTGAAGAGGGAGTTAAACATTTGGTGTAAAAATCAGAAAATCAGAGCATATGGAACCCCTCTAATCAGGACCCCCCCGAAATGATGACACATCGATAAACAGGACACCTTTGCTGCCCCAAACACCGTGTCAATTTGGGGACAGAAGAAAGTGTCCTGATTAGTGAGGTGTCCCCCCAATTACCGAGGTGTCCTGATTAGTGGTGCCTTGATTCTGATGTTGAAAAGTGCACACAAACATGGTATTTGGGACAGCAAAAGGTGTCCTGTTTATCGAGGTGTCCTTGATTAGTGAGGTGTCCTGATTTCAGGAGTTGGAATATAACCATACATGAAGAATTACTCCTGCCCCCCCCCCCCCCAAACAATAATCTTGGTTCCTACCTCCCAGCAGTGAAGAAGTAGATTGTGTTGTCGAGGTCGAAGTCGTAGTGACTGTCAGTGAAGATAGAGGAAAGGATTATGAAATATTTGGCTTGCCTCTTTTGGGAGAGCATCATGAATGATACATGTATGTAGGCAAGGGGTTCGTCTAAGGGAGAGATTTTTGCTACTCCCTTCACAGGAAAACACACGGTGTGTGTGTGTGTGTGTGTGTGTGTGTGTGTGTGTGTGTGTGTGCGTGTGTGTGTGTGTGTGTGTATGTGTGTGTGTGTGTGTGTGTGTGTGTATGTGTGTGTGTGTGTGTGTGTGTGTGTGTGTGTGTGTGTGTGTGTGTGTGTGTGTGTGTGTGTGTGTGTGTATGTGTGTGTGTGTGTGTGTGTGTGTGTGTGTGTGTGTGTGTGTGTGTGTGTGTGTGTGTGTGTGTGTGTGTGTGTGTGTGTGTGTGTGTGTGTGCCCTCCTTATCAATGTGTCCTTGACCTGATTAGAGTGCGGTATGCATACTTGCTTGCTAACATCTCCAATCCTCCTCCCTCCCTCTTCCCCTCTCTATCTTCCCCCTCCCCCTCCCTCCCCCTCTTTCTCCCCTCTCTCCCCTCTCTCTCGTTCCCCTACCTCCTTCTTTCTCCTCCCCTCCCTCTCCCCTCCCCTCCCCCTCCCACCCACAAAACACACAGTATGTACCCGTGAAAGTGTCCCTGGACAAAGGAATTGATCTTCTCCTTGGCCTTGGCATGAAGATTCTGGAACTCGTGCATTGCACTGTGAAAGAGAGCATATAGTTTGTAACGGAAGTAATAATATGATGTCATTATTGTGGTATATGTTGCTGTGCATGAGTTCATTTGTCAGTCAGTTCGTTGTTGTAAGTCTTAAGTTTCCTGTCCGTCTCTTTGTTATGTTACTGCTAGTGTAACACGCAGTCAGGTGCCAGGCAGTAGTGTGACAAGTTTGTGTTATTGTAGAACCTCTCTAATTAGGACACCCTTGGGGTAGAAGAAAGTGTCCTGACTGGTGAGATGTCCTGATTAGTGAGGTGTCCTGATTTCAGGGGTTGAATTGTACACAAACATGGTATTTGGGACAGCAAAAAGTGTCACGTTTTTATTGAGGTGTCCTCATTTCAGGGAGTCCTAAGTAGAGGTGTTCCTGCTGTCTTGTTTATTGAGGTGTCCTCATTTCAGGGAGTCCTAAGTAGAGGTGTTCCTGCTGTCTTGTTTATTGAGGTGTCCTCATTTCAGGGAGTCCTAAGTAGAGGTGTTCCTGCTGTCTTGTTTATTGAGGTGTCCTCATTTCAGGGAGTCCTAAGTAGAGGTGTTCCTGCTGTCTTGTTTATTGAGGTGTCCTCATTTCAGGGAGTCCTAAGTAGAGGTGTTCCTGCTGTCTTGTTTATTGAGGTGTCCTCATTTCAGGGTGTCCTAATTAGAGGGAAGTTAGTACACTTTCTACAAGATGACTCTACCTGAATTTAATGACGTTGAGTCCATTTGGTAAAACAACATCAGGTCTCCTCTTCAAGAGGTGTTCGGCCTCGTCTGCAGTAACCTAGGCAACAGATAAACAACACTGTGAGTGTCGTGTTCCATTCTTCCCACGTATTCTGTACCTGTGACACTGTTGTGAAGACGTGAGCGCAGTGTACCGCCGCTCGCTCCATGCAGTAACGATGGTAGATCTGTCTATCTCCAGCCTCCTGTGTACAGTAAGGAATAGGTGAATATAGTGCCATTATGGCGAGTGGAGTGAGCCCACCTAGTAGTGACAATGGGCCAATGTTCTATAATGGAAAATGTCAGTGCGCATGTAAAATTAGAGCTCAGTCACTGTCTATAGTTAGATTACTAAATCTCGTAGTAACTCGGTTTGAGTTACTAAATTGTATGTAGATTATTATCAGAAATCATACAAGTGATGTAGATTATCATACATACATGTATCTTAAAAGACCAACCGTAGCAACGCGTCCATAGCTTTTTGTAAGTTCAAACACGGCGTACCGCTTGCTAAGCGGGTTAGCTACAACATGGTACCTTTGGAAGCGTGGTCAATAAGCCACGTGGGCATCATCTGTCATATCTTCGCAGAACATTTCCATCGTTTCGTTGAGCGAAAGCGATAAGCATTTATTGTGTCAGTTTAGTGCGTGTCGCTCTAAATAAGTTAGTAATTTTACTCACATACATTATGGTATGTACAGTGCCCACATATACATGTATATGTATTGAAAAATCAGCCCATTGTCACGACTAGGTGGGCTCGCTGCTCACGAGCTTCACAGGGAAAAGTTGTCATAAGCGCGGGCCTGAACGGGCACCGCATAACGTAGAGAACGTCCGTATTTGCAACGTCAGCACACCGCGCAAGTCCGTCGTGGGACTACTCAACTGCGTACTACGGTACTAATTTCTGTGCAGCACACGTCTACTCTGTACTGTCATGCCCAGTGCACAGAAAATAGTGCCTTATTCACGAGTTGAATTTGTCCCATTACGGATTTGCACTGCAAATACGGACGATCTCAACGTTAGATGGTGCCCGTTCAGGTCCGCGTTTATAGCTGCTTTTCCCTGTACTTGCCATGTACCCAACCTTTTGTGGCTCTTACCTTGTCGACATCAAACTGTTCCATCAGGGCAAACGGCACATGAGGAAGAGACAATAGAAGATTTGTGAAGGTAAGTTCATGATCATTTAGAAGTAGGTGACAGGGAAAAGGAAAAATCAGGATTCTTAAAATTGAGGGGTGTGACTTGGGAAATTTTTGAATTGATTATAGCCCATCTCAGGGGGGCAAAGCCACTTTCAGGGGGGAATTGCCCCCCTTGCCCCCCCTCCTAAAAGAACCCTGGGTGACTTCCCTACACAGTGACCACTATAGAGAGGTTCCACTGTATAGCTTGTGACCCTATCCACTGACTGCTACAAGCAGGTGGCCTCCCTACACAGTGACCACTATAGAGAGGTTCCACTGTATAGCTTGTGACCCTATCCACTGACTGCTACAAGCAGGTGGCCTCCCTACACAGTGACCACTATAGAGAGGTTCCACTGTATAGCTTGTGACCCTATCCACTGACTGCTACAAGCAGGTGGCCTCCCTACACAGTGACCACTATAGAGAGGTTCCACTGTATAGCTTGTGACCCTATCCACTGACTGCTATAAGCAGGTGACCTCTCTACACAGTGACCACTATAGAGAGGTTCCACTGTATAGCTTGTGACCCTATCCACCGACTGCTACAAGCAGGTGCCCTCCCCACACCCTAACAAACAACTCACATTTGCCAAGTTGTTGTAGAAATCAACACTTCCTGCACACAGGTAGCGGCCCAACAGTGTGGCATGTGTGGTGAAAATGGTCGAAACTGGTACCTTCTTACAGCGAGCGACAATCAGACCGATTCCTGAGAGCCACTCGTGAAAGTGGGCAACAATCATCGGGGGAGGGCCAGGGACACGAGTTGTGAACTGTGAATTGATTGGAGGATATTTTTAGAGTCAAATAAAGAATTATGTAATGAAAATAGTGCTATTTTTAGCGACTATAAAGACTCTCTGAGAAGCAGAAGAAAGTGTCCTGATTAGTGAGGTGTCCTGATTTCAGGGGTTGGGTGTCCTGATTAGAGCGGTTCCACTGTGATCACAAAGCATTTGGTAGGCAGCAAACCGAAAGTGAAAACCTTATATATGGTTTTCAATGGGGATAGACCACAGCAATCCCTATATACACAGTACTACTGCACTGTGTGATATAACCAACGAAGTCGGGATTTAATGGCAGACTTAATTTGTATTCGCATTACATCATTCACATCAGGTAGGTTAGGGCTAGAGTTAGGCTAGGGCTGAGGATGTTAATGATGTAATCCGTAGAGTGCCTACTCTGCCATGTACCAAAGTCTATGACCTCTGCTGACCTCGGTTAAAAACCAGTTGGTAAGGAAGCCGAATACGATGGCATCTCTGGCCTCCTGGTCGTGATCTGGGATTCCGATATTGCTTAGCTCCCAGAGTTCCTTTCGCCATTGTTCGAGGCGATGGTAGCTGGAGCCAAGGTCAAAGAGAAGGACCTTTTGAGGGGGGGGGAAGGGAGGGAGGGAGGGAAGGAGGGAAGGAGGGAGGGAGGGAGGAAGGGAGGGAGGGAGGAAGGGAGGGAGGGAGGGGAAAGAGGAAAGGAGGGAGTGTAACCTTGTTCCCAGGCCAATTCAAGACGCGGCTCTGGAAACACAATAATATGCATGCAGGAAAATGGCCAACTGTATTCAATGGGGGGAGTACTGGATCTCTGCAACAGAGCAGTTTCAGAGAAAACCCCACAAATATTTTGACCTCCGTTGCCCACTGAGTACGTGACAGAATTTTCAGGATGAACACAAGCTCCAGAGGTGAGATGTGACTTAACAGACACACAGACAAACCAACTACATTAACCCTCATTGCGCATGTGTGCCAAGGGTTAATGAAGCACATGACAGATATAATTGGTGGGGTATTAACCAGGCTACAAAAAGGCCAAACTCCAAGCACTAGTTGTACTTTGAACGTGAATTTCAAAATCACATCACATGACTTAATCATCCGTGAGATGCTTAGAAAGAAAGGCAAGGCAACACAACACAACAGAAAGACAAAGCAACACAACACAACTCACTTCTTGGGTGGAACTCGAACCCACAACCGTCTGCTTTCTAGGTGATGCTCTTACCAACTGAGCTACCGAGGCAGCTCAACTGGCTGGGCTTGAATCACGTATACAATACAAAGCAACCAACGCATCACAACCATGATAAACAGGTGAATTCAAACTTAGTATAAAGGAGAAGGCCGCAGTAATGAAACCAGCAAAGACACCAAACACCACATACATGTACGTCACAGGATTAAGAAATGTGTTACCAGACGTCAGGCAGGTGGGTGGCTGGGTAAGAGACTAGAGTAAAAGGTTCAATTCAGGCTTTGCAGCCTTCCAAAGGTGAGAGCTAAAAGAAAGTAGTGGCCCATGACATGAGACACATTACTATTCTGTCATGCAACCTTTTATGCTTCCTCCTTTAGACAACAGTTGTGGTTTACAAAATACTACGCACTCCCCTCCCGCCTCCCTCCTAGGTAAGCCTGAGGTCACGTGCCTACCACCCATAAACAGTTCAAGTCTAGTCAGGCTTTTCAGCCTTCCAAAAATTTCAACGCAAACGTTTTATACGTAGTGACCACCACAATGCAGAGAGAGTGGACAGGCTACTTTATATACTTTCTTGTGTAAAAAAGAGTTATGGTAATGGTAATGATATTCATGTGTTACGCATACCTTGGGATAACCATCTATCAGCCACCGTCCAAACACCACCTGGAGGAAAAATTGCACACCATTGATCAGGGCATAGTTTAGTGTATGGTGGAAGGGGGTCAAATGAAATGTTAGGATGTGGTGGAAGGGGTTCAAACGAAATGTTAGGATGCGGTGGAAGGGGTCAAATGAAATTTTAGGGTGTGGTGGAAGGGGGTCAAATGAAATGTTAGGATGTGGTGGAAGGGGGTCAAATGAAATTTTAGGGTGTGGTGGAAGGGGGTCAAATGAAATTTTGCGGGGTTCACACCATACATCTCAGCTGCAGTAACAATCACAGGGGGGCAATATAAAATTTCAAAGGGGCACAACCCCCTCACTCTCTGAATAAACTCTGCTAATCAGGACACTTTTGCATTCAATACTTTTTAACCCTTGAAATCAGGACATCTCATTCAGAACATTTTTCTTGCAATTATCAAGACAGGAAATGAAGACAGGATCTTCCTAACTATACTTCCTGAGCTGAAGACAGTTCTTGGAGGTGGGAATCAAGTACACAAACACGTCAATTGGGGCAGCAAAAGGTGTCCTGTTTATCAAGGTGTCTTTATTTCAGGGTGTCCTGATTAGAGGGGCTTGACCGTACCTTCACTCCATGTGACCTCATAGCGTCTATAGACTCTCTCATCACAGACAGCTCAGGCTCCATCACCTCCACTTCCAGACTGACAGACGCTTCATTGTAGATACCTGGCAATCACATACACAGGGGTTCTGAATATAGACATAGGAACTGGGGGGGGGGGGGTGGGGGGGCTATGGTCCCCTAAGTTTTGAATATTGGCGGCTAAGTATATTAAGCCGGTTACTATGCTTATATACATGTACTGCCTATTTACCATATCTTTGTATGGTATAGTATGCAGGCAGCAAAGTAGTGTGCACATACATGTACATGAGGTTAGGGTTCTGAGTTTCCTCTTTTCGCTCTAATACCTTTTTGCTAGTGTGCTATACACATGTTTACCATGTATGTGCGATCACAGAGTTATGCCCTCTATGTGAAGAGGCTGAATTGCCCCCTCCCCCCAAAAAATCGAATCCTTCTGAAGTTTTAAAGTTAGGGGGAAGATGACAACATACAAATGTAGTATTAAGTAACTAGTGGATATGCCATGTACATGTACATGGAGTCCAAACTTGGGGTGGGGGGGACGTGAGGAGATATCGCTCCGCTGTGTGAAGCAGTATAGTCACAAGAAAGCCTAAGTTGGTAATATTTTATACAAGGGTTGTGCTTATGATGTAAGTTACATGACTTTAATCATCCATGAGATGCTTAGAAACTCAAGACAAGGCAAGACAACACAACTCACCCGAAGCAGTCATCTTTCAAAGAAACATTTGGCTGCCTTGGGTGAGATTTGAACCTACAACACTCGCTCTTACCAACTGAGCTACCGAGGAAGCTCAGCTGGCTGGACTCGAATCACATATACAATACAAAGCAACCAAAGCACCTCAACCAAAGCATCACACAACCTGATGAACAGGTGAATTCAAACTTGGCATAAAGGAGATATCGTTGGCAGATTACGGGACTGCTTTTAGTGACCACAATAAAAGATCAAAAATGGAATTTCGATCAGTAGAAGACCTATTTATTGTGGTGTGCCCCTATGATTAATGTTCTAATTAATGTACCTATCATGCAATACTGATCTCCCAGTTCGGCTGTCGTAACTCCAGCTTTACTGCGAATTACTGTATAGATTCCACCAACTGGAGCAGAGAGAGAGAGAGAGGGAGAGAGAGAGAGAGAGGGAGAGAGAAGGGAAGATATTGATCTGATGTTAACCCCTAAGATAAGGACGCTTCACTAATCAGGACACTCTCCCAATGGTGTCCGGATTAGAGGCTCATTCCCAATGGTGAAGAGGCTACACTGGACACGCGGTATGTACACACACACAAGTATACGTGATGTGTACACATGATGTACATGTGCACTTGTATACGTAGTGTACAAACCCTTGTTCGCGACTTCCCAAGCAATCTCGAAGTTAAAACGGAAAGGCTCCGCCACTTCATCGTCATAGTCCGCCTCTGTAGAAGACATCTCTCCAAGCACAGCTCACGTTACAACGTTAACACTAATGATAGCCGAGAGAAATAACCGCATGCGCGATACACGCCCACTTTATTAATGATGAGTCGGCGCGCGCGTCGTAACCAGAACGACGTAGAACAATGAATGAGGTGTCCGGATTTAGAGAAAACAGGACACAATAAGTGTCCTAATATGGTTGCAATGCTTTATTATAGGTTATGAGGCATGAATCACGTGCAGTCATATATGCTGATATGGGCTGCAATTGGCTGGCTTTGTTTGCACGTGAATGAAACTTGAACCACTAACAAAAGCTAAAAGCAAAAATTATAGACTGTCTGGGTTAGAGAGATCTGCACTACAAATTCTTTGTCAACAAGCTCATTTAGGGTGCAAAGTACTCATAAATTAAATTACACAGTCAGATAAATATCGTAATCATATGACCTAATGAACTATAGCAATACTGTGATTAGTAACTAACTATGCATGTATATATAATTAACAACTAAGGAACTATAATTACAATCTATAATTAAATTACTACGTATGTTGGTCAGTGGTACAATCATCCATCATTGGGATATATGCTTTATGTCTGCCAACATTGAGGGGAAGAGAGAGAGAAGAGACAGATATGAGAGACAAGAGACAGATGTGAAGGGTGGAGGGAGGGGAGGGAAGGGGGAGGGAGGGGGAGGGAAGGGGGAGGGAGGCAGATGTGGGGGAAGAGAAGGGGGAAGGAGAAGAGGGAGGGAGGGAGGAGGAAGAAGGGATAGGAATGAGGGAAAGCTGTATACAAACACACAACTTTATCTGTATTCCAGGATACTATAATAAAGGCACATTATGTAGATGAGCACACCATTGCAATTCTGAGCCACAGTTGGGGGAGGGGCATTATATGAATACACTAATGTTCATGTGTGGTACATAACTTAGACAACACAATGATGTTACTATGGTTACCAAAAATGCAAACAAAACAACATGATTGGTGCATGTGACTTAGCTACCTGGCACCACATGCTGTGGAGCCATATAGACTATATGTATAGAAGTTCAAGTGTTCATGGTGTAGGTAGCTAGAATATGTTGATGTAGTGGTAATCTAGAAGCTTTTGATATTTACAGATGAATACAGCCATAATGAGTGTCATTGCACTGACAGTGATTGTACTTCTTCTTACACCGGCAAGAGTGGCACTGACTGACAGTGTAGAGGATACACCTAGTGTAGCGTTAGTGGAGGTACTTAAAGTGAAGAGAGATGCAGAGATAGTAGTGGGTGACATTCCTTCAGGAACTATTTCCACACCAGAAATGAGTGTAACAGCATCTCCGACAAACCTTCCAGAATTATTTATGGACATTGTCAATGATACAACCTATCATATACTGGCAGATGATTCTTCACTTTTACTGCCTATGTCAACACAGCCAGCCTTCAGTGAACTAAGTGAGACCATCAATTTTACATCAGCATCTGTACATGCTACCAGCCAACTGACCAATTCAATGACTACTAGGTCAGCTGTTAAGCCTCTAGTACCATCAACTGTATTGCCTACTGCTACAAGACCCACAGTTGAATACTCTCTTGCAAGTTACATTGCAGATCAACAGTCCACCAATTCTAGCAAATCACAAGGGATACTGGAAACGGTCTTCCCATTCCTTACAAATGACCTTACTTCCACTCCTCTCCCAACACAAAGGGATGTATTTCCAACTACACATGCTGGTATTCTCCTCCCAGAAGCTTCAGAATCATATGACTTTGATACAAGTGTTTACCAACCAACCCATACATTAACTGAAGATGTATTCTCTTTTGCATCAACATCACAGTCCATGTACTTTGAAGCATTTCCAACACCATCTACTGTTGTACTTAGCCCAGTCACAACTTCTGTAGACATGGCTGGCATCTCCAGCTCCCCCATACAAACTCTACCTGACTTACTTTTGCCTCTGTCAATGACGATGGCTCCTATATTCACACCTGAAGTAACAAGTATTCAAGAAATATACAAAACAACTACACTCTTAAAAGACAATCGCACTTCACAAATACCACTGCAGAGCACATCAACTAATATTCTTCTTCCTCTGGAGATGTCTCTCTCTGATTTTACCATCTCAACAGCTTCTCTACCCATTTCTGCAAGTACTCACGAAATCAGATCCCCAGATATCTTAAGTACTTCCTTTCAGTCTCTCTCGCTCAGTAATATTGTGACTCCAATATCTAAGGATATGTTAATGACTGTAGGTATGCCAATGATCAAAAGCAGTACAACTTTAACTGTTTCACAAGTAACCTTCAATACAGTCTCTGATATGCTTCCTATAGCTCCTTCGTCAAGTGCTGCTTTCTCTTCCTCTGCATCCTTTGTGTTTGGCGTCAAAACTGTATCTGCAGTGACTCCAGTTACATCAACCTTGTTCCCCGCCCATTCATTTGTTACCTCTCCCACTACTGTCCCTGTATACACTACTGAAGAGATGTTAATTCCAACAACTTCTAGAGCAACAGCTAGTCAGTTTAGCAAAACACCTCAACCGACTTCCACTAGAACTGCAACTATTCTCTCTCTTTCATCCCTAACAACCACTAATAATTTACTTCCAATAGACCCTTATTTAAGTTCTACATTTGTCCTTTCTCGCACAGGATCCCTTGTGCTCAACATTAAAACAACATCAGATTTCTCTACAACTGTTGCTGTGACTGTAACTATACCAATCTTCTCCGCCCCTTCATTTTCTGTCTCTCCCACTCCATTCCCACTAAACCAAAAATTTTCATCTCTCCTTCTCTCTCCTACTACGACTCCAATACCGCCTAGTTCCACTAGTAATACCACTGCTCCCTCAAACACTACCCAAGGAACGCCAATTCCAACAACCTTTGAAGCAACATCTAGTAAAATGCCTCAACCTACTTCCACCAGAACCCTAACCACTATTCCTGATTCACTCTCCCTTGCTGGTATTAGTTCCACACTTTCTTTGAGGACCTTTTCATATTCACCAACTACTGTGACTAGTATTGGAAACACTGCTTTCCCCTTTCCTCCTTCAACACAATCTTCTGCTACCAGTGACCCTGTAACAAGAACTATGTATACTGAATCGACTCCAATATTTCCATCAATTACTTCCACTCAAAATATAACTACATTAACCACCACACGAGAAGATGAACACTCCACTCCATCACAAATTAGTTCTTTGCAATCTTCTTCAAGCACACCTCCACCAAACTCTTCA
The DNA here is from genome assembly GCA_963970385.1 of Theonella swinhoei. Classification (NCBI taxonomy): domain Eukaryota; kingdom Metazoa; phylum Porifera; class Demospongiae; order Tetractinellida; family Theonellidae; genus Theonella; species Theonella swinhoei. The sequence goes on along the minus strand of OZ019947.1, from coordinate 11,968,052 downwards.
CAATCTTCAAGCACACCTCCACCAAGCTCTTTGCAACCTTCAAGCACACCTCCACCAAACTCTTCACAACCTTCAAGCACACCTCCACCAAGCTCTTTGCAATCTTCAAGCACACCTCCACCAAGCTCTTTGCAATCTTCAAGCACATTCCCACCAAGCTCCTCACAATCTTCTTCAAGCACACCTCCACCAAGCTCTTTGCAATCTTCAAGCATATTCCCACCAAGCTCTTCACAATCTTCAAGCACACCTCCACCAAGCTCTTTGCAACCTTCAAGCACACCTCCACCAAGCTCTTTGCAACCTTCAAGCATATTCCCACCAAGCTCTTCACAATCTTCAAGCACACCTCCACCAAGCTCTTTGCAATCTTCAAGCATATTCCCACCAAGCTCTTCACAATCTTCAAGCACACCTCCACCAAGCTCTTTGCAACCTTCAAGCACACTTCCACCAAGCTCTTTGCAACCTTCAAGCATATTCCCACCAAGCTCTTCACAATCTTCAAGCACACCTCCACCAAGCTCTTTGCAATCTTCAAGTACACCTCCACCAAGCTCTTTGCAACCTTCAAGTACACCTCCACCAAGCTCTTTGCAACCTTCAAGCACACCTCCACCAAGCTCTTTGCAACCTTCAAGTACACCTCCACCAAGCTCTTTGCAATCTTCAAGCACACCTCCACCAAGCTCTTTGCAACCTTCAAGTACACCTCCACCAAGCTCTTTGCAATCTTCAAGCACACCTCCACCAAGTATACCTCCACCAAGTTCATTGCAATCTTCAAGCACACCTCCACCAAGTATACCTCCACCAACTTCATTGCAATCTTCAAGCACACCTCCACCAAGCTCTTTGCAATCTTCAAGCATATCTCCACCAAGCCCTTTGCAATCTTCTTCAAGCACACCTCCACCAAGTTCATTGCAATCTTCAAGCACACTTCCACCAAGCTCTTTGCAACCTTCAAGCATATTCCCACCCAGCTCTTCACAATCTTCAAGCACACCTCCACCAAGCTCTTTGCAATCTTCAAGCACATTCCCACCGAGCTCCTCACAATCTTCTTCAAGCACACCTCCACCAAGCTCTTTGCAATCTTCAAGCACACCTCCACCAAGCTCTTTGCAACCTTCAAGTACACCTCAACCAAGTATACCTCCATCAAGTTCATTGCAATCTTCAAGCACACCTCCACCAAGCTCTTTGCAACCTTCAAGTACACCTCCACCAAGTATACCTCCACCAAGTTCATTGCAATCTTCAAGCACACCTCCACCAAGTTCATTGCAATCTTCAAGCACACCTCCACCAAGCTCTTTGCAATCTTCAAGCATATCTCCACCAAGCCCTTTGCAATCATCTTCAAGCACACCTCCACCAAGTTCATTGCAATCTTCAAGTACACCTCCACCGAACACTTTGCAATCTTCAAGCACATCTCCACCAAGCTCTTTGCAATCTTCAAGCATATCTCCACCAAGCCCTTTGCAATCATCTTCAAGCACACCTCCACCAAGTTCATTGCAATCTTCAAGTACACCTCCACCGAACACTTTGCAATCTTCAAGCACATCTCCACCAAACACTTTGCAATCTTCAACAAGCACATCACCACCAAGCTCTTTGCAATCTTCTTCAAGCACATCTCCAGTGAGCGCTTCACAAACTTCTTCAGGTATATCCCCATCAAGCTCTTCACAATCTTCTTCGAGCACATATGCAGTGAGCTCTTCACAATCTTCTTCAAGTACATCTCCAGCAACCTCTTCACAACCTTCTTCTTCAAGCACTCTACAGACTACAACAAGCTATTCACCACAGCCATCTTCTTTACTTCACTTTCCTCCACCGAACTCTAGCTCAATATCAATCACAGTTGTCCCAACTTCAGCTCCATGTAGCCCATTTGATAGTCACGTTCCACCTCCCAAGACACTCCTCAGTGTAATTCTAGCCATACCTCCAACAGATCTTGACAGACTTCATGAACCAGGGTCATTTGAGAGGTGTCAGCTTATGCAGGGGTTGGCTGATGTGTATAAACTAGGTCTGGGCAAAGAAGCAGAAAGTGATGATGGTGTTAAGAAGAGAGAGACACATCAGGGTGGGGAAAAACAGGGAAAATACTTTCTGGAAAAGATGAGAATTCCATCTCGATGGAAGCGGCAGGATAAGGAATATATGGCTGTGGTAAGCACAATTAACAAAGAGGAACCCCTCTAATCAGAAACTAATTAAGGACACCTAAATGTATATATAGACTTTTCCAAATTAGCCCCTCAAATCTTGACATCTCAAAAATCCCAGTACACTTTTTAATCTCTATGTCCAAGTGTGTATGTATTAGCTTCATACCATCCATGAGAAAGCTTCACATATGTACATGTGTAGGGGTGAAATATACAAACTCTAGTTACGGAATATATATGTAATATTTTTCTTTACTAGATAACAGAGCTGAGCGATGCAGTGTCTATTGGTGATAATCTAGTGGAAGTGAATTTCTTCATTCTGGATACTACTAACTCTGCCACACCACTACCAGTCAATTCCAGTCTGGCATCTCACACATACAGTCTAGCAGATGTCGATGAAATCAGTGGCTACACTGTAAGCCAACATCAATTTTCTCTCTCTATATATATACTTTATGTATGGCAATAGACTAAATAATACATGTCTTGAAAATGTGAATAATCCACAACCATGGAAGACGAACACTTCACAGCATGCTCTAACACAGGCGTAATTAGTGTACCAAATTCAATTTTAAATCCCACTCTTTATATAGCTTAATGAGCACACTGTAGCTACTTATGTCTTGTCTACTCTTCACAGGTTGTTCGGGGAGTTCAACCAAATGAAAATATGCTGTCAACATCATCTTCAACTCCACCTAATTTTGCTATTGTGACTGCAGTAGTCATTTCAGTAGTGCTAGTGATGATTATAGTCACATTGATCTTAATTATTATAGTGTGGAAAAAAAAGCATCGAAGAAGCTTTAGGCTTCAGGTAAGGCATTACAGTATATAGACTGACTTATAGCAGACTGCTAACCCCAGGAAATATATATTATGTCTGGACTTATACATAAGTGATGGCACTATGGTAGGAAACAGGTACCATTTGACAAAGTGCCATCATTTCAGCCACTGCATTACAATATCATACAGTGTTCAAGTCCCTCATATATACACACACTATGTTGTACCATGTATATAGGTACGTGGAGTGACACCAAAGTTTATCAGAGATGAGACGGAAAGAACTGCAGTGCCAACTGACTCATTCTGGTTTCAATCGGGATCAGGACTTGCTCGTCAACGGGAACAGCAGTCCCCGCCAGAGTCCACGCAGTCTACTGAGACAGATGGAGATGATGCCAGTACAGCAGAAGTGATTTCTACACATTCACAGTATGTATAGATAGTTACCATTTATACACCTTGGGATAGAATTTGTTCCAGTAAATGTTGCCCTATAGTATAGAGGTTTATTCTTAATCTCGGGTTTGCCCTTTTGTGTTCATGGAGTCCATGTGAAAGCTGCTAATTATATATAAGTGGGTTAAAACTGTATTCATGTATTCAATAGGCCATATGAGGAGTCCATTGATAGGTATGGTACATGCTTTATGATGCTTGTATATAACTAATGATTTAGGCATGGAAGAAGGAGTGGTGAACAGAGAGTGACATTGGCTGAGTTGGCTCACTCTCCCTCACAACATGTTCAAGCTGTAATGTTTGAGAGAGTGGCTCATTATGACTCACTCCGCCACTCTCCTAGTCTTCCCTCACATCCTCCCCCCCTGACACCTCGTTTCCACCACACTTATGTCCCACCCCTCTCACCTCCTCCTTCCAAATCTCCCTCACCACCTTCTACATTCCGCCGTCTCCCAACTCCAACACCAACCAAGACAGACAGACCAAACCAAAGCAACACAAAGTAAGTGGTTCACTTTACAAATTCTGCACAGCATACAACATGCGTTTCAATGTGTGATAAAACTTAAATCTTCATCACAATGCAATGTGAACACAATATATACAGTGCAGCTCACTTAAAGGCATGTGAATATAGATATAGACTAATGCTCTATTAGCTTGCTGTATAATTAGCTATTCGTCTTCCTGTGCTATCCAGTACACCTCACAGGAGAGTGAAGAAGAAGGTTCGTTCAGTGGCATCAGTGCACAAGATACAGGATGAGATGAGAGAAGAGCACATGAGACAGCTACAGACTGTGGATGACAAAGAAGAGTTGTGGCACAGAAGGAGGGTAAGAAACAACAGAGGTAGTTAGATTACACATATCATTGAGATGTCACAGAGCAACAATGGAGTTTGTGTTACTGTAAACACAGACTTTTGAAGTTAATAATAATTATGGAATAGGTATTTTGAATATTTGAAGTTAATTATAATTATTGAATAGCTAGGTTTTTTGAAGTTAATAATAATTCTGGAAAGGGATCTTGTTTACTAAGATAAACGTGCTTCTTTCAAGGTGTCATGATTATGGAGGTGTCTGCAAACTAGTTTGAATATATCTCTCCCTCTATTATATATGCAGGCTACTATGGAGTATTACAAATACATCTGTGGACACGAGAGCAGTTTCCATCCATCGTTTCTCTCATTTCATCAACAGAGGCCAATAACTCTGTCTACATTAGCCAGACAGCCACTGACAACAGCAGGTCAAGTTATGTACACTCCAAGACAACCTCAATACTTTGATAAAGAAGAACAGGGAGAGGATGGAAGTGATATGGTGGTAACTGAGGCTGAGGGATCTGAATTGTTCGCCACAAGTTCCTCGAGAGATCAGAACATTGGAAATCACGAAGAAAAAGACGAAAAGAGTGATAAAGAATTGGCTGAACATGCAACATCTGATGATGATAATGAGAGAGAGCATTTATTGGTACCAGAGTTTCAAACACAGAGAAAGAAGCAGCAGTCACGTGGTTTCAAATTGCGTCGCAGTCGTAAAGTTGCACCACTGCCCTACACACCAGCCAGCGGTGTAGCTCCTGCTCCTGGATCGCTAGCAGGTACACAGATGGGCCTGGCCTGGATGGACACTGTCAATGGAGCTCAGCTCATGAGCATACACTTCTCACCACAACCACCATCATTCCCCATCTCTCACCAGACACATCTACCTCCCACTTCCCCTTATCACCCTCCACCTCCTCACCACCCACCAGATACACACTCTTTCTCTTCTCGTCAGCCTCACTCAAGAAGAACTGATCAACAACAAGTGAAAAGAATTCAAAGAGGTAGGCAAATTCTTCAAGAAAGTGGGACTGACTTTGTCGATGGTGAAAATAAAAATTGTGAGATTATTGAACACAGTCAAGAAAACTATGAATTTCCAGTTAGTGATGGAGCATCTGATCATGAAAACACACCAAAAAACAATACAGTTCCATTGGATGCTGTTAATGATGGTTATGGAAAAATCCATGAAACTGATGTCCCAACCAATGTTGTTGATGGTGTAACAGATTGTGAACAGGTTCAAGAAAATGAACCTCTTCCAGCAAACACTATCAGTGATACAAGTGATCCAAACCATAAAAGAGCTCAAGAAGATAAGCTAAGAGATAGAGACACTGAAGAGCCCCACATTGTCCCAATGGATCATAGCAAAGAAGTATCTCATAATACTGGCCCTACAGCTCCGGCCGGAAAGCATCCTGACACTAATAAATCTGTCACAACCTCTTCTCTTGAGAGAAATGTACAAGAAGACACTGCACCCACAGACCCTACTGGCTACTCAATACAGGAGCTAATACAGCAGGTATCTTATACCATACATGCAGTCACCATTTCAGCTCTTCAAAGTGCTTGTAGTCACTCCTAAACATAACCCTATCCATATAAACTGCATAACATAGAACTCTATCTCTCTCATATACAGGCTTTTAGCACTTCACAAAGACATAAGGGTGTGACTGTGCAGCACACTAATGAGAAGACTATGACACACTCTCTCCCTCATAGAGCTCCAATGACTATACCAAGCCACATGCAATCACAAGAACACACTGCTGGTTAGAGTCTAAGATATTGTGATTAATGACACAAAAGACTATGCGTGTACTGATGTTTCCTGCTCTTGAAATCCCTCATGATTTTTTCTCTGTCTCTATTCTCTAGTGTGGCACCCTGCACAATCACCTTACCCTCCTCTGACATCCTTTCACCACTACCACTCCATCACTCCCCCTCACATATTTGATAGCCATTTGGATGTGTATAAAAGGTAATGACACATAATACACTGTGTGTACTGATGTTTCCTGTTCTTGAAATCCCTCATGATTTTTTTCTCTGTCTCTATTCTCTAGTGTGGCATTCTGCATCATCAGCTTACCCTCCTCTGACATCCCTTCACCACTACCACTCCATCACTCCCCCTCACCTTCCTCCACATGGCTACATACCTCATTTACCAGTAATATGTGGCATTTATGAAATGTGCTTTTTATATTGCACGATAGATTGAGGACACACATCTATCTCAAATTTATAGTTTTTTTTAATCTCCGAATCCTTGATATCTTCTCTGACACTGATATACCACAAAGGTGTCCAGGTTCCAGAGGTTACACTTCTAAATCTATTTCTGCAGGTGTGTCATTTCTTGACCACATAATCAAACCATTGGTACCCACTATGCCCTCATACATCAAGGACTCCCCTCATCTTATCTCCCTATTAGAAAACACCCATATTCCGAGCAACGCGATTCTAGTTACGATAGATGTATCAAGCCTTTACACGAATATCCCACAAGACGAGGGTACGAATGCCTGTTTAGATGCAATAGAAGCTGCTGAAGCCTCACATATCCCTAGGAATGCCTTACGCCAACTCTTTGATATAGTCCTTAGGTGCAACGTCTTCAACTTCAACGGCCAGATCTACCAGCAGATCCAGGGTACGGCGATGGGGACAAAGATGGCTCCTTCATATGCCAATCTGTTCATGGACAGATTTGAACGAGCCTTCCTTGCTCAGGAACCTATCCTGCCTCTTGTCTGGAAGCGTTACATAGATGACATCTTATGCATCTGGACGGGGACTAGGAGCGAACTAGACGGTTTTTTAGATAGGCTTAACAAAGCACATAGAACTCTAAGATTCACGTGGAGCATTAGTAATGAGCGCATCGAATTTCTAGACTTAAACATCTTCAAGGGAGGGAAGTTCAACACAACAAACCACCTAGATATAAGCACACACTTCAAAACCACCAACACCTTTCAATACCTGCACTTTTCCTCTTCCCACCCCAGGAGTATCTTCAAAGGACTCGTGAAAGGAGAAGCAATCAGGTTCTTACGTTCCAATACTAATGCACACACTTACTACAATACAATAAGTACATTCAGAAAGCATTTACTTTGTAGAAACTACCCCCGACGCTTTGTTGACAGCATCCTTAGGAACATCACATACGACTTAAGAGCTTCATACATTCCCAACCTCAACCCTAGCCCTAACCCTAGCCCTAGCCCTAGCCCTAGCCCTAACCCTGCCTCAAACATACCTAGACTTATCACTACCTACTCACCTTACTATACATCATTGTCACGCCTGATAAACAAATACTGGTCCCCCATACACAATGATCCAACTCTCTCCACTTTATTTCCTACCCCGCCCCAGCTCTGTTTCCGGAGGAACCCCACCATTGCAGACTCCTTGGTGAAAGCAGCACTTCCAGGAGCTCCACGTCCCCCAACAGGTCAGGTACCCCCCATACCCATACCCAGGCTAGACTCACGCATGGTGCGATGTGCCGATAAGCGTTGCAAAGTGTGCCCCAATGCTGAGGGAAGACGTATCCTATTTTCAGCGGTGTCCAAAACACCATACACTTTCCATGAAACTTTCACATGTGCAGATACCTCTCTCATTTACTGCATTGTCTGCAGCAAATGTGAGAAACTGTACATAGGCTTAACTTCCAACAGCCTTAGGGTGCGCTTTCGCATGCATCGGCATGCTTCCGAAACAAAGAGGCGGGTCCCCCTATACCGCCACTTTGCTAGGAAATCGCACGACTTCCTAAGAGACCACAGGATCGTTCCACTAGAGCACTGTGAGCCAGATGCTCTACCGGAGCGAGAAGCATTTTGGATTAGGACTCTACATACACTACTACCACATGGCCTTAATTCTGCCTATGGAAAACCTTTCTACCCCTATGACCACTCTTCCCTTTCTCCCAGTCTCTCCCCTACAGATACCTCCTGTGCAGATTCACCCCTCACCCCCACAGACACTGACTCTGCATCATAATAATATATACTTCACCCCCTGCCATCTCTCCACAGCGTCACTGCACACTGCGCATGGCATAGCCCTAGACGTTGCCTAGGTGGAGTAGGAGTGTTGCTCTGGAATGCTCCCGCTCTACCCTGACAACCAAGCCTTTGTCCGCATACCGCCTATCCCGCATGAACACTCGCGCGCGCAACGCATTTTGTCCTGCGAAGCGTCACCTTTTAGTATATAAACACTAGTTTTTGTATCACCAGTCATTCCCCCGAAGAAGGTCACCGATCACCGAAAGTACTAGGGAAGTATTATTCTTATTCGACTGGTGTTTTTGCGCATGGCTACCTCCGAGCCTCTACCTCAGAGACCTACGCGCAAGTCTCGGAGACTGCGAGGACAGGAGCCGCAGCAGGCCACTCCGGAGAAAGTGGTCGGGAGCGTCGCCACGCCCCCCTTCGGGGGGCTCTCCCCTTGCGGGGACCACACCCCTTCATCTACCCCCAACGACGCCCGCTCAGGATCACCGAGATCCCACTCGACACGGACGGACCTAGCTACAGCAACTGACCTCCTGTCTCTCAGGCGCGAGTATCACCGCGCCGCGACCCAGGCCATGATGTCTTCACATCACCTGGATTTCCTTAAAAAATGCGACGAAGCCTCTCACGTACCACCTGGTTTGAGACTGTCGCTTAGGCCCCAGGTTTATGCATCGAACACCTCCACAGTGGACACCGAGATACGTAGGATAATCGACGCAGCGCAACGCGACATAATACAAGCACTACGCGAGCATTACAGTAGTTTACACACTAAGGCACAACAAAACATGGACAAAACACTCACAACTCTCTCTTCTTCTCTCCCTCATCTCCCACCTTCCCAGGTCACATCCCATGATGCTGCCATGGAGAAAACGAAGGCCAACATCGAGAAGAAGAGAAGCAAGCTGGCAGCCAGGACGGAGAGAAAACTGAAGCATCAGCTCTCCACCCAGGATAAGGCCACACCATGCACACACACCCCACAGGATTTTCACGCACCAGGCCCCCGGGAGAAGGTGGCTACAAAACCCACCCCCCGGGACCGGACCTCCACCAACAGCTCTCCTCCCTCCCTACAGACGCAGACTCACCCAGGGCTGCAGAAGAAGAAGAGACGGAAGCTACCACAACCACGCAAGTATCACCCCATTCCCCCTTCTCATTCTCACTCTTCTCGCCCTTCCCTACCTCTCTCTCAACCCCCCCTACTTCCCCCTCCCCCACATCACTCCCACAAGCTTCCTCACCCTCTGCACCACCATTGCCATCCCCAATCATCACTCCTTCACCCTCAGTACACTCACAATCATCATCCATTCTCTCCACCCACCAATCCCCACCCTCCACCCCTCCTGTCATCCTCCACTCCATCTCTCCTGCCAACACCCCCCCTCCTCACCAAGCCTCCCCCTCTCATGTCTCTTCACCTTCCTCCATTCTCTCCACCCACCAATCCCCACCCTCCACCCCTCCTGTCATCCTCCACTCCATCTCTCCTGCCAACACCCCCTCTCCTCACCAAGCCTCCCCCTCTCATGTCTCTTCGCCTTCCTCCATTCTCTCCACCCACCAATCCCCACCCTCCACCCCTCTTGTCATCCTCCACTCCATCTCTCCTACCAACACCCCCTCTCCTCACCAAGCCTCCCCCTCTCATGTCCCTTCGCCTTCCTCCATTCTCTCCACCCACCAAACCCAAGCCTCCACCCCTCCTGTCATCCTCCACTCCATCTCTCCTGCCAACACCCCCTCTCCTCACCAAGCCTCCCCCCCTCATGTCTCTTTGCCTTCCTCTACCCCCTCTACCTCTACGCAGGTGTCTCCTCCCATCCCCACCCCTCCCACACTGTCTACACCAATAACCCTGCCCCATTCTTTTCTTTTCCATCCACAACCTGCACACATCCACAGGACACGAAGACCACGACTCCCAGCAAGTCTCTACTATGGACAAAGACGGCAATGGAAGTCAAGTAACAATAATAATTATGTGGTCAATCTCTCATCTAAACCTCTATCACGAGACACGGTTAATTTACTTTCCAAAGGCTTAGGCTATGCACCAGTCCCTGCACCACCTGACAGGTCTAATCTTAGTGAGGACTTGCTGGCCCTAGCTAGACGCCTACGCATAGCATACCGCTTCAGGAACAGCAGACGGCCAGGTAATAAACATCCCTTCAAGCCGAAGTCGCAATGGATACCGCCTAAAGCTAACAAAATACTAGAGGACTACATTGAAGCAACCACAGCTGAAGAACCTGAAGAAAGAACCCCCAAACCCAACCTCTCCAAGAATGAAACCAGAATCCTACAAGAATTGGGTAAGAATAGAGACCTAGTAATCAAGAAAGCCGATAAAGGAAGTTGCATCGTAGTTCAAGACCGATCCACCTACATATCAGAAGGCAGCTCGCACCTAGCAGACGCTTCAACATACAAGCCTTTAGACTCCGACCCCACAGCCTCCATAGCCAAGAACATAGGAGAATTAGTTAACAGTATGAAAGAATTAGGCTACCTTGACACATACACACATGCCTACATGCTTCCCCCTGAAAAGGTAAGAACCCAACGCATGTACTTTCTTAAGAAGCTTCACAAGACCCCACATGGAATTAGGCCCATAGTCAGTGGTTGTAGTGGACCCACCGAGCGCGTTTCATCATTTCTTGACCACATAATCAAACCATTGGTACCCACTATGCCCTCATACATCAAGGACTCCCCTCATCTTATCTCCCTATTAGAAAACACCCATATTCCGAGCAACGCGATTCTAGTTACGATAGATGTATCAAGCCTTTACACGAATATCCCACAAGACGAGGGTACGAATGCCTGTTTAGATGCAATAGAAGCTGCTGAAGCCTCACATATCCCTAGGAATGCCTTACGCCAACTCTTTGATATAGTCCTTAGGTGCAACGTCTTCAACTTCAACGGCCAGATCTACCAGCAGATCCAGGGTACGGCGATGGGGACAAAGATGGCTCCTTCATATGCCAATCTGTTCATGGACAGATTTGAACGAGCCTTCCTTGCTCAGGAACCTATCCTGCCTCTTGTCTGGAAGCGTTACATAGATGACATCTTATGCATCTGGACGGGGACTAGGAGCGAACTAGACGGTTTTTTAGATAGGCTTAACAAAGCACATAGAACTCTAAGATTCACGTGGAGCATTAGTAATGAGCGCATCGAATTTCTAGACTTAAACATCTTCAAGGGAGGGAAGTTCAACACAACAAACCACCTAGATATAAGCACACACTTCAAAACCACCAACACCTTTCAATACCTGCACTTTTCCTCTTCCCACCCCAGGAGTATCTTCAAAGGACTCGTGAAAGGAGAAGCAATCAGGTTCTTACGTTCCAATACTAATGCACACACTTACTACAATACAATAAGTACATTCAGAAAGCATTTACTTTGTAGAAACTACCCCCGACGCTTTGTTGACAGCATCCTTAGGAACATCACATACGACTTAAGAGCTTCATACATTCCCAACCTCAACCCTAGCCCTAACCCTAGCCCTAGCCCTAGCCCTAGCCCTAACCCTGCCTCAAACATACCTAGACTTATCACTACCTACTCACCTTACTATACATCATTGTCACGCCTGATAAACAAATACTGGTCCCCCATACACAATGATCCAACTCTCTCCACTTTATTTCCTACCCCGCCCCAGCTCTGTTTCCGGAGGAACCCCACCATTGCAGACTCCTTGGTGAAAGCAGCACTTCCAGGAGCTCCACGTCCCCCAACAGGTCAGGTACCCCCCATACCCATACCCAGGCTAGACTCACGCATGGTGCGATGTGCCGATAAGCGTTGCAAAGTGTGCCCCAATGCTGAGGGAAGACGTATCCTATTTTCAGCGGTGTCCAAAACACCATACACTTTCCATGAAACTTTCACATGTGCAGATACCTCTCTCATTTACTGCATTGTCTGCAGCAAATGTGAGAAACTGTACATAGGCTTAACTTCCAACAGCCTTAGGGTGCGCTTTCGCATGCATCGGCATGCTTCCGAAACAAAGAGGCGGGTCCCCCTATACCGCCACTTTGCTAGGAAATCGCACGACTTCCTAAGAGACCACAGGATCGTTCCACTAGAGCACTGTGAGCCAGATGCTCTACCGGAGCGAGAAGCATTTTGGATTAGGACTCTACATACACTACTACCACATGGCCTTAATTCTGCCTATGGAAAACCTTTCTACCCCTATGACCACTCTTCCCTTTCTCCCAGTCTCTCCCCTACAGATACCTCCTGTGCAGATTCACCCCTCACCCCCACAGACACTGACTCTGCATCATAATAATATATACTTCACCCCCTGCCATCTCTCCACAGCGTCACTGCACACTGCGCATGGCATAGCCCTAGACGTTGCCTAGGTGGAGTAGGAGTGTTGCTCTGGAATGCTCCCGCTCTACCCTGACAACCAAGCCTTTGTCCGCATACCGCCTATCCCGCATGAACACTCGCGCGCGCAACGCATTTTGTCCTGCGAAGCGTCACCTTTTAGTATATAAACACTAGTTTTTGTATCACCAGTCATTCCCCCGAAGAAGGTCACCGATCACCGAAAGTACTAGGGAAGTATTATTCTTATTCGACTGGTGTTTTTGCGCATGGCTACCTCCGAGCCTCTACCTCAGAGACCTACGCGCAAGTCTCGGAGACTGCGAGGACAGGAGCCGCAGCAGGCCACTCCGGAGAAAGTGGTCGGGAGCGTCGCCACGCCCCCCTTCGGGGGGCTCTCCCCTTGCGGGGACCACACCCCTTCATCTACCCCCAACGACGCCCGCTCAGGATCACCGAGATCCCACTCGACACGGACGGACCTAGCTACAGCAACTGACCTCCTGTCTCTCAGGCGCGAGTATCACCGCGCCGCGACCCAGGCCATGATGTCTTCACATCACCTGGATTTCCTTAAAAAATGCGACGAAGCCTCTCACGTACCACCTGGTTTGAGACTGTCGCTTAGGCCCCAGGTTTATGCATCGAACACCTCCACAGTGGACACCGAGATACGTAGGATAATCGACGCAGCGCAACGCGACATAATACAAGCACTACGCGAGCATTACAGTAGTTTACACACTAAGGCACAACAAAACATGGACAAAACACTCACAACTCTCTCTTCTTCTCTCCCTCATCTCCCACCTTCCCAGGTCACATCCCATGATGCTGCCATGGAGAAAACGAAGGCCAACATCGAGAAGAAGAGAAGCAAGCTGGCAGCCAGGACGGAGAGAAAACTGAAGCATCAGCTCTCCACCCAGGATAAGGCCACACCATGCACACACACCCCACAGGATTTTCACGCACCAGGCCCCCGGGAGAAGGTGGCTACAAAACCCACCCCCCGGGACCGGACCTCCACCAACAGCTCTCCTCCCTCCCTACAGACGCAGACTCACCCAGGGCTGCAGAAGAAGAAGAGACGGAAGCTACCACAACCACGCAAGTATCACCCCATTCCCCCTTCTCATTCTCACTCTTCTCGCCCTTCCCTACCTCTCTCTCAACCCCCCCTACTTCCCCCTCCCCCACATCACTCCCACAAGCTTCCTCACCCTCTGCACCACCATTGCCATCCCCAATCATCACTCCTTCACCCTCAGTACACTCACAACCATCATCCATTCTCTCCACCCACCAATCCCCACCCTCCACCCCTCCTGTCATCCTCCACTCCATCTCTCCTGCCAACACCCCCCCTCCTCACCAAGCCTCCCCCTCTCATGTCTCTTCACCTTCCTCCATTCTCTCCACCCACCAATCCCCACCCTCCACCCCTCCTGTCATCCTCCACTCCATCTCTCCTGCCAACACCCCCTCTCCTCACCAAGCCTCCCCCTCTCATGTCTCTTCGCCTTCCTCCATTCTCTCCACCCACCAATCCCCACCCTCCACCCCTCTTGTCATCCTCCACTCCATCTCTCCTACCAACACCCCCTCTCCTCACCAAGCCTCCCCCTCTCATGTCCCTTCGCCTTCCTCCATTCTCTCCACCCACCAAACCCAAGCCTCCACCCCTCCTGTCATCCTCCACTCCATCTCTCCTGCCAACACCCCCTCTCCTCACCAAGCCTCCCCCCCTCATGTCTCTTTGCCTTCCTCTACCCCCTCTACCTCTACGCAGGTGTCTCCTCCCATCCCCACCCCTCCCACACTGTCTACACCAATAACCCTGCCCCATTCTTTTCTTTTCCATCCACAACCTGCACACATCCACAGGACACGAAGACCACGACTCCCAGCAAGTCTCTACTATGGACAAAGACGGCAATGGAAGTCAAGTAACAATAATAATTATGTGGTCAATCTCTCATCTAAACCTCTATCACGAGACACGGTTAATTTACTTTCCAAAGGCTTAGGCTATGCACCAGTCCCTGCACCACCTGACAGGTCTAATCTTAGTGAGGACTTGCTGGCCCTAGCTAGACGCCTACGCATAGCATACCGCTTCAGGAACAGCAGACGGCCAGGTAATAAACATCCCTTCAAGCCGAAGTCGCAATGGATACCGCCTAAAGCTAACAAAATACTAGAGGACTACATTGAAGCAACCACAGCTGAAGAACCTGAAGAAAGAACCCCCAAACCCAACCTCTCCAAGAATGAAACCAGAATCCTACAAGAATTGGGTAAGAATAGAGACCTAGTAATCAAGAAAGCCGATAAAGGAAGTTGCATCGTAGTTCAAGACCGATCCACCTACATATCAGAAGGCAGCTCGCACCTAGCAGACGCTTCAACATACAAGCCTTTAGACTCCGACCCCACAGCCTCCATAGCCAAGAACATAGGAGAATTAGTTAACAGTATGAAAGAATTAGGCTACCTTGACACATACACACATGCCTACATGCTTCCCCCTGAAAAGGTAAGAACCCAACGCATGTACTTTCTTAAGAAGCTTCACAAGACCCCACATGGAATTAGGCCCATAGTCAGTGGTTGTAGTGGACCCACCGAGCGCGTTTCATCATTTCTTGACCACATAATCAAACCATTGGTACCCACTATGCCCTCATACATCAAGGACTCCCCTCATCTTATCTCCCTATTAGAAAACACCCATATTCCGAGCAACGCGATTCTAGTTACGATAGATGTATCAAGCCTTTACACGAATATCCCACAAGACGAGGGTACGAATGCCTGTTTAGATGCAATAGAAGCTGCTGAAGCCTCACATATCCCTAGGAATGCCTTACGCCAACTCTTTGATATAGTCCTTAGGTGCAACGTCTTCAACTTCAACGGCCAGATCTACCAGCAGATCCAGGGTACGGCGATGGGGACAAAGATGGCTCCTTCATATGCCAATCTGTTCATGGACAGATTTGAACGAGCCTTCCTTGCTCAGGAACCTATCCTGCCTCTTGTCTGGAAGCGTTACATAGATGACATCTTATGCATCTGGACGGGGACTAGGAGCGAACTAGACGGTTTTTTAGATAGGCTTAACAAAGCACATAGAACTCTAAGATTCACGTGGAGCACTAGTAATGAGCGCATCGAATTTCTAGACTTAAACATCTTCAAGGGAGGGAAGTTCAACACAACAAACCACCTAGATATAAGCACACACTTCAAAACCACCAACACCTTTCAATACCTGCACTTTTCCTCTTCCCACCCCAGGAGTATCTTCAAAGGACTCGTGAAAGGAGAAGCAATCAGGTTCTTACGTTCCAATACTAATGCACACACTTACTACAATACAATAAGTACATTCAGAAAGCATTTACTTTGTAGAAACTACCCCCGACGCTTTGTTGACAGCATCCTTAGGAACATCACATACGACTTAAGAGCTTCATACATTCCCAACCTCAACCCTAGCCCTAACCCTAGCCCTAGCCCTAGCCCTAGCCCTAACCCTGCCTCAAACATACCTAGACTTATCACTACCTACTCACCTTACTATACATCATTGTCACGCCTGATAAACAAATACTGGTCCCCCATACACAATGATCCAACTCTCTCCACTTTATTTCCTACCCCGCCCCAGCTCTGTTTCCGGAGGAACCCCACCATTGCAGACTCCTTGGTGAAAGCAGCACTTCCAGGAGCTCCACGTCCCCCAACAGGTCAGGTACCCCCCATACCCATACCCAGGCTAGACTCACGCATGGTGCGATGTGCCGATAAGCGTTGCAAAGTGTGCCCCAATGCTGAGGGAAGACGTATCCTATTTTCAGCGGTGTCCAAAACACCATACACTTTCCATGAAACTTTCACATGTGCAGATACCTCTCTCATTTACTGCATTGTCTGCAGCAAATGTGAGAAACTGTACATAGGCTTAACTTCCAACAGCCTTAGGGTGCGCTTTCGCATGCATCGGCATGCTTCCGAAACAAAGAGGCGGGTCCCCCTATACCGCCACTTTGCTAGGAAATCGCACGACTTCCTAAGAGACCACAGGATCGTTCCACTAGAGCACTGTGAGCCAGATGCTCTACCGGAGCGAGAAGCATTTTGGATTAGGACTCTACATACACTACTACCACATGGCCTTAATTCTGCCTATGGAAAACCTTTCTACCCCTATGACCACTCTTCCCTTTCTCCCAGTCTCTCCCCTACAGATACCTCCTGTGCAGATTCACCCCTCACCCCCACAGACACTGACTCTGCATCATAATAATATATACTTCACCCCCTGCCATCTCTCCACAGCGTCACTGCACACTGCGCATGGCATAGCCCTAGACGTTGCCTAGGTGGAGTAGGAGTGTTGCTCTGGAATGCTCCCGCTCTACCCTGACAACCAAGCCTTTGTCCGCATACCGCCTATCCCGCATGAACACTCGCGCGCGCAACGCATTTTGTCCTGCGAAGCGTCACCTTTTAGTATATAAACACTAGTTTTTGTATCACCAGTCATTCCCCCGAAGAAGGTCACCGATCACCGAAAGTACTAGGGAAGTATTATTCTTATTCGACTGGTGTTTTTGCGCATGGCTACCTCCGAGCCTCTACCTCAGAGACCTACGCGCAAGTCTCGGAGACTGCGAGGACAGGAGCCGCAGCAGGCCACTCCGGAGAAAGTGGTCGGGAGCGTCGCCACGCCCCCCTTCGGGGGGCTCTCCCCTTGCGGGGACCACACCCCTATCCATATAAACTGCATAACATAGAACTCTATCTCTCTCATATACAGGCTTTTAGCACTTCACAAAGACATAAGGGTGTGACTGTGCAGCACACTAATGAGAAGACTATGACACACTCTCTCCCTCATAGAGCTCCAATGACTATACCAAGCCACATGCAATCACAAGAACACACTGCTGGTTAGAGTCTAAGATATTGTGATTAATGACACAAAAGACTATGCGTGTACTGATGTTTCCTGCTCTTGAAATCCCTCATGATTTTTTCTCTGTCTCTATTCTCTAGTGTGGCACCCTGCACAATCACCTTACCCTCCTCTGACATCCTTTCACCACTACCACTCCATCACTCCCCCTCACCTTCCTCCACAAGGCTACATACCTCATTTACCAGTAATATGTGGCATTTATGAAATGTGCTTTTTATATTGCACGATAGATTGAGGACACACATCTATCTCAAATTTATAGCATGCATGTTTTTTTAATCTCCAAATCCTTGATATCTTCTCTGACACTGATATACCACAAAGGTGTCCAGGTTCCAGGGGTTACACTTCTAAATCTATTTCTGCAGGTGTATCCAGTTGTTCCAAACTATGACCACACCCACATGTGGCCACATCCATATCTAATGCCCTCGTACTCCTCCACCCCACACTATAAATCTATACCTAGACAATTATAACATCAATATACTATAATATATTAATACATGCATTGGTTTTTCATGTCTTTACAAGTAGCATCATTTATGAAGTATAACATGTACAAACACAAGTATGATTGATGTAGAAGCATTTACAGAGCATGTGGTTTGTCTGAAAAGGTTTGTGTTCAGAGCCAATACTGACATTTGTTAAGGCTAATTGGCATGTCAGCACCATCCCTACGTATAGAGTCTATACCAGCTCTATACATGCATTGGTTTTTCAGTTGTGCACAATGAAGTATAACATGTACAAAAACACAGTATATGACTAATGTAGTGTGACTTTCATAACACGAATGTGAAGAGTGTTATCCTTCAAGTACTGGGTCTGCCTTTTAGCATTGTATTGGAATTTGTCATGAGCAAGGAAATGATGCCCCCACACTCGGCTAGCTCTCTCTTTTCCACTCACTCTACCAGCATGTGTGTCTGGTATGCAAATGATCTTCTCCACGTGGCCATGATCTCCAACTTGGTTCACTATCTGGATGGTTATCTCTCCTCGGAATGGCCATTTCAGGTAATCATCGAATGGACCTTGCATCATGTATGTGTAAATTGAAACATAAATTCCCCCTTCTTTTCTATTTGGATCTACACTAACACATATTTGATAGCCATTTGGATGTGTATAAAAGGTAATGACACATAATACACTGTGTGTACTGATGTTTCCTGTTCTTGAAATCCCTCATGATTTTTTTCTCTGTCTCTATTCTCTAGTGTGGCATTCTGCATCATCAGCTTACCCTCCTCTGACATCCCTTCACCACTACCACTCCATCACTCCCCCTCACATATTTGATAGCCATTTGGATGTGTATAAAAGGTAATGACACATAATACACTGTGTGTACTGATGTTTCCTGTTCTTGAAATCCCTCATGATTTTTTTCTCTGTCTCTATTCTCTAGTGTGGCATTCTGCATCATCAGCTTACCCTCCTCTGACATCCCTTCACCACTACCACTCCATCACTCCCCCTCACCTTCCTCCACATGGCTACATACCTCATTTACCAGTAATATGTGGCATTTATGAAATGTGCTTTTTATATTGCACGATAGATTGAGGACACACATCTATCTCAAATTTATAGTTTTTTTTAATCTCCGAATCCTTGATATCTTCTCTGACACTGATATACCACAAAGGTGTCCAGGTTCCAGAGGTTACACTTCTAAATCTATTTCTGCAGGTGTATCCAGTTGTTCCAAACTATGACCACACCCACATGTGGCCACAACCATATCTAATGCCCTCGTACTCCTCCACCCCACACTATAAATCTATACCTAGATAATTATAACATCAATATACTATATTTACATGCATATCATTGGCTTTTCATGTCTTTACAAGTAGCATCATTTATGAAGTATAACATGTACAAAAACAAGTATGATTGATGTAGAAGCATTTACAGAGCATGTGGTTTGTCTGAAATTATAAGGTTTGTGTTCAAGAGTTATGAGCCAATACTGGCACGTCAGCACCATCCCTAGGTATAGAGTCTACCAGCTATACATGCATTGGTTTTTTAGTTGCGCACAATGAAGTATAAAATGTACAAAAACACAAGTATATGACTAATATAGTGTGACTTTCATAACACGAATGTGAAGAGTGTTATCCTTCAAGTACTGGGTCTGCCTTTCAGCATTGTAGTGAAGTTTGTCGTGAGCAAGAAAATATTGTTTCCCCACCTATCAGCTCTCTCTGCATCAGTCACTAGATATACCTCTTGAACAGGAAGAAGAAGAAGAAGAAGAATTTGGAAATCTGCTCATTTCTGTTTATCACTTCTCCCAGCCATATTACATACTGTGTGGTACTCCAATTTAAACCAGAGCTATCTTATGGCCACATGCATATGTTCACATTGACCAAGTTAGAACTCAGAAAACCACAAACTGAAAGTATTATTTCAGATTTCCTTATATACACAAGCAATGGTAAACCATGGCCATCCCTATATACACAGTACTACCGTACTCTGTGATATAGTGCCATCAATATAGGACTATATGTTCACTCTCCATTCTAATCCAGTGAAGCCCCTTTATAAACAGGACCCAAGGACACCTTGATAAACAGGACACGTTGCTGTCCTAAATACACTTCTGCAATAAGGACACCTCACTAATCCGGACATTTCTTTTGTCCCAAAGGTGTCCTGATCAGTGAAGTATACTCTACTACAATTACTTTCTAGAGGTCAATCCAATGTATACCACAAAGAAAACTGCATTGCTTTCCACCATTTTCTCCGGTACCATCATCTTACCCTCCTCTGACATCCTTCACCATTACCACTCCATCACTCCTCCTCCTCCTCCACATGGCTACATACCTCATTTACCAGTAATATGTGGCATAAATGAAATGTCCTTTTATAGTGTGAACAGATTGAGGACACCCTATCTCAAATTTATAGCATGTATGTGTTTGGATTCTTGACATCTTCTCTTACATTGATACCACAAAGGTATTCAGGTTTGAGAGATAAGATAACTAAAAAAACATATATTTCGTATCCAGTTGCTCTGATCTATGACCACACCCACATGTGAGCACACCCATATCTAATGCTTTCAATCCTACATCTCCACCCCACACTATAAATCTACACCTACCAATGTAGAGACATACTTTGGTTTTTCATGTCTTTAGTTGTGCACAAGTAGTATCATTCATAAAGTATAAAATGTACAAACACAAGTATGATATTAATGTAGTGTGACTTTCATAACACGAATGTGAAGAGTGTTATCCTTCAAGTACTGGGTCTGCCTTTCAGCATTGTACTGGAGTTTATCATGAGCAAGGAATTCATGAAACCCCAACCCATCAGCTCTCTCTTTGTCAGTCACTTTACCAGCGGTGTCATCTGGTATGTCATCATTGTAGTCAATGATCCTCTCCACGTGGTCATGATCTCCAACTTGGTTCACTATCTGGATGGTTATCCCTCCTCGGAATGGCCATTTCAGGTAGTCATCAAATGGACCTTGCATCATGTACGTGAAAATTGAAACATGAGTTCCCTTTCCATCTCCATTTCCATTTGGATCTACACGGACACACATTCGATAGCCATGACATTGTGGATGTGTATAAAAGGGTGGTAAATACACTACATTCTCATCAGTTTGTTTCACATGATAATCTACTGGAAACCCAGGATGACATGCCAACTGCTGCACTTCTAGGTTTTGTTTTTGTAGTCATCAAATGGACCTTGCATCATGTACGTGAAAATTGAAACATGAGTTCCCTTTCCATCTCCATTTCCATTTGGATCTACACGGACACACATTCGATAGCCATGACATTGTGGATGTGTATAAAAGGGTGGTAAATACACTACATTCTCATCAGTTTGTTTCACATGATAATCTACTGGAAACCCAGGATGACATGCCAACTGCTGCACTTCTAGGTTTTGTTTTTGTAGTCATCAAATGGACCTTGCATCATGTACGTGAAAATTGAAACATGAGTTCCCTTTCCATCTCCATTTCCATTTGGATCTACACGGACACACATTCGATAGCCATGACATTGTGGATGTGTATAAAAGGGTGGTAAATACACTACATTCTCATCAGTTTGTTTCACATGATAATCTACTGGAAACCCAGGATGACATGCCAACTGCTGCACTTCTAGGTTTTGTTTTTGCAGCCCTTCCTTCCTTGATAGCTCCCATTTCATTCTCTGTGACTTGCTGCTTGTTCACAAGTTCTTGTAGTTTTTGATTGGTTTTCCTGTTTTCAGTTACCTGTGAAGAATGCAATCGATCTTGTTTTAGTTGAAGCCTGTCTTCAAGTGACTTAAAGCCTTGCCTCATTTTACGTGCAGCTTGGCTATGTACTTGCTGGTTTTCTGCAAGTACAGAACGGTATTTCTCATTAAGAGTTTTTGTGCTCCTCTTTAATGCACTTTTCTCATCATTTAGCTCACTACGTAATGCTTGGTTTTCTTTAACTACAGAATTGCACTTTGTGTTCAGTTCCTGCAACGTTGCATGAACAGCTTCCAAGCTCTTATGTGCTTTACTTAGGACACTTTGTAGTGTTTGATTTTCTTTAACCAGAGAATTATATTTGGTGTTCAGTTCCTTTAATGATACTTGAACTGCTGCCATATTCGTATGTGACTCATCTTCTCTCTCAATTACCTTCTGCTGTAGCTCTTGGTTTTCTTTCAATAGTCGCTGAGTAGTTGTGGCCATCAATGTGAGATGTGTAACATTCTCTTTTATGTGCTCAGGCATATCTCTGCGAGGTAGTCTTGTCTCACAGCCAACATAACGGAAAGGGCAGTCAACAAGTGTAAATGGACATTGCTCCTTCAAATGGCTCTCCAGTTTCTGTCTTTCAATCATATGCTCATCACAACCATTGGGGCAGGCAACTGGGTACTTGCCACACTGAGGATAGTGGACTTCAATCACGTCCTCAAATGTAGAGTGATAGTCTCGACAGTAGTCACAGGAGTAAGGTTGCTTCTTACACTGCTGAGTTTCATGGATAGTGATGTGGCGACGCTGGAACCACTCCCCACACTTGTGCATACACTCTACAGCCACAAACTGACATCCATTCAGCTGATTCTCTGGAGTTGGATCTCGATTCAGATGTTCTTCTAGCTTCCCAAGTTTCCCCTTCCATTCACAGCCCTCCTTTTTGTAGGAGCACCACACCTCCAAGTCTTTCAGGGATCGTTCCAACCCGCGTTCTCGCATGAATGTAAAGTCAGGCTCGTTACAGAGTGGACACGGCTTTTTGTCTTTCTCTATTCTCTCAATACACTCTCGACAGAACTTATGTCCACAGCAACTGATGAGACAAGGCTCCTTTAGAATTTGAAGACAAACTGAACACTCAGTTTGAACCACACTTGGCGGCGGCTCCACGAACTCACAGTCATATCCAACGCGGTTCTTATCACGAGGTACAGCTCTAGGAAGGACATCGGGGGGAAGAGGTTCGCTAGCTTCTGCTAGCCTGTCGCCGCCTTCTCCTGGTAGTTTCGCCGCCATTGGGCGTGTCCTTCGTAAAGAAATTGCTCATGCGCAGTAATTAATAAAATGCACTTGTAAAGTGCGTAACCCTCGCGCAGTTATGACTACCGAGTAAATATATTAGAGCTCCTGACTCTCTTCGTGCTCTGCACATACTTGTAGCTAATGCAAAACTATATCTAACAGCAAGTCGTGCTGCTGCGATCTCCAATTAATGCGCACCTTCAGGTATAAACCGCTGCCTAAAACAGATGCACTTCTGACGATACAGCTCCAGACTTTCTATTACTGAGTAGCAATACTGCTTGTCAATATATCCATGTTTGGCTATCACAACAATTATGGTTCACGAAAATCGGCAATTTACCGCTTTCAAGTTCTTCAACAAGGAGGTCCGGTGTCGCGGTATATTTTATCCCCCTGATTTTTTATCCGGCCGGATAGAATATTCTATCCGGCTGGATAATTTTTCCTAGGATATTTCATCCGTGATCAGGATATTTTATCCCATAAGGCTAGATGCTATATGCGACTTCAACCATCGTGTCCAGTGGGCTGTGTAGCACTCTACCCCACTGCTGTAGATTTCTGGAAGGACAAAGATGCATGGCATTGTGCTATGATAAGGTAGAGTCTATATACTGACTTCAGCCAGAGTTTGACGGTGTAGCCGCTAGATCGGCCCTCGGTAGATCTACATGGCTGTAGGCAAGTATTTCGAGTAAGAAACGATGTAGTACGTATCTGTCAATGAAAAAGCGGATACAGTAACACAATACTCATGTGCATGCATTTGGAAAGCTAATTTCACGCCATAGACGGGATAGACGGGTTCATGTAACTAGCAACCACGAATGTAGTTGATCAGCTCTTTATATCTCTCCTCTGTGACTTCACATCCCATAGCTACTGTTTAGTGAGCACTGACTGACTGCTGGACTGCTGGACTGGGTAGCAACAGAAATATTCTGTGACATACCTTGATCACCATGCAGGGATAAAATAGCCTGACGTGGGATAAAATATACTAAGGATATACTATCCGCCGGATAGTATATACTATCCCCCGGATAAAATATACGGGGGATAAAATATACTGTGACACCGGTCTCTTTTTTCCGCTCCAAACGTTAACTGTGCCGAGCGCTAATGCTACTTCTTCATATCTCCAAGTTTGGTACTTATAGCAGCCACGGTTTACGAGAAAACTTGTTTACAGACAGACAGACAGGCAGACGTGACACACACACACACACACACACACACACACACACACACACACACACACACACACACACACACACACACACACACACACACACACACACACACACACACACACACACACACACACACACACACACACACACACACACACACACACACACACACACACACACACACACACAGACCGACTACAATAACCCTCCCGCGCATGCGCGAGGGTTAAAATTGTGTATCTTCACTATACAGGTGGTATGCAAATGTAATCATTGGAGGGGGTCCACACATCAGAATTTGAGAGGTGGTCCCCTGGAGGTGGCAGGTGCTGGGAAATCATCTCATCATTGATGAGGGCACTCCTGGGTTCCATACGGTGGGGGGGATTGATGATATGATTTATGATGGAGAGAGAATTGTGGGCAATTCAAGCAGCTACTGTCAGCTAGAAACTTAGACATGCGCTGTCACACGATAATTGGTCCGGTGTCACAGTATATTTTATCCCCCGTATATTTTATCCAGGGGATAGTATATACTATCCGGCGGCCTTAGTATATTTTATCCCACGTCAGGATATTTTATCCCTGCATGGTGATCAAGGTATGTCGCAGAATATTTCTGTTGCTACCCAGTCCAACAGTCCAGCAGTCAGTCAGTGCTCACTGAACAGTAGCTATGGGATGTGAAGTTACAGAGGAGAGATATAAAGAGCTAATCAACTACATTCGTGGTTGCTACAACAACCCGTCTATCCCGTCTTTGCAAATCAGAAACGTGGACTTATAGCTTACCAAATGCATGCACATGAGTATTGTGTGACTGTATCCTCACTTGATCGCTTTTTTATTGACAGATACGTACTACATCATTTAGTTTCTTACTCGGAATACTTGCCTACAGCCACGTAGATCTATCGGGGCGATCTACCGGCTACACCGTCAAACCCTGGCTGAAGTCAGTATAGACTCTACCTTATCATAGCGCAATGCCATGCATCTTTTGGCCTTCCAGAAATCTACAGGAGTGGGGTAGAGTGCTACATAGCCCACTGGACACGATGGTTGAAGTCGCATGTAACTACTACTAGCCTTAGAACATATAGGGATAAAATATCCTGACCACGGATGAAATATCCTAGGAAAAATTATCTGGGCAGATAGAATATTCTATCCAGCCGGACAAGGTGTTTAAATCCCGCTCTTACCGAGTACATTGTACTTATGTCTTGTCTACTCTCCATAGGTTGTTCGAGGAGTTCAACCAAATGAAGATACGCTGTCAACATCATCTTCAACTCCACCTAATTTTGCTATTGTGACTGCAGTAGTCATTTCAGTAGTGCTAGTGATGATTATAGTCACATTGATCTTAATCATTATAGTGTGGAAAAAAAGCATCGAAGAAGCTTTAGGCTTCAGGTAAGGCATTACAGTATATAGACTGACTTATAGCAGACTGCTAACCCCAGGAAATATATATTATGTCTGGACTTATACATAAGTGATGGCACTATGGTAGGAAACAGGTACCATTGACAAAGTACCATCATTTCAGCCACTGCATTACAATATCATACAGTGTTCAAGTCCCTCATATATACACACACTATGTTGTACCATGTATATAGGTAGCTACGTGGAGTGACACCAAAGTTTATCAGAGATGAGACGGAAAGAACTGCAGTGCCAACTGACTCCTTCTGGTTTGAATCGGGACCTGCTCATCAACGGGAACAGCAGTCACCACTAGAGTCCACACAGTCTACTGGGGTAGATGGAGATGATACCAGTACAGCAGAAGTCATTTCTACACACTCACAGTATGTATAGATAGTTACCATTTATACACCTTGGGATAGAATTTGAATGCTACCCTATAGTATGGACGTTTATTCTTAATTTCAGGTTTGACCTATTGTGTGCATGGAGTCCATGTGAAAGTTGCTAATTATGCATAAGACTGCATGCACTGCAAAAATGGGTGGTTATTTTAAACATTACGTGTAGTTACCTCAGTTGAAACATAGCTATTTTTGTAACTACAACCTCCCAAGAGGTATGTAGGATATCCATAAGGAATGATGTGGGTGTATCTCAAGTGACAATGATACTCCTTGTATTACCTTATCTCACAGAAGAAGTCACGTACACAACCCCACTGTACTATACTTCTGTAGTAAAATGTAATGGAGGAGTAGCTCGTACTCATGTATGCAAGCAGATAAATAATTATGTTCTACATATCTTTTGGATACCATGACATGCAGGTTGTATTGTCATGTAATGCAACAGAGGTAACCACACACACTGGTCAAAACAACCACCTCTTTTTTACAGTGTGTATTCATGTATTCAATACGCCATCTGAGGAGTCCATTGATAGGTATGGTACATGCTTTATGATGCTTGTAACTAACGTTTTAGGCATGGAAGAAGGAATGGTGAACAGAGAGTGACATTGGCCCAGTTGGCTCACTCTCCCTCACAACATGTTCAAGCTTCAATGTTTGAGAGAGTGGCTCATTATGACTCACTCCGCCACTCTCCTAGTCTTCCCTCACATCCTCCCCCCCTGACACCTCGTTTCCACCACACTTACGTCCCACCCCTCCCACCTTCTCCTTCCAAATCTCCCTCACCACCTTCTACATTCCGCCGTCTCCCAACTCCAACACCAACCAAGACAGACAGACCAAACCAAAGCAATACAAAGTAAGTGGTTCACTTTATAAGTTCTGCACAGCATACAACATGCGTTTCAATGTGTGATAAAACTTAAATCTCCATCACAATGCAATGTGAACACAATATATACAGTGCAGCTCATTTAAAGGCATGTGAATATAGATATAGACTAATGCTCTATTAGCTTGCTGTATAATTAGCTGTTCGTTTTCCTGTGCTATCCAGAACACCTCACAGGAAAGTGAAGAAGAAGGTTCGTTCAGTGGCATCAGTGCACAAGATACAGGATGAGATGAGAGAAGAGCACATGAGACAGCTACAGACTGTAGATGACAAAGAAGAGTTGTGGCACAGAAGGAGGGTAAGAAACAACAGAGGTAGTTAGATTACACATATCATTGAGATGTCACAGAGCAACAATGGAGTTTGTGTTACTGTAAACACAGACTTTTGAAGTTAATAATAATTATGGAATAGGTATTTTGAATATTTGAAGTCAATTGTAATTATTGAATAGCCAGGTTTTTTGAAGTTAATAATAATTCTGGAAAGGGATCTTGATTACTAAGATATACGTGGTTCTTTCAAGGTGTCATGATTATGGAGGTGTCTGCGAACTAGTTTTAATATATCTCTCCCTCTATTATATATTCAGGCTACTATGGAGTATTACAAATACATCTGTGGACACGAGAGCAGTTTCCATCCATCGTTTCTCTCATTTCATCAGCAGAGGCCAATAACTCTGTCTACTTTAGCCAGACAGCCACTGACAACAGCAGGTCAAGTTATGTACACTCCAGGACAACCTGTGGAATCACAACACTTTGACAAAGAACAGGGAGGGGATGGAAGTGATATGGTGGTAACTGAGGCTGAGGGATCTGAATTGTTTGCCACAAGTTCCTCGAGAGATCAGAACACTGGAAATCACGAAGAAAAAAGTGATAAAGAATTGGCTGAACATGCAACATCTGATGATGATAATGAGAGAGAGCATTTATTGGTACCCGAGTTTCAAACACAGAGAAAGAAGCAGCAGTCACGTGGTTTCAAATTGCGTCGTAGTCGTAAAGTTGCACCACTGCCCTACACACCAGCCAGCGATGTAGTTCCTGCTCCTGGACCACTAGCAGGTACACAGATGGGGCTGGCTTGGATGGACACTGTCAATGGAGCTCAGCTCATGAGCATACAGCCATTTCTCTTCTCACCACAACCACCACCATTCCCTATCTCTCCTCAGACACACCTACCTCCCACTTCCCTTTATCACCCTCCACCTCCTCACCATCTACCAGATTCACGCTCTTTCTCTTCTGTTCAGTCTCATTCGAGAAGAACTGATCAACAACAAGTGAAAAGAATTCAAAGAGGTAGACAAATTCTTCATGAAAGTGGGACTGATTTTATTGATGGTCAAAATAAAAATTGTGAACAAAGCCAAGAAAAATATGAATTTCCAGTTGATGATGGAGCATCAGATCATGAAAACATCCACAAAAACAATGCAGTTCCATTGGATGCTGTTAATGGTGATTATGGAAAAATCCATGAAACTGATGTTCCAATGGATGTTGTTGATGGTGTAACAGATTGTGAACAGGTTCAAGAAAACGAATCTCTTCCAGCAAACACTATCAGTGATACAAGTGATCCAAACCATAAAAGGGCTCAAGAAGATAAGCTAAGAGATAGAGACACTGAAGAGCCCCACATTTTCCCAATAGATCATGACAAAGAAGTGTCTCATAATACTGGCCCTACAGCTCCGGCCAGAAAGCATCGTGACACTAATAAATCTGTCACAACCTCTTCCCTTGAGAGAAATGTACAAGAAGATACTGCACCCACAGACCCTACTGGCTACTCAATACAGGAGCTAATAGAACAGGTATCTTATACCCTGCAGTCACCATCTCAGCTCTTCAAAGTGCTTGTAGTCACACCTAAACATAACCATGGTACTTAATATCCATACAAACTGCATAACATGGCAGGTAATGACCGATTTTATAACTCTATCTCTCTCATATACAGGCTTTTAGCACTTCACAAAGACATAAGGATGTGACTGTGCAGCACACTAATGAGAAGACTGTAACACACTCTCTCCCTCATAGAGCTCCAATTACTATACCAAGCCACATACAATCGCAAGGAGACACTGCTGGTTAGAGTCAAAGATATTGTGATTAATGACACATAATACACTGTGTGTACTGATATTTCCTGTTCTTGAAATCCCTCATGATTTTTTCTCTGTCTCTATTCTCTAGTGTGGCATTCTGCATCATCAGCTTACCCTCCTCTGACATCTCTTCACCACTACCACTCCATCACTCCCCCTCACCTTCCTCCACAAGGCTACATACCTCATTTACCAGTAATATGTGGCATAAATGCATTTTTGAAATGTGCACTGATATACCACAAAGGTGTCCAGGTTCCAGAGGTTACACTTCTAAATCTATTTCTGCAGGTGTATCCAGTTGTTCCAAACTATGACCACACCCACATGTGGCCACACCCATATCTAATGCCCTCGTACTCCTCCACCCCACACTATAAATCTATACCTAGACAATTATAACATCAATATACTATAATATATTAATACATGCATTGGTTTTTCATGTCTTTACAAGTAGCATCATTTATGAAGTATAACATG
Source organism: Theonella swinhoei (assembly GCA_963970385.1). Taxonomy (NCBI): domain Eukaryota; kingdom Metazoa; phylum Porifera; class Demospongiae; order Tetractinellida; family Theonellidae; genus Theonella; species Theonella swinhoei. The sequence continues at coordinate 11,938,205 of OZ019947.1, read as the reverse complement.
TACAAACACAAGTATGATTGATGTAGAAGCATTTACAGAGCATGTGGTTTGTCTGAAAAGGTTTGTGTTCAGAGCCAATACTGACATTTGTTAAGGCTAATTGGCATGTCAGCACCATCCCTACGTATAGAGTCTATACCAGCTCTATACATGCATTGGTTTTTCAGTTGTGCACAATGAAGTATAAAATGTACAAAAACACAAGTATATGACTAATGTAGTGTGACTTTCATAACACGAATGTGAAGAGTGTTATCCTTCAAGTACTGGGTCTGCCTTTTAGCATTGTATTGGAATTTGTCATGAGCAAGGAAATGATGCCCCCACACTCGGCTAGCTCTCTCTTTTCCACTCACTCTACCAGCATGTGTGTCTGGTATGCAAATGATCTTCTCCACGTGGCCATGATCTCCAACTTGGTTCACTATCTGGATGGTTATCTCTCCTCGGAATGGCCATTTCAGGTAATCATCGAATGGACCTTGCATCATGTATGTGTAAATTGAAACATAAATTCCCCCTTCTTTTCTATTTGGATCTACACTAACACATATTTGATAGCCATTTGGATGTGTATAAAAGGTAATGACACATAATACACTGTGTGTACTGATGTTTCCTGTTCTTGAAATCCCTCATGATTTTTTTCTCTGTCTCTATTCTCTAGTGTGGCATTCTGCATCATCAGCTTACCCTCCTCTGACATCCCTTCACCACTACCACTCCATCACTCCCCCTCACATATTTGATAGCCATTTGGATGTGTATAAAAGGTAATGACACATAATACACTGTGTGTACTGATGTTTCCTGTTCTTGAAATCCCTCATGATTTTTTTCTCTGTCTCTATTCTCTAGTGTGGCATTCTGCATCATCAGCTTACCCTCCTCTGACATCCCTTCACCACTACCACTCCATCACTCCCCCTCACCTTCCTCCACATGGCTACATACCTCATTTACCAGTAATATGTGGCATTTATGAAATGTGCTTTTTATATTGCACGATAGATTGAGGACACACATCTATCTCAAATTTATAGTTTTTTTTAATCTCCGAATCCTTGATATCTTCTCTGACACTGATATACCACAAAGGTATCCAGGTTAGAGAGGTTACACTTCTAAATCTATTTCTGCAGGTGTATCCAGTTGTTCCAAACTATGATCACACCCACATGTGGCCACACCCATATCTAATGCCCTCCTACACCTCCACCCCACACTATAAATCCATACCTAGATAATTATAACATCAATATACTATAATATATATTACATGCATTGGTTTTTCATGTCTTTACAAGTAGCATCATTTATGAAGTAAAACATGTACAAACACAAGTATGATTAATGTAGAAGCATTTACAGAGCATGTGGTTTGTCTGAAAAGGTTTGTGTTCAGAGCCAATACTGACATTTGTTAAGGCTAATTGGCATGTCAGCACCATCCCTACGTATAGAGTCTATACCAGCTCTATACATGCATTGGTTTTTCAGTTGTGCACAATGAAGTATAACATGTACAAAAACACAGTATATGACTAATGTAGTGTGACTTTAACACGAATGTGAAGAGTGTTATCCTTCAAGTACTGGGTCTGCTCTCTGGCATTGTACTTAAGTTTATCATGAGCAAGGAACTGGTGTTTCCCCCACCCATTGGCAGCTCTCTCTTTGCCAGTCACTCTACCAGCAATGGTGTCTGGTGTCCTATCATTGTAATCAATGATCATCTCCACATGGTCATGATCTCCAACTTGGTTCACTATGTGGATGGTTATCTTTCCTCGGAATGGCCATTTCAGGTAGTCATCAAATGGACCTTGCATAATGTATGTGAAAATTGAAACATGAGTTCCTTTTCCATTTCCAACTCCATTTGGAATCACACGGACACATATTCGATAGCCATGACATTGTGGATGTGTATAAAAGGCTGGTAAATACACTTCCTTGTCAGTTTGCTTCACATGATAATCTAATGGGAACCCAGACTGGGTTACCAACTGCTGCACTTCGAGCTTCTGTTCTTGTACCCCTTCCTTGAGAGCTCCCACTTCATTCTCTGTGACTTGCTGCTTGTTCACAAGTTCTAGTAGTTTTTGATTGGTCTTTCTGTTTTCAGTTACATGTGAAGCACACAATTGATCTTGTTTTAGTTGGAAGTCATGCAGTCTATCTTCAAGTGACTTAAAGCCTTGCTTCATTTCATGTGTAGCTCGGCTATGTAATTGCTGGTTCTCTGCTACTACAGAACTGTATTTCTCATTTAGTGCCTGTATTGATGCATTAACACTATCTATATTCTTCTTGAAAGCTCTTTTCTCTAGCTCACTTCGTAATTTTTGGTTTTCTCTAACCACAGAATTATACTTTGTGTTCAGTTCCTGCAATGATGCTTGAACTGCTACCATATTCTTATCGCTTTCAGCTGTATGTAGAGCTTGCAATTGGCGTTCTTGTTGGAATTCATGAAGCTTGTCTTGAAGTGCCCGAATACCTTGCCTCATTTGTGAAGCTTGGCTACGTAGTTGCTGGTTCTCTGCAACTACAGAATTGTATTTCTCATTTAGTGCCTGCAATGATGCTTGAACAGACTTATTTGCTTCACTTTGTAATGTTTGGTTTTCTTTAACCACAGAATTATACTTTGTGTTCAGTTCCTCCAATGATGCTTGAACTGCTGTCATATCCTTACGTGACTCATCTTCTCTCTCTATTGCCTTCTGCTGTAGCTCTTGGTTTTTTTTCAATAGTCGCTGAGTAGTTGCGGCCATTAATGTGAGATGTGTAACATTCTGTTTTATGTGATCAGGCATATCTTTACGAGGCAGTTGTGTCTCACAGCCAGCATAATTGAAAGGACAGTCAACAAGTGTAAGTGGACATTCCTCCCTCAAATGGCTCTCCAGTTTCTGTCTTTCAAACTTGTACTCATTACAGTCATTAGGACAGGCAACTGGATACTTGTCACACTGAGGATAGTGGACTTCAGTCACGTCCTCGAATGTAGATTGATAGTCTCGACAGTGGTCACAGGAGTAAGGTCGCTTCTTACACTGCCGAGTTTCGTGGGTAGTGATATGGCGACGCTGGAACCACTCCCCACATTTGTGCATACACTCTACAGCCACAAACTGACATCCATTCAGCTGATTCTCTGGAGATGGATCTCGATTTAGATGTTCTTCTAGCTTCCCAAGTTTCTCCTTCCATTCACAACCCTCCTTTCTATAGGAGCACCACACCTCCAAGTCTTTCAGGGATCGTTCCAACCCGCGTTCTCGCATAAACGTAAAGTCAGGTTCGTTACAGAGTGGACACGGCTTTTTGTCTTTCTCAATTCGCTCAATACACTCTCGACAGAACTTGTGTCCGCAGCAACTGATGAGGCAAGGCTCCTTCAGAATTTGAAGACAAACCGAACAATCAGTTTGAAACACACTTGACGGCGGCTCCACGAACTCACAGTCATATCCACCGCGGTTTTTATCACGAGGTACGGCTCTAGGAAGGATATCGGGGGGAAGAGGTTCGCTAGTTTCTGCTGGTCTGTCGCCGCTTAGCTTCCATGGGCCATTGGCCATGTTTAAACATTATCTATGACTGGGCGTATCCTCCGTATATTCTAATTGCGCATGCGCAGTAAGAATACGAATTCTGGACTACATATCTGGACTACATATCTTCAACGGGAACAGCAGTTTGTGCCGAAGTCCACACAGTCTACTGAGACAGATGGAGATGATAGCAGTACAGCAGAAGTACAGCAGAAGTGACTCCTTCACACTCACAGTATGTATAAATCCTTCCACCCATTTATACACCCTGGGTTAGAATTTGTTCCAGTGAATGTTCCCCTATTGTATGGAGATTTATTTTTAATTTCAGGTTTGACCTTTCGTGTGCATGGAGTCCATGTGAAAGTTGCTAATTAAATATAAGTGTATTCATATATTCAATAGGCCATATTAGGAGTCCATTGATAGGTTTAGTGCATGCTTATATGATGCTTGTAACTAACGTTTTAGGCATGGAAGAAGGAATGGTGGACAGAGAGTGACATTGGCCCAGTTGGCTCACTCTCCCTCACAACCTGTTCAAGCTTCAATGTTTGAGAGAGTGGCTCATTATGACTCACTCCGCCACTCTCCTAGTCTCCCCTCACATCCTCCACTGACACCTTGATTCCACCACACTTCTGTCCCACCCCTCTCACCTCCTCCTTCCAAATCTCCCTCTCCACCTTCCACATTTCGTCGTCTCCCAACTCCAACACCAACCAAGACAGACAAACCAAACCAAAGCAATACAAAGTAAGTAGTTCACTTTACAAGTTCTTTACAGCATACATACAACATTGTGTTTCAAGTGAAATCAATGTGTGATGAAACTCAATTCTTCATCAATGCAATGTGAACAAAATATATACAGTGTAGCTCACCTATAAGGCAAAAAATGCATAGAGACAAATGCTTGCTTCATGGTTATTCAATTTCCTATATTATCCAGAACACCTCGCAGGAAAGTGAAAAAGAAGGTTCGTTCAGTGGCATCAGTGCACAAGATGCAGGATGAGATGAGAGAAGAGTTAATTGCAGAGCACATGAGACAGCTACAGACTGTAGATGACAAAGAAGAGTTGTGGCACAGAAGGAAGGGTAAGAAACAACAGAGGTAGTTAGATTACACATATCCTTGAGATGCCACAGAGCATCAATGTAGTTTGTGCTATTAATGAATGCAGAATTAATTTAGATAGGTATAATTACTGAATAGGTATTTTGAAGTTAATGGTGTGGTTGAAAAGTACACAAATATGGGGTTTGGGACAGTTCTCATTTCAGGCCCCTGATTACAGGGGTTCTACTCCAAATTGATTTCACATTCAGAATCATCCTATTTGCTGTTACCCACTTTTCTTGTGCTTGTTATACTGTAGATCAAGGCCCAGAGGGGTGGTGGGTTTGGTAAAGTTTCTAAGATACATGTGCTTCTTTCAGGGTGTCATGATTATAGAGGTGTCTGCAATTTAAATCTCTCCCTCTATTATGCAGGCTACTATGGAGTATTACAAATACATCTGTGGACACGAGACCATCTGTTGTTTCTCTCATTTCATCAGCAGAGGCCAATAACTCTGTCTACATTAGCCAGAGAGCCACTGACAACAGCAGGTCAAGTTATGTGCACTCCAAGACAACCTCAATACTTTGACAAAGAAGAACAGGAAGAGAATGGAAGAGATATGGTGGTAACTGAGGCCGAGGGATCTGAATTGCTTGCCGCAAGTTCCTTGAGAGATCAGAACACTGGAAATCATGAAGAAAAGACGAAAAGAGTGATAAAGAATTGGCTGAACATGCAACATCTGATGATGATAATGAGAGAGAGCATTTATTGGTACCAGAGTTTCAAACACAGAGAAAGAAGCAGCAGTCACGTGGTTTCAAATTGCGTCGCAGTCGTAAAGTTGCACCACTGCCCTACACACCAGCCAGCGGTGTAGCTCCTGCTCCTGGACCACTAGCAGGTACACAGATGAGACTGGCTTGGATGGACACTGTCAATGGAGCTCAACTCATGAGCATACAGCCATTTCTCTTCTCACCACAATCACCACCATTCCCCATCTCTCACCAGACACACCTACCTCCCACTTCCCTTTATCACCCTCCACCTCCTCACCACTTCCCAAATGCACACTCTTTCTCTTCTGTTCAGTCTCATTCAAGAAGAACTGATCAACAACAAGTGAAAAGATTTCAAAGAGGTAGACAAATTCTTGAAGAAAGTGGGACTGACTTTGTCGATGGTGAAAATAAAAATTGTGAGATTATTGAACACAGTCAAGAAAACTATGAATTTCCAGTTGATGATGGAGCATCTGATCATGAAAACAACCAAAAAAACAATACAGTTCCATTGGATGCTGTTAATGATGGTTATGGAAAAATCCATGAAACGGATCATGATGTCCCAACCAATGTTGTTGATGGTGTAACAGATTGTGAACAAGTTCAAGAAAATAAACCTCTTCCAGCAAACAATAGCAGTGATACAAGTGATCCAAACCATAAAAGGGCTCAAGAAGATAAGCTAAGAGATAGAGACACTGAAGAGCCCCACATTGTCCCAATAGATCATGACAAAGAAGTGTCTCATAATACTGGCCCTACAGCTCCGGCCAGAAAGCATCCTGACACTAATAAATCTGCCACAACTTCTTCTCCTGAGGGAAATGTACAAGGAGACACTGCATCCACAGACCCTACTGGCTACTCAATACAGGAGCTAATACAGCAGGTATCTTATACCATGCAGTCACCATCTCAGCTCTTCAAAGTGCTTGTAGTCACACCTAAACATAACCATGGTATTTAATATCCATACAAACTGCATAACATGGCATGTAATGACCGATTTTATAACTCTATCTCTCTCATATACACTTCACGAAGACATAAGGATGTGACTATGCAGCACAATGAGAAGACTGTAACACACTCTCTCCCTCATAGAGCTCCAATGACTATACCAAGCCACATACAATCGCAAGGAGACACTGCTGGTTAGAGTCAAAGATATTGTGATTAATGACACATAATACACTGTGTGTACTGATGTTTCCTGTTCTTGAAATCCCTCATGATTTTTTCTCTGTCTCTATTCTCTAGTGTGGCATTCTGCATCATCAGCTTACCCTCCTCTGACATCCCTTTACGACTACCACTCCATCACTCCCCCTCACCTTCCTCCACAAGGCTACATACCTCATTTACCAGTAATATGTAGCATAAATGTATTCATGAAACTGTGCTATTATAGTGCACAATAGATTGAGGACACACACCTATCTCGAATTTATAGCATGCATTTTTTTAATCTCTGAATCCTTGATATCTTCTCTGACATTGATATATACCACAAAGGTGTCCAGGTTCCAGAGGTTACACTTCTAAATCTATTTCTGCAGGTGTATCCAGTTTGCCCGATCTATGACCACACCCACATGTGGCCACACTCATATCTAATGCCCTCGCACTCCTCCACCCCACACTACAAATCTATACCTAGATAATTATAACATACATACACATATTTACATGCATTGCAGGGCTTTTCATGCATGTCTTTGCAAGTAGTATCATTTATGAAATATAAAATGTACAAACACAAGTATGACTAATGTAGTGTGACTTTCATAACACGAATGTGAAGAGTGTTATCCTTCAAGTACTGGGTCTGCCTTTCAGCATTGTACTGAAGTTTGTCATGAGCAAGAAAATGCTGTTTCCCCCACCCCTCAGCTGTCTCTTTGCCAGTCACTCTACCAGCATTGTCATCTGCTGTCTTATCAGTGTAGCGAATGACATCCTCCACATGGTGATGATCTCCAACTTCGTTCACTATCTGGATGGTTATCTCTCCTCGGAATGGCCATTTCAGTTTGTCATCAAATGGACCTTGCATCATGCATGTGTAAATTGAAACATGAGTTCCCTCTCCTCTTCCATGTCCAATTGGATGTACACGGACACACATTCGATACCCATTTGGATGTGTATAAAAGTCTGGTAAATACACTTCCTTATCAGTTTGTTTCACATGATAATCTACTGGGAACCCAGATCGGCTTATAAACCCCTGCACTTCTAGCTTTTGTTCTTGTACCCCTTCCTTGATAGCTCCCACTTCATTCTCTGTGACTTGCTGCTTGTTCACAAGTTCTTGTAGCTTTTGATTGGTCTTTCTGTTTTCAGTTACATGTGAAGCATGCAATTGATCTTGTGAAGTACTCAATTGTTCTTGTGAAGTACGCAATTGATCTTGTTTTAGTTGGAAGTCATAAAGTCTGTCTTCAAGTGACTTAAAGTCTTGTCTCATTTTATGTGCAGCTTGGCTATGTACTTGCTGGTTTTCTGCTACTACAGAACTGTATTTTGCATTTAGTGCTCTTGATGATGTTTCCATTTTCTTCTCTAATGCTCTTTTCGCATAATTTAGTTCACTTTGTAATTTTTTGTTTTCTTTAACCACAGAATTACATTTTGTGTTCAGTTCCTTCAATGATGCTTGAACTGCTGCGACATTCTTAAGTAACTCATTCTCTCTCTCTATCACTTTCAGCTGTAGCTCTTGGTTTTCTTTCAATAGTCTCTGAGTAGTTGTGGCCATCAATGTGAGATGTGTAACATTCTCTTTTGTGTGCTCAGGCATGTCTTTGCGAGGCAGTTGTGTCTCACAGCCAGCAAAATGGAAAGGACAGTCAACTACTTCAAGTGGACATTGCTCCTTCAGGTGGCTCTCCAGTTTCTGTCTTTCAAACTTGTATACATCACAGTCATTGGGGCAGGCAACTGGATACTTGCCACACTGAGGATAGTGGACTTCAATCACGTCCTCAAATGTAGAGTGATAGTCTCGACAGTAGTCACAGGAGTAAGGTCGCTTCTTACACTGCTGAGTTTCATGGGTTGAGATGTGGCGACGCTGGAACCACTCCCCACACTTGTGCGTGCATTCTACAGCCACAAACTGACATCCATTCAGCTGATTCTCTGGAGATGGATCTCGATTCAGATGTTCTTCTAGCATTCCAAGTTTCCCCTTCCACTCACAACTCTCCTTTCTGTAGGAGCACCACACCTCCAAGTCTTTCAGAAATCGTTCCAACCCGCGTTCTCGCATGAACGTAAAGTCAGGCTCGTTACAGAGTGGACACGGCTTTTTATTTTTCTCTATTCGCTCAATACACTCTCGACAGAACTTGTGCCCACAGCAACTGATTAGACAAGGCTCCTTCAGAATTTGAAGACAAACCGAACACTCAGTTTGAAACACACTTGGCGGCGGCTCCACGAACTCACAGTCATATCCACCGCGGCTCACACCACGAGGTAGAGCTCTAGGAAGGATATCGGGGGGAAAACGTTCGCTAACTTCTGCTGGTCTGTCTTGTTTCGCTTCCATTGGGCGCATCCTCCGTAAAGTAATTGCGCATGTGTAATAAATTCTTTCCCTCACTGTCAGTGATACAAGTGATCAGATCCTAACCATAAAAGGGCCCAAGAAGACAAGCTAAGAGGTAGAGATAATGAACAGCCCCATACTGTCCCAATAGATCATGACAAAAAAGTGTCTCACAATACTGTTACCACAGCTCCACCTAGAAAATACCCTGAAATAAATGAATCTGTCAGAGCCCCTTCCCCCGAGAGAGAAATGTACAAGGAGACACTGCAATCTATTCTCCAGTGTGGCACCCTGCACCTTTACCTTACCCTCATCCTCTGACATTCCTTCACCATTACAACTCCATCACTCCTCCTCCTCCTCCTCCACATGGTTAGCTACATACCTCACTTACCAACAATAGCTGACATAAATATATTCATGAAATGTGCTTTTATAATGCACAATAGATTGAGAACACACCCTACCTCAAATTTATAGCATGCATATGTGCATGTTTTTTTTGAATTTCCGAATTCTTGACATTTTCTCTTGCATTGATATATACCACATAGTTCTCCAGGCTCGAGAGGTTACACTCTTAAAATCTATTTCTGCAGGTGTATCCAGTTGTTTTGATCTATGACCACACCTACACCCATATCTACTGCCCTCCTTCACCCGATCCACCCCACGCTATAAATCTACACGTAGATGACATGCCTGTGCTGCATCGTCCACCATTTGCTTGGTTTGCTCTGCGCACTTTTTTCCATGCATTTTTTTGTTTCTCAGTTGTGCACAAGTGGTATAAACTGTACAGACATATAATTATATCACACAGTACGGTAGTACTGTAACCTATTATAGGGATTGCTATGGTCTATCCCCATTGAAAACCATATATAAGGATATTAATGATATCAAGGTGAAGAATGTGTGAAAAATAACCACTATACAAAAATTGGTTGTGTTGTGATGTAACAGTAGCTGTTCTAGGGGGGTGGTTAGGGGGCTTGAGCCCCCCCCCCCCCCCCCCCCCCCCGAAGCTCTTCTATATAGCGCTTGATGCGCGCGCGTTATACTTCGCTATCAGACTACGCGAACCTTGACGCGCGCAACGCTAATGACCACGCCTATGTATTACGGCCTGTGCGTACGTGTAACAACAAGGGGTGCGCTCAATGCAAGGCTTGAGCTCCCCCTGACGACTTTTCTAGAACCGCCCCTGTCTAAGATGTATACTTAATATCTTGTTGATGTATCATAGCATGTCTGTGTCCCAATCTTGTCTCTGTTCATTTTTATGCAATCCCTATATATTACACTTCAAATTTGTGATTATAGTGTGACTTCTAGAATACGAATGTGAAGAGTGTTATCCTTCAGGTACTAGGTCTGCCTTTCAGCATTGTACTGAAGTTCGTCACAAGCAAGGAAATGATGCCCCCGCCCATTGTCAGCTCTCTATTTTCCAGTCACACTCTACCAGCATGTATGTCTGGCATGCAAATGATTCCCTTCATGTGGTCATGATCTCCAACTTGGTTCACTATCTGGATGGTTATCTCTCCTTGGAATGGCCATTTCAGGTAGTCATCAAATGGACCTTGCTTATGTATGTGAAAATTGCTTGAAATGTGAGTTTCGTCTCCATCTTTTGTATCTAGCTATACCAACACACATTTGATACCCATGACATTGTGGATGTGTATATGTGTATAAAAGTCTGGTAAATACACTTCCTCATCAGTTGTTTCAGGTGATAATCTACTGGGAATCCAACTGCTGTACTTCAAGCTTTGATTTTGTACACACCCCTCCCTAGAGCTCCCACTTATATAATTTGCTGCTTGTTTAGCAGTTACAGAAGAGGTTCGCTTGCCTGTACTTGTCTGTCATTGTTTAGCGTCAGCTCTTTTGCAGCCATTTTAGGAACAAGAGTGTAGTAATTGCACATGCATGCGCAATCTAACAAAAATGAATTATTGATCTGTAGAGATTTTAAAATTCTACCGTTGGTTTTTGTTCCCTTTCATATCGAGCTGCCACTTTACTCTCTGTGACTTTCTGCTTGCTCACAAGTTCTTGTATTTTTTTATCGGTTGCAGTTTCATGTGAAGTACGCAATTGATTTTGTCTTAGTTGGAAGTCACGAAGTCTGTCTTCAAGTGCTTGCTTCATTTCATGTGTAGCTCGGCTATGTAATTGCTGGTTCTCTGCTACTGCAGAACTGTATTTCCTATTTAGTGCCAGTAATGATGCATTAACACTATCCATGTTCCTCTTGAATGCTCTTTTCTCATCATTTAGCTCACTTTGTAATTTTTGGTTTTCTTTAACCACAGAATCATATTTCGCGTTCAGTTCCTGCAATGATGCACGAACTGCTGCCATATTCTTACGTGACTCAACTTCTCTCTCTATTGCCCTCTGCTGTAACTCTTGGCTTTTTCTAACCATAAAATTATTATATTTTGTCTTAAGTTCTTTCAATGATGCATTAACTCCTGCCATATTCTTATGTGACTCATTTTCTCTCTCTATTGCCTTCTGCTGTAGCTCTTGGTTTTCTCTAACTAAAGAATCATATTTCGTGTTAAGTTCCTGTAATGATGCTTGAACTGCTGCCATATTCTTATGCGACTCATCTTCTCTCTCTATTGTCTTCCGTTGTAGCTCTTGATTTTCCTTCAATAGTCGCTGAGTAGTTGTGGCCATCAATGTGAGATGTGTAACATTCTCTTTCATGTGCTCAGGCATATCTTTGCGCGGAAGTTGTGTCACACACCCAGCATAACTGAAAGGACAGTCAACAACTGCAAGTGGACATTGCTCCTTCAAATGGCTCTCCAGTTTCTGTCTTTCAAACTTGTACACATCACAGTCATTGGGACAGGCAACTGGATACTTGCCACACTGAGGATAGTGGACTTCAGTCACATCCTCAAATGTAGAGTGATAGTCTCGACAGTAGTCACAGGAGTAAGGTCGCTTCTTACACTGCTGAGTTTCATGGGTATTGATGTGGCAACGCTGGAACCACGCCCCACACTTGTGCGTGCATTCTACAGCCACAAACTGACATCTATTCAGTTGATTCTCTGAAGATGGATCTCGATTCAGATGTTCTTCTAGCTTCCCAAGTTTTCCCTTCCATTCACAACCCTCCTTTCTGTAGGAGCACCACACCTCCAAGTCTTTCAGGGATCGTTCCAACCCGCCGTCTCGCATGAACGTAAAGTCAGGCTCGTTACAGAGAGCACACGCCTTTTTGTCTTTCTTTATTCGCTCAATACACTCTCGACAGAACTTGTGCCCACAGCAACTGATGAGACAAGGCTCCTTCAGAATTTGAAGACAAACCGAACACTCAGTTTGAAACACACTTTGCGGTGGCTCCACGAACTCACAGTCATATCCACCGCAGTTCTTATCACGAGGTACAGCTCTAGGAAGGATATCGGGGGGAAGAGGTTCGCTAGCTTCTGCTAGTTCAGTAAGTCCTTCTGGTAGTTTCACTGCCATTGGGCGTGGCCTTTGAAAGTAGTTGCGCATGCGCAGTAAAATGTACCTATACTTAGATCTAGTCATGCAATCATCGGAGAGGGCCCATATTTGAGAAGTGGCCCCTGGGGGTGTGTAGGTGTTGGGAACCATCTCATCATTGATGAGGGCACTCCTTGGTCCCATGTGGTGGGGATATATTAGAACCATGACAACTGAACCTACATGTGGTCTAGCTGGGTGGGCTTGTATATACAACAGTCCACACGTCCAATAAGATGATTTCTTGATCTTTACCATTATTTTTTCACCAGACAAGTTGGGTTTGGTACTGGTAGGCATGCAAATTTACTCATTTTAAAAGGGGTCTGTACATAATTTAAAATTTGTGATGAGTGGCCTTCAGATCTATATAGAGCTGGCAGGTGCTGGAAATATCAATATTGATGACATGATTTATGATGAAGGGGTAAGAGAGAATTGTGGGCAATTCAAGCAGAAGCAAATCCATCTTGTTGTACAGCTAGAAAATTAGACATGCGCTTGCAAAATGGTACCTGGTATATACATGCATGCAAAGTCAGATATATATACACGTGTATATTATACAGAAAAGGAAAATTGTCACATATATATTTGTATATGCTTGCTTCTGCTCCAATTATACACACCATCTTAAGTTGTGCAGGTAGTATTGTACAGAGGTGAAAAAGTTGGTAAATATACTACAAGTGATTAACTTAGTGTGACGTTAATAACACGAATATGAATAGTGTTATCCTTCAAGTACTGGGTCTTATTTTCAGCATTGTACTGAAGTTCATCATGAGCAAGGAATTGGTGTTCTCCCCAGCCCCTAGCTCTCTCTTCGCTGGTCACTCTACCAGCAATGTCATCTGATGCCTCGTCATTGTAGTCAATGATCTCCTCCACGTGGTCATGATCTCCAACTTGGTTCACTATCTGGATGGTTATCTCTCCTCGGAATGGCCATTTCAGGTAGTCATCAAATGAACCTTGCATCATGTGTGTGAAAATTGAAACATGAGTTCCCTTTCCAACTCCATATCCATTTGGATCTACACTGACACACATTCGATAGCCATGTGTATAAAATGCTGATAAATACACATGCACATCCTCATCGGTTTGTTTCACATGAAAATCTATAGGTAATCCAGGATGACATGCCAACCTCTGCACTTCAAGCTTTTGTTTTTGAGCCCCTTCTTTGAGAGCTCCCACTTCATTCCCTGTGACTTGCTGCTTGTTCACAAGTTCTTGTAATTTTTGATTGGTCTTTCTGTTTTCAGTTACATGTGAAGCACGCAATTGATCTTGCTTTAGTTGGAAGTCATGAAGTCTGTCTTCAAGTGACTTAAAGCCTTGTCTCATTTTACGTGCAGCTTGGCTAGGTACTTGCTGGTTTTCTTCAAGTAGAGGACGGTATTTCTCATTAACAGTTTCCATTCTTTTCTTTAATTCATCATTTTCACATCGTAATTTTTGGTTTTCTTTAACCACAGAATTATACTTTGTGTTCAGCTCCTCCAATGATGCTTGAACTATTGCCATATTCTTACGTGACTCATCTTCTCTCTCCACAGTCTTCTGCTGTAGCTCTTGGTTTTCTTTCAACAGTCGCTGAGTAGTTGTGGCCATCAATATAAGATGTGTAACATTTTGTTTTATGTGATCAGGCATGTCTTTGCGAGGCAGTTGTATCTCACAGCCAGCATAATTGAAAGGGCAGTCAACTATTGCTAGTGGACATTCCTCCCTCAAATGGCTCTCCAGTTTCTGTCTTTCAAACTTGTACACATCACAGTCATTGGGGCAGGTAACTGGATACTTGCCACACTGAGGATAGTGGACTTCAGTCACGTCCTCAAATGTAGAGTGATAGTCTTGGCAGTAGTCACAGGAGTAAGGTCGCTTCTTACATAGCTGAGTTTCATGGGTAGTGATGTGGCAATGCTGGAACCACTCCCCACACTTGTGTGTGCACTCTACAGCCACAAACTGACATCCATTCAGCTGATTCTCTGGAGATGGATCTCGATTCAGATGTTCTTCCAGCTTCCCAAGTTTCCCCTTCCACTCACAGCCCTCCTTTCTGTAGGAGCACCACACCTCCAAGTCTTTCAGGGATCGTTCCAACCCGCGGTCTCGCATGAACGTAAAGTCAGGCTCGTTACAGAGTGGACACGGCTTTTTGTCTTTCTCTATTTGGTCAATACACTCTCGACAGAACTTGTGTCCGCAGCAACTGATGAGACAAGGCTCCTTTAGAATTTGAAGACAAACCGAACACTCAGTTTGAAACACACTTGGCGGCGGCTCCACGAACTCGCAGTCATATCCACCGCGGTTCTTATCACGAGGTACAGCTCTAGGAAGGTCAGGGGGAAGAGGTTCGCTAGTTTCTGCTGGTCCGTCGTCGAGTTTCGCTGCCATTGGGCGTTAGGCAATTGCGCATGCGCAGTACCCTCTTAAACAAGTGGTCCTAACCATAAAAGGGGCCCCAGAGCAAGCTAAGAGATAGTGACACTGAAGAGCCCCACATTGTCCCAATAGATCATGACAAAGAAGTGTCTCACAATACTGCCACCACAGCTCCAGCCAGAAAGCATCCTGACACAAATGAAAACTCATAACCCGGAAACACTGTACCCAGAGAACCTACTGGCTACTCAATACGTGAGCTAATGCAACAGGTATCTAATATACCATGTATGCATGGACATACTGTAGTCAATATTTTCTTCAAACACTTGGTAGTGGTTGCTATATGCATAACCATGGATTTGAAGCAAATAGCTATATAATACTGCATAACATATAGCATGCAATGGCCAATATCGTTGACTAGCAGACAAACGGGACACTCTCTTTGAAGCACCGCGACTTCACGAACTCGCAGTCATATTCATCGCGGCTCACATCACGAGGTGCAGCACTAGGAAGGATATCGGGGGGAATAGCTTCGCCGTGGCCGCTTCCAGGCAGTTTTGCAGCCATTAAGTGATTGCGCATGCGCAGTAATAATGACCCTTCCAGTTGACACTGTCAGCAAGTATTCCAAACCACACAAGGGGCCAGGAAGACTAACTAAGAGATAGACACAATGAAGAGCCCAATTGAGAATGACAAAGAAGTGTCTCACGTGCACAATACAGCCACAGCAGCTTCACCTAGAAAATGCCTTGACATAAAGGAATTCGAATCTGTCACAACTTCTTCTCCTGAGGGAAATGTACAAGGAGACACTGCACCCAGAGAACCTACTGGCTACTCAATACAGGAGATAATACAACAGGTATCTTATATCATACATGCATGCACATATATATACTGTAGTCACCATCTTCTTCAAACTGTTCAGTGTGATTCTATACATATTATAACTTTGAAGCAGATATATACTAGCATGCAATGGCCGATATTGTTGCCTGAGTTTCACCTCATATGTACCTGCATCAGTTCATCTTGTGATACTACAATATACTACTACATAGACAATGGCCGTTCCTTACATGTGAATACCTCTACACATGTGACTAGTTACTAGTACTGTTGACACAAGGATTGTACTCTTTATGGAATGCAGTGCATATGTACATGTATGTCAACAGTCATATGTATATATATAATAATGAAGTACTGTGTAAACAGTCACATGCATGTAGAGCTATATATAGTTTAGTATCACATGATGAACTGATGTAGGGATGAAACCCATGCAACAAAATGTTAAACTTATTATAATAAAGCAATGATATGTAATTATACAGGCTTTTAGCACCAAGACAGAAGGGTATGACTGTTAATATTCAGCACAAGGGGACACTGGTTAGAATCTATGATAATGTGCATGCTAATGACTATGTTTGTAATGATGTATTTCTGCTCTGAAATCCCTCACAATTTGTCTCTTTTTCTATTCTAGTGTGGCACTCTGCACCATCACCTTACCCTCTGACATCCCTTCACCATTACCACTCCATCACTCCTCCTCCTCCTCCTCCTCCACATGGATACAAACCTCACTTACCCGTAATATGCGCCATTGTTAATGAAACTGAGTGTAATATTAATGTGCTTTTATAGTACACAATAGATTGCCTCTATGAGGATACACCTTATATAAAGTGTAAAAAACATTTCATTAAAATGTTAAAGGATGTAGGGATGGTAGTGCCAAAAATTAAAGGAACAAGATTGTAATAACCCGAGTGGTGCATAGTGAACAACTGATTATGATATGACCATGGACGTATATAGTATGGAGTTCAGAGTTCACGCTACCACAAAGATGAATTACAATTCATGTATGCAGACAAGGGATAATTGCATGCAACAATAACAACATGCGTAACCCCACGAAATAAAATGTAGGGAGGGGTTACGCATGTTGTTAGATTGTTATTAAGAATAACAGCATAAAAGAAAAGAAAAGCAGGCCCAAATATGAGCAAAATCTGCTAAGGCCACATAAGGTTAGCTCGCAAGTTTTTTCAGGTTTGTAGGCATGGAAATTTCATCGGAGGGGTCCACACTTCAAAATTTGAGCTCGGGGGGGGGGGGGGGGTAGGTGCTGGGTGAACCCAGAGAACTCGAGCATTTTGTAAGTGAATTGAATCCCTATTTATAATGTTCTCTTTTTAAGAGAAAGTATTTTATCAGAGAGGGTCCTGATTAGAGGCTAGGGTTTCACTACATTAGAATAGAGAGTGAACAATATACTCATCACATACATTAATGAAATAAGGACACCTTGATAAACAGGACATTGATTTTCTAATGTCTTTTAGTTGTGTACAAGACTATTTAGTATTGATCATGCATGAAGTATAAATTTACAAACACAAGATGATTAATGTAGTGCGACTTCTATAATACGAATGTGAAGAGTGTTATCCTTCAAGTACTGGGTCTGCCTTTCAGCATTGTACTGGAGTTCATTGTGAGCAAGAAACTGGGGTTTCCCCCACCCTAGAGCTCCCTTTTTACCAGTTATTCTACCAGCAGTGTCATCTGCTGTCTCATCATTGTAGTCAATGATCCTCTCTACATGGTTATGATCTCCAACTTGGTTCACTATCTGGATGGTTATCGCTCCTCGGAATGGCCATTTCAGGTAGTTATCAAATGAACCTTGCATCATGCATGTGTAAATTGAAACATGAGTTCCCTCTCCATCTCCATTTCCATTTGGAGCTACACAAACACACATTCGATAGCCATGTGGATGTGTATAAAAGGGTGATAAATTCACAGCCTTATTGGTTTGCTTCACATGATAATCTACTGGGAACAAGGGATGCTTTTGTTTTTGTGCCGCTTCCTTGAGAGCTCCCACTTCATTCTCTGTGACTTGCTGCTTGTTCAAAAGCTCTTGCAATTTAATATCAGTTTTCTTGCTTTCAGTTGTATGTAAAGTAACTAGAGAATTGTGTTTCTCATTAATAGTTTTCATGCCTTTCTTTAATTCATCATTTTCACTTCGTAATTTTTGGTTTTCTTTAACAAGAGAATTGCATTTTGTGTTAAGTTCCTGCAATGATGCTTGAACTGCTGCCATATTCTTACGTGACTCATCTTCTCTCTCTATTGCTTTCTGCTGTAGCTCTTGGTTTTCTTTTAATAGTCGCTGAGTAGTTGTGGCCATCAATGTGAGATGTGTAACATTCTCTTTTATGTGCTCAGGCATATCTTTGCGAGGCAGTTGTGTCTCACAGCCAGCATAACCAAAAGGGCAATCAACCAGTACAAGTGGACATTGCTCCTTCAAATGGCTCTCCAGTTTCTGTCTTTCAAACTTGTACACATCACAGTCATTGGGGCAGGCAACTGGATACTTGCCACACTGAGGATAGTGGACTTCAATCACGTCCTCAAAAGTAGAGTGATAGTCTCGACAGTAGTCACAGGAGTAAGGTCGCTTCTTACACTGCTGAGTTTCATGGGTAGTGATGTGGCGACGCTGGAACCACTCCCCACACTTCTGCGTACATACTGCAGCCATGAACTGACATCCATTCAGCTGATTCTCTGGAGATGGATCTCGATTCAGATGTTCTTCTAGCTTCCCAAGTTTCCCCTTCCATTCACAGCCCTCCTTTCTGTAGGAGCACCACACCTCCAAGTCTTTCAGGGATCGTTCCAATGCGCGTTCTCGCATGAACGTAAAGTCAGACTCGTTACAGAGTGCACAAGGCTTTTTGTCTTTCTCTATTCGCTCAATACACTCTCGACAGAACTTGTGTCCGCAGCAACTGATGAGACAAGGCTCCTTCAGAATTTGAAGACAAACCGAACACTCAGTTTGAAGCACACTTGGCGGCGGCTCCACGAACTCACAGTCATATCCACCGCGGTTCTTATCACGAGGTACAGCTCTAGGAAGGATATCGGGGGGAAAAGCTTCGTCGTCGCTTCCAGGTAGTTTTGCTGCCATTGTAAAGTAATTGCGCATGCGCAGTAATAGAAATGAATTCTTCCAGCGGTCATTGTCAGTGATACAAGTGATCCAAACCATACAAGGGCCCAGGAAGACAAACTAAGATATAGTGACAATGAAGAGCCCACATTTTCCCAATAGAGAACAATAAAGAAGTGTCTCACATGCACAATACAGCCACAGCAGCTCCACCTAGAAAATGCCCTGACATAAATGAATCTGTCACAACTTCTTCTCCTGAGGAAAATGTACAAGGAGACACTGCACTCAGAGACCCTACTGGCTACTCAATACAGGAGATAATACAACAGATATCTTATACCATATATATACATGCACATATATCTTCTTCAAACTCTTCAGTGTGATTCTATGGTATTTGAAGCAGGTATATACTGCATAACATAGCATGCAATGGCTGATATTGTGCATGAGTTTAATTTCATCTCATATATACCTGCATCAGTTCATCTTGTGATACTACAAAATACTACTACATAGACAATTGCTGTTCCTTATACCTTTACACATGTGACTGTTGACACAAGGGTTATATAGATATACTCTTTATAGAATGCAGTGCACATGTGTATCAACAGTCACATGTATATATAGAATGATGAAGTATATACTGTGTGAACAGTCACATGCATGTAGAGCTATAGTTTAGTAGTATTACATGATGAAATGATGTATGGGATGAAAATCATGCAACAAACAATTCTTGTTATTATAGCCCATTGCTATGTAATTGGTTGCTACATTTATAGTAGTGGTTTATATAAGCTAGATGAACAGGAAGCGGGTTGTATCTGCATACAGTACAAGTCATGAACCTTGACAATTTACGCACAATGCTAATTGACAAAATGATGTCTTTTCACCTACTGATAACCACATAGCAACATTGCATTTTATTACACGCCTGAGGGGAAAGGGCACGTAAACCTCTACATCCCTCCAGAACAATAAAATTGATTTTACAAAGATATATACAGGCTTTTAGCACTTCACCAAGACAGAAGGGTATGACTGTTAACATTCAGCGCAATGAGAAGACTGTGACACACACTCTCTCTCATAGAGCTCCAATGGCTATATTATAACATATAATCACAATAATTGAGGACACACTGGTTAGAATCTATGATACTGTGATAATGACTATGTTTGTACTGATATCGATGTATTTGTGCTCAGAAATCTCTCACAATTTGTCTCTGTCTCTATTCTAGTGTGGCACTCTGCACCATCACCTTACCCTCCTCTGACATCCCTTCACCATCATCCCTCCAGAAAAATAAAATTGATTTTATAATGATATGTAATTATACAGGCTTTTAACACTTCACCAAGACAGAAGGATATGACTGTTAACATTCAGCACAATGAGAAGACTGTGACACACTCTAGATATCTCCCTCATAGAGCTCCAATAGCTATACCAAGTCACATACACTCACAAGGGGACACTGCTGGTTAGAATCTATGATACTGTGATAATGAACTATGTTTGTACTGATGTATTTGTGCTCAGAAATCTCTCACAATTTGTCTCTGTCTCTATTCTAGTGTGGCACTCTGCACCATCACCTTACCCTCCTCTGACATCCCTTCACCACTACCACTCCATCACTCCTCCTCCTCCTCCTCCACATGGATACATACCTCACTTACCAGTAATATGCGCCATTGTTAATGAAACTGAGTGTAATGTACTTTTATTGTACACAATAGATTGTCTCTATTGAGGACACACCCTATCTCAAATTTATAGCATGTGTGTTTTTGGATTCCTTGAATTCTTGTCATTTTCTCGACATTGTCAGTCATTGACACCACAAAGTATTCAGGTTGGAGACGTTACATTAATTCCTAAAATATTTTTCTCCAGTGTATCCAATCTATGACCACACCCACATGTAGGTGCCCTCTAATGCCCTCCTACACCTCCACCCTGTAGTGTCTGTGAAAAACTAGTGTAAATGCAGTGTGTGTGGTGTGTGTACAGATTGGATTGTACAGGAAATTGGGTTGACTATATTTCCAATTAGCGTATGTATTTAAGATGCAGATGTGTATTGCATAGTTGTTGTATATATTTGTGTGTGAACTGTGAATCGTGTGTGGACTATAAATATACACCTAGATGTGCAGCAGACCACACTGGTTTTTCCATGTCTTTAGTTGTGCATAAGTAGCATGAAGTATAAACACAAGTATGATTAATGGGCGTGTCGGTGCCATCCCTACATAGAGAGTCTACTGACTCTCTGATACATGTGTCAACAGTCACATGGGATGAAACTCATTCATGGATTTTACAATTATACAGGCTTAGAACACTTCACCAAGACATAAGGATGCGACTGTACATGTGCAACACAATGAGAAGACTGTGACCCACTCTCTCCCTCACAGAGCTCAATGACTATACCAAGTCACATACAATCACAAGAACACACTGGTTAGGGTGTAAGATATAATTTTTTACTGATTGATGCTTGATATCACTCATGATTTTGTCCATCTCACATGGCTACATAGTTATATATTATGTCTTAATGAAACTGATTTTATATATAGTTTGTCTCTATTGAGGACACAACCTATCACAAATTTATAGCATGTATACTTTTTTGAATCCCCAATTTCTTGACATCTTCTCTTCATTGATACCACAATGATATCCAGGTTAGAGAATTACTTATTTCTGCAGGTGTATCCAGTTATTTTGATCTATGGCCACACCAATATGCCCTCCTACATCTCCACCCCACACTATAAATCTACACCTAGATGACATATATACCATATTTACATGAACAATCACTTCAAGAGATGCAAGGCAACTGCAAAACAGAAAGGCAAAGCAACACAACACAACTTGCCTGTAACAGTCATTTTCAAAAGAAAATGACTGTCTTGGGTGGGATTTGAACCCATGATACTCCACTTTCCAGGCAACACTCTTCCCAACTAAGCTACCAAAGCAGCTTGGCTGGCTGGACTGAATCCTGTATACAATTCAGCATAGCATCTCAAAATGATAAACAGGTGAAAGTTGGCAAGCGGGAGCGAGCCAACCCAGTCGTGTGAATGGGCCGATTTTTCTATATGTGTGTGTGTGTGTGTGTGTGTGTGTGTGTGTGTGTGTGTGTGTGTGTGTGTGTGTGTGTGTGTGTGTGTGTGTGTGTGTGTGTGTGTGTGTGTGTGTGTGTGTGTGTGTGTGTGTGTGTGTGTGTGTGTGTGTGTGTGTGTGTGTGTGTGTGTGTGTGTGTGTGTGTGTGTGTGTGTGTGTGTGTGTGTGTGTGTGTGTGTGTGTGTGTGTGTGTGTGTGTGTGTGTGTGTGTGTGTGTGTGACTCACACTGTCTGTTTTACCTGTCCCCACGTATAAATTGCTGTACTTCATATGGACTATCCCCTCTTCCTCCTCCACAAGGCTACATACCTCACTTACCAGTAATATGTTGCATAAATATATTCATGAAATGTGCTTTTATAGTGCACAATAGATTGAGGACACACACCTATCTCAAATTTATAGTGTGCATGTTAATTTTTGGATTCCCTGAATTCTTCATATCTTCTCTGACATTGATACCACAAGGTATACACTCGAAAAATCGGCTTGTGTGGGGTTCAAAACCCTAGCTGATTGTCGTGGAGTTAGCACGCTATAGACACTATCACTAGGAAACTACACAATTTCGACGTAGAGGATGGATTCTACATGTAGAAGTCCATCATTCCCTGGAGGGTGGATTCTAGAATCCACCAACCAAGAACTTTAGAACCCCAGTGCATCAAAATGCTTCATTTTTGAATGCAAATATTTACATGCATTTGCATTTCATGTCTTTAGTTGTGCACATGTAGCATCATCCATGAAGTATAAAATATGCAAACACAAGTATGACTAATGTAGTGTGACTTTCATAACACGAATGTGAAGAGTGTTATCCTTCAAGTACTGGGTCTGCCTTTTAGCATTGTGCTGGAGTTTATCATGAGCAAGGAATTAGTGAAACCCCCACCCATTGTCAGCTCTTTCTTTGCCAGTCACTCTGCCCGCATATATATCTGGTGTTTCATCATTGTAGGGAATGATCATCTCCACATGGTCATGATCTCCAACTTGGTTCACTATCTGGATGGTTATATCTCCTCGGAATGGCCATTTCAGGTAGTCATCAAATGGACCTTGCATCATGCATGTGTAAATTGAAACATGAGTTCCCTTTCCATTTCCATATCCATTTGGATATACACGGACACACTTTCGATAGCCATGTGGATGTGTATAAAAGGGTGGTAAATACACTTCCTTGTCAGTTCGTTTCACACGATAATCTACTGGGAACCCAGGATGGTTTAACAACCATTGTAATTGTCGCTTTTGTGTTTGTGCCCCTTCCTTGAGAGCTCCCACTTCATTCTCTGTAACTTGCTGCTTGTTCACAAGTTTTTGATTAGTCTTCCTGTTTTCAGTTACCTGTGAAGAACGCAATTGATCTTGCTTTAGTTGGAAGTCATGAAGTCTACCTTCAAGTGACTTAAAGCCTTGCTTCATTTCATGTGCAGATTGGCTATGTAATTGTTGGTTCTCTGCTACTATAGAACTGTATTTCTCATTTAGTGCCCGTATTGATACATTAACACTATCCATATTCTTCTTGAATGCTCTTTTCTCTAGTTCACTTCGTAATGTTTGGTTTTCTCTAACTACAGAATTATATTTTGTGTTCAGTTCCTGCAATGATGCCTGAACTGCTACCATATTCTTATCGCTCTCAGCTGTATGTAGAGCTTGCAATTGGCGTTCTCGTTGGAATTCATGAAGCTTGTCTTCAAGTGCCTGAATACCTTGCCTCATTTGTGAAGCTTGGCTACGTAGTTGCTTGTTCTCTGCAACTACAGAACTGTACTGCTCGTTTAGTGCCTGCAATGATGCTTGAACACTCTTATTTGCTTTATTTAGCTCACTTTGTAATGTTTGGTTTTCTTTAACCACAGAATTATACTTTGTGTTCAGCTCCTGCAATGATGCTTGAACTACTGTCATATTCTTACGTGACTCATCTTCTCTCTCCATTGCCTTCTGCTGTAGCTCTTGGTTTTCTTTCAATAGTCGCTGAGTAGTTGCGGCCATCAATGTGAGATGTGTAACATTCTGTTTTATGTGATCAGGCATGTCTTTGCGAGGTAGTTGTGTCTCACAGCCAGCATAACTAAAAGGGCAGTCAACAAGTGTAAGTGGACATTCCTCCCTCAAATGGCTCTCCAGTTTCTGTCTTTCAAACTTGTACACATCACAGTCATTGGGGCAGGCAACTGGATACTTGCCACACTGAGGATAGTGGACTTCAGTCACATCCTCAAATGTAGAGTGATAGTCTCGACAGTAGTCACAGGAGTAAGGTCGCTTCTTGCACTGCTGAGTTTCATGGGTAGTGATGTGGCAACGCTGGAACCACGCCCCACACTTGTGCATACATTCTACAGCCACAAACTGACATCCATTCAGCTGATTCTCTGGAGATGGATCTCGATTCAGATGTTCTTCTAGCTTCCCAAGTTTCCCCTTCCATTCACAACCCTCCTTTCTGTAGGAGCACCACACCTCCAAGTCTTTCAGGGATCGTTCCAACCCGCGTTCTCTCAAAAACGTAAAATCAGGCTCATTACAGAGTGGACAAAGCTTTTTGTCTTTCTCTATTCGCTCAATACACTCTCGACAGAACTTGTGTCCACAGCAACTGATGAGACAAGGCTCCTTCAGAATTTGAAGACAAACTGAACACTCAGTTTGAAACACACTTGTCGGCGGCTCCACGAACTCGCAGTCATATCCACCGCGGTTCACATCACGAGGTACAGCTGGAAGGGGAAGAGGTTCGTCTTGTGCTGGCCTGTCGCCGCTTGGTAGTTTCGCTGCCATTGGGCGTGTTCTTAAAGTAATTGCGCATGCGCAGAAATAAACGAATTCATGACCTTCACACATTTAGAATGGTACATACATATCTTCACTATAGCCAAGTTTTTTCAAGTTTGGTAGGCATGCAAATTTAATCATCGGAGGGGGCCCACACATCAGAATTTGAGAAGTGGCCCCCGGGGGGTGGCAGGTGCTGGGAAATCATCTCATCATTGATGAACCCCGAACTGTCTAGGGAGTAAAGGAGAGAGCATTTTGCAAGAGAATTGATTATCACTAGACTAAGTATACATTTCTCTCTAGGTATAAGGAGTGAAGACTTGGTAGCCTCGGTTAGATCTACAGTGGAACCTCCCATAACGGACCCTCTGAGAAGTGGTCAACCTCCGAATAGCGGACAAGCTCCAAGGAACGGATTTAAACTACCTTAGAACTAATGTATTAGAAACCTCCGAGAAGTGGACGCTTCTGAGATCCAGACAACGGACACTGCCAGCGTCCCGTGCTGTACTTCACTCATACATTTTCCCCCGAGAACTGAGGCTAAAGACTTGGTATATTACCACCAAAGTCAGATAATGAGTTTGTTCACTACAGTGAAACCCCTCTAATCAGGACCCCCTGAAATAAGGACACCTTGATAAACAGGACACTTTTGCTGTCCTAAATGCTATGCTTGTATACTTCAACTTTCCAATTCCCCAATCAGGACACCTCACCAATTGGGACACATCTGTCCCAAGGGTGTCCTGATTAGGCCATATGATCTGTTTTTCATTCCCGTGCACGCGTACATAAACCCCACTTTTGATATTCAGATTATTGACTGAATGACGTCATCAAAATGATAATTTAGGTGTTTGTGCACTCTGTGGATAGTCAGTGGACATTGCGATCTTGGTACCTTGTCTCTTCATTTCAACAACTTTAATTCATCTCTCTCTCTCGCTGGTTTGTATGATTTTGATATTTCTCATTACATGTAGCTATGTCATGACTGGACTGCCTGTCAATTGTGGGGGTGTGGCTGTCAGTTAGATCTGGCATCAAATATCAAAATCAACCCTGTCCCTTATGTACTTTGTAATATCTTATAGGACGAGAAACAGAATATTTGTTTGTGTGGCCTTAGTGAGGTTCACTCTCGGAGATGTAATACCACAGGGGGGTCGGGGGCATGCCTTCTGGAGGTCGATCCAATGTATACCACAAAGAGAACTGATCATTAGTTCCTGCCATTTTCTCCAGCTCCTCCCTCACTAGTATGTCGTCCTCTGTCTGGTTGGCAAAGAGGAGAGAGACGCGAGTCTTGTCGGCTGGGTCCTTGAGGATAGCCTGTACTATCTGGAGCATGGGAGTGATACCTGTGACGGTGTGTGTGTGTGTGTGTGTGTGTGTGTGTGTGTGTGTGTGTGTGTGTGTGTGTGTGTGTGTGTGTGTGTGTGTGTGTGTGTGTGTGTGTGTGCATGTGCGTGCATGCATGCATGTGACCATAGTTATATGTACACATACAGTTTAATCTGGACAGTCATTGGGACAGTGTCCTGATTAGTGAGGTGTCCTGATTTCAGGGGTTGAAGAGTAGACAAACATGGCATTTGGGGTAGCAAAAAGTGCATGTCGTGTTTTCGAGGCATCCTCATTTCAGGGGGTCCTCATTCATTGTACACTCTACCCTCCTCAATAGTTCAGTATCATCACCTGTTCCTCCTGCAATGAGGCCCACGTCAGTTGCATATCTTATCTGCTCTGGTTTCCCCGGATACTTCACTCGGATGAAGCCACACCCCAAATAAATCACCTTTCCAGAAGGTCCAGTAATATCCACAGTATC
Organism: Theonella swinhoei; assembly: GCA_963970385.1. Classification (NCBI taxonomy): domain Eukaryota; kingdom Metazoa; phylum Porifera; class Demospongiae; order Tetractinellida; family Theonellidae; genus Theonella; species Theonella swinhoei. The sequence goes on along the minus strand of OZ019947.1, from coordinate 11,911,504 downwards.
ACCAACCTACAGGGACACATGTTAATAATGTGCCAGTGGAGGAATCACTCCAGGGGCCAGGTTCCATACAGAGTGAGACACATTTCTCCTAGACAACCCCCTAGACATAGCTGAGGGGAGAAGTTTGCTTGACTTCAATAAATTAGGGGCTGCAATAAGCCCCTTCCAAAAATTAACGTTTTGAGGACACCTTCAAACCTTGAAGTTAAGTTCAGTCTTTAGGTGCCTTGCCCTCTGACGCTTATTGCATTCATTAGATTAAGTCCTCTTGTTGAGAAAATCCTTCACTCAATTATTGTGCGTTAGGCAAGTTGTGTCATTCGTAGAATAAATAAACTTACTACAAGTGAGTTTAAGCCTGGACAAACAGACAGACAAACCCAACTACAGTACCCTTGCTGCGCACGCACGCCGAGGGTAATGATGTTGAGGAATCAATTCAGGGGCCTGACAAGAGCAGGTTCCATAGGGGGAAGGGGAGGGGGGAGAGAGGTGAGATATGATGTGTCTCCTAACCCAAGTTCCATCTCCCAAAAAGTTTTGGATTGCCTTCAGCTACGGTCATAACTGCACCCCTTGATAAACCACACTGTATATGTAAGCAGGTGTACAGTACAAGCAATAAACACTGTGGTAATGATGTCGAGGAATCATTTCAGGGGCCTGATAAGAGCAGGTTCCATACAGGGATGGAGAGAGGAGATATGATACCTCAAGTTCCCCCCTCCCCCTAGAGTTTCCCCACCCACACATTCTAGCTGACAGTGGACAGCTTTGTTTGACTTCAAATATACCAGGGACATATAAGCCCCTTACAAAAATTAACAACTCATGAAAGAAACTAACAGTAAAGGTTGAGCCCTATGTAGATTTAATATATAGCTTCTACACAGCATTATGGTTGTGGTTGTAGTAAGGGGTATGAATATATTTATCCTAGCACATTAAGGCAGGCACTGCCTGCCTGCCTGCCTGCCTGCTTCTCTCCCTCTCTCCCTCCCTCTCCCCCTCCCTCCCTCAATTCTATCGGCTCAACTAAACTCTACAGACAAGCTACATATAAGGTTTACCTCAAGAGAATCAAGGTGCTGTGAGAACTTGCCACCCTCAGGGAACTTTGGATGAACATTGGCAAAGTAGACCTGCAAATATAGACAAGTGTGGAAATGTGATACAAGACTCAGGGACTCAGACTTGGGGGGGGGGGGGGGGGGTTGTATTTGCCCCCCTAGGATCAAGTGCCCGTGGGATTTGAAAAAGGTTTGCCGCATACATGATGCCCTCCTCACATTCCGAAAACTCCCCCCCCCCCTTGCCAAAGTGTCTGGTGTCTAATTTGATGTCAATTTGGACACCTTGAGACAATTATTGTGAGAGTGAGGTGTTCTATTAGTGATCATGAGGTGTCCTGATTATAGTGAGGTGTCCTGATTTCATTGGGGTGAAAGTCATGCCCATGCCACACTATAAATCTGCATCTTAATGACATCAATGTACAGCAGACCTCATTGGTCTTACATGTCTTTATTTGTGCACATGTAGTATCGTTCATAAAGATTAAAATGTAGCTACAAAAACACAAGTATGACTAATCTAGTGTGACTTTCATAACACGAATGTGAAGAGTGTTATCCTTCAAGTACTGGGTCTTCCTTTCAGCATTGTACTGGAGTTCATTGTGAGCAAGGAACAGGGGTATCCCCCACCCCATAGCTTTCTCTTTGCTAGTCACTCTGCCAGCATATATATCTGGTGTCTCATCAGAGTAGGGAATGATCCTCTCCACGTGGTCATGATCTCCAACTTGGTTCACTATTTGGATGGTTATCTTTCCTCGGAATGGCCATTTCAGGTAGTCATCAAATGGACCTGGCATTATGGACGTGAAAATTGAAACATAAGTTCCCTTTCCATCTCCATATCCAGTTGGATACCAATAAACACACATTTGATAACCATGTGGATGTGTATAAAAGGGTGGTAAAAATACTATTTTCTCATCAGTTCGTTTCACATGATAATCTACTGGGAACCCAGACTGGGTTACCAACTGCTGCACTTCCAGCTTTGGTTTTTGTACCCCTTCATTGAGAGCTCTCACTTCATTCTCTGTCACTTGCTGCTTGTTCACAAGTTCTTGTAGTTTTTGATTGGTATTCCTGTTTTCAGTTACATGTGAAGCGCACAATTGATCTTGTTTTAGTTGGAACTCATGAAGTCTATCTTCAAGTGACTTAAAGCCTTGTCTCATTTCATGTGCAGCTCGGCTATGTACTTGCTGGTTTTCTGCTACTACAGAACTGTATTTTGCATTTAGTGCCAGTAATGATACATTAACACTATCCATATTCTTCTTGAATGCTCTTTTCTCTAGTTCACTTTGTAATTTTTGGTTTTCTTTAACCACAGATTTATATTTTGTGTTCAGTTCCTGCAATGATGCTTGAACTGCTGCCATAGTCTTATATGACTCATTTTCTCTCTCTATTGCCTTCTGCTGTAGCTCTTGGTTTTCTTTAACCACAGAATTATATTTTGTGTTAAGTTCCTGCAATGCTGTTCGAACTTCTTCCATATTCTCATCTTCTCTCTCTATCGCCTTCTGCTTTAGCTCTTGGTTTTCTTTCAATAGTCGCTGAGTAGTTGCCGCCATCAATGTGAGATGTGTAACATTCTGTTTTACGTGCTCAGGCATATCTTTGCGAGGTAGCTGTGTCTCACATCCAGCATAACTGAAAGGACAGTTAACCAGTACAAGTGGACATTGCTCCCTCAAATGGCTCTCCAGTTTCTGTCTTTCAAACTTGTACTCATCACAGTCATTGGGGCAGGCAACTGGATACTTGCCACACTGAGGATAGTGGACTTCAGTCATGTCCTCAAATGTAGAGTGATAGTCTCTACAGTAGTCACAGGAGTAAGGTCGCTTGTTACACTGCTGAGTTTCATGGGTAGTGATGTGGCGACGCTGGAACCACGCCCCACACTTGTGCGTGCATTCTACAGTCACAAACTGACATCCATTCAGTTGATTCTCTGGAGATGGATCTCGATTCAGATGTTCTTCTAGCTTCCCAAGTTTCCCCTTCCATTCACAGCCCTCCTTTCTGTAGGAGCACCACACCTCCAAGTCTTTCAGGGATCGTTCCAACCCGCGTTCTCTTAAGAACGTAAAGTCAGGCACGTTACAGAGTGGACACGGCTTTTTGTCTTTCTCTATTCTCTCAATACACTCTCGACAGAACTTGTGTCCACAGCAACTAATGAGACAAGGCTCCTTCAGAATTTGAAGACAAACTGAACACTCTATTTGAAGCACACTTGGCGGCGGCTCCACGAACTCACAGTCATATCCACCGCGGTTCTTATCACGAGGTACAGCTCTAGGAAGGATATCGGGGGGAAGAGGTTCGCTAGCTTCTTCTGGTCTGTCGTCACCTTCTGGTAGTTTCGCTGCCATTGGGTCCTTCGTAAAGTAATTGCGCATGCGCAGTAATAAAATGAATTCTTGACCTAAAATGGTACATACATATCTTCACTATAGCCAAGTTTTTTCAAATTTGGTAGGCATGCAAATTTAATCATCGGAGGGGGCCCACACATCAGAATTTGAGAAGTGGCCCCCGGGGGTGGCAGGTGCTGGGAAATCATCTCATCATTGATGAACCCCGAACTGTACTTCCAGTCTAGAGAGGAGAGAGCATTTTGCAAGAGAATTGATTATCACTAGACTAAGTATACATTTCTCTCTAGGTATAAGGAGTGAAGACTTGGTAGCCTCGGCTAGATCTACAGTGGAACCTCCCATAACGGACCCTCCGAGAAGCGGCCAACCTACCGTAGAACTAATGTATTAGAAACCTCCGAGAAGTGGACGCCTCCGAGATCCGGACAATGGCCACTGCCAGCGTCCCGTGCTGTACTTCAGTCATACATTTTCCCCCCGAAAACCAAGGCTAAAGACTTGGTATATTACCACCAAAGTCAGATAATAGGAGTTTGTTCACTACAGTGAAACCCCTCTAATCAGGACCCCCTGAAATAAGGACACCTTGATAAACAGCACACTTTTGCTGTCCTAAATGCCATGCTTGTATACTTCTACTTTCCAATTCCCCAATTAGGACACCTCACCAATTGGGACCCATCTGTCCCAAGGGCGTCCTGATTAGGCCATATGCAAGCAAATGATCTGTTTCTCATTCCCGCGCACGCATGCATAAACCCCACTTTTGATATTCAGGTTATTGACTGAATGATATCATCAAAATTTTTAATTCAGAAAGCTTGACAAGGGGGGTGTGAACTGCACATATGAGAAATCTTGGGGGGTAACATGAAAACACATCTGGCAGTATATGAGGAAGGTCTCTTTGACTTAAGGGGGAAAACATTTTTAAAGGGGGGGGGGCAAATGCCCCCTCTCGACCCCCCCTAAAAGAAATTCTGATAGGTGTTTGTGCCCTCTGTGGATAGTTAGCGGACATTGCGATCTTGGTACCTTGTCTCTTCGTTTCAACAACTTTAATTCATCTCTCACTCTCGCTGTTTTGTACGCTTTTGATATTTCTCATTATGTCATGACTGGACTGCCTGTCAATTGTGGGGGTGTGACTGTCAATTAGATCTGGCATCACATATCAAAATCAACCCTGTCCCTTACGTACTTTGTAATATCTTATAGAACGAGAAACAGAATATCTTGTTTGTGTGGCCTTAGTGAGGTACACTCTCAGAGATGCAATACCACAGGGGGGTCTGGGGCATGCCCACCCCAGAAAATATTGTATTCTACGTTGTATGTGGCAGATTCTGACTACCACAAGTTTACCTTCTGGAGGTCGATCCAATGTGTACCACAAAGAGAACTGATCATTAGTTTGCGCCATTTTCTCCAGCTCCTCCCTCACTAGTATGTCATCCTCTGTCTGGTTGGCAAAGAGGAGAGAGATGCGAGTCTTGTCGGCTGGGTCCTTGAGGATAGCCTGTACTATCTGGAGCATGGGAGTGATACCTGTGATGGTGTGTGTGTGTGTGTGTGTGTGTGTGTGTGTGTGTGTGTGTGTGTGTGTGTGTGTGTGTGTGTGTGTGTGTGTGTGTGCGTATGTGTGTGTATGTGTGTGTGTGTGTGTGTGTGTGTGTGTGTGTGTGTGTGTGTGTGTGTGTGTGTGCGTGTGACCATAGTTACATGTACATATACAGTTTAATCTGGACAGCCATTGGGACTGAGACCTGATTAGTGAGGTGTCCTGATTTCAGGTTGATAAGTACACAAACATGGTATTTGGGGCAGCAAAAGTGTCCAGTTTTTGAGGCACCCTTTTCAGGGGGTCCTCATTCATTGTACACTCTACCCTCCTCAGTAGTTCAGTATCATCACCTGTTCCTCCTGCAATGAGGCCCACATCAGTTGCATATCTTATCTGCTCCGGTTTCCCCGGATACTTGACTCGGATGAAGCCACACCCGAGATAAACCACCTTCCCAGAGGGTCCAGTAATATCCACAGTATCACCAACCTACAGGGACACATGTTAATAATGTGTCAGTGGAGGAATCATTCCAGGGGCCAGGCAATAGCAGGTTCCATACAGAGTGAGACACATTTCTCCTAGACAACCCCCTAGACATAGCTGAGGGGAGAAGTTCCCTTGACTTCAATAAATTAGGGACTGCAATAAGCCCCTTCCAAAAATTATACTTCTCAAGACAATGTGAAGGTCCAAGTCCACCAACAGCCAAGTCCACCAACAGTATATCACGCACTATAGATGGATTATATAGCTTCTACACAGCATTATGGTTGTGGTTGAACTGAGGGTATGAATATATTTATTGTCCTAGCGCGGGTATGCCGCAATAACGCAGGCACCGACTCCCTCCCTCTCTCCCTTCCACCTTCAAACCCTGTACAGAGAAGTGATAAAACTTCGAGTTCAGTTTTTAGGTGCCTTGCCCTCTGAACCATATTACCTGTGGCTGCGCATGCGCAGAGCGGGGTATCCCTCTGTGGCTCAGTCAGTTGTCAAAAGATACTTCATTTCAGGGGCCTGACAAGAGCAGGTCCCATACAAAGATGAGATATGATACCTCAAGCCCCCCCAGAGCGGGTTATCTGTCTGTGGGTCAGTTGTCAAAAGATACTTCATTTCAGGGGCCTGACAAGAGCAGGTCCCATACAAAGGTGAGATATGATACCTCAAGCCCCCCCTCAAGCCCCCCCCAGAGCGGGTTATCTGTCTGTGGGTCAGTCTCAAAAGATACTTCATTTCAGGGGCCTGACAAGAGCAGGTCCCATACAAAGGTGAGATATGATACTTCAAGCCCCCCCTCAAGCCCCCCCAGAGCGGGTTATCTGTCTGTGGGTCAGTTGTCAAAAGATACTTCATTTCAGGGGCCTGACAAGAGCAGGTCCCATACAAAGGTGAGATATGATACTTCAAGCCCCCCCAGAGCGGGTTATCTGTCTGTGGGTCAGTCTCAAAAGATACTTCATTTCAGGGGCCTGACAAGAGCAGATCCCATACAAAGATGAGATATGATACCTCAAGCCCCCCCTCCCCTCCTAGATTTCCTACCCATACATTCTAGCTGACAGGAGAGAGAGCTTTGTCAAATAAACCAGGGACTTATAAATAAGGCCCTTCCAAAAATTAACAACTCATGAAAGAAACTAACAGTAAAGGTTGAGACTATGTAGATTCAATATATAGCTTCTACACAGCATTATGGTTGTGGTTGTACTGAGGGGTATGAATATATTTGTCCTAGCACATTAAGGCAGGCAGGCACTCCCTCCCCTCCCCTCCCCTCCCCTCCCCTCCCCTCTCCTCCCCCCCTCCCTCCCTCCCTCCCTCCCTCCCTCCCTCCCTCCCTCCCTCCCTCCCTCCCTCCCTCCCTCCCTCCCTCCCTGTTGTATCGGCTCAACTATACTCTACAGACAAGCTACATATAAGGTTTACCTCAAGAGAATCGAGGTGCTGTGAGAACTTGCCACCCTCAGGGAACTTTGGATGAACATTGGCAAAGTAGACCTGCAGATAGAGACAAGTGCGGAAATGTGATACAAGACTCTGGGTTATATTTAGGGGGGTCGGGGGGTGGTATTTGCCCCCCACTTGGATCCTAAGTGCCCCTGGGATTTGAAAAAAGTTTTACCGCATACATGATGCCCTCCTCACATTCTGAAAACTCTATTTTGCCCCCCCCCCCTTGTCAAAATGTCTGGTGTCTAATTTGATGTGGAGCCTCTCAATTTGGGACACCTTGAGATAATTGTGAAAGAGTGAGGTGTTGTGATTGATGTGGTGTCCTGATTGATGTGGTGTCCTGATTTGAGGTGTCCTGACTGATGTGGTGTCCTGATTAGTGAGATGTCCTGATTGATGCGGTGTCCTGATTAGTGAGGTGTCCTGATTTCAGGCACCCATTTGGGGTGAAAGGTGACCTACATGCATCATTTCCGAGTTTCTTCATTAGAGGGGTTCCACTGTATATACATGTAGCCCAATGCACACACTGCAACACAATTAACTCATTGGGGCCCAAGTTAATTTATTACGCAGGCTTCCGCGTATGACGCAATTTTACGCATTCAATGCAAATGAACTTCCGGTGGCGTTCCGTGATGCCCGTTTCTCTATCAGGTAAACGATTATTTAGCATCCTAGAGTCTACTTATGAACTACAATAGGTAGGGGCATAGCAGTATACCTTTTGGGTTCTTTGTGAAAGCTACGCACGCAGTTGCTTTGTCCCGCTTCGTATAGCGATGCCCAAACAGACGGTAAGAGCTCACTGTACCTTTACTTCTGTTCTAGAGACACTATAAGCCAAGTAAGCCTCTATACATGAGTAAAAAGCCATCTTGGAAGCTTTCTTCGAAGCTTTCTTTGTGGGACTGTAGCTCCGTATTATAAACGGAAGTCCGGTTACTTCTTACTGAAAAGGGCAAAATTCTTAACCTATTTATTCGTTGTCAGTGAAGTAATATTGACTAGAAAAGCTAACATAAACAGCGGTTAGAAACGCACAGTGTTCCTAAGAGGTAAGTCGGGAAAGCTGTAGTTCTACGCAACGCGGATAGCGTGTTATTGACGTAAATGGCACAAATTCGTGCTGTGGGCCCCAAAGAGTTAACACAACGTATATAAATACATACCTTTATGATGAGTTGGAAGTATCCTTGTTCATCATCAGATGTGACTGGAGTGTAGGGTCGGGAGACTAGTTGGCCATTGATTGTGGCACTCAGGTACATGTGGTTGCCTTGGTAGGGAGGGGAGGGAGGAGAGGAGAGGAGAGGGAGAGAGGGAGAGAGTTAGAGGGAGCAGGGGAAAGAAGTAGGGGGAGAAGAAAGGGAAGGGAAGGAGAGGGATAGGGAGGGGAAGGTGGAGAGGAGAGGAGAGGGAGAGGGAGAGAGGGAGAGAGTTAAAGGGGGAGGGTAAGGGAGAGGGGAGAGGGAAGGGAGAGGGAGAGGGAGAGAGTTAGAGGGGGCAGAGGAAAGAAGTAGTGAGGGAGGGGAGAGGGAAGGGAAAGAAGGAGAGAGTTAGAGGGGGAGGGGAAGGGAGAGGGGAGAGGGAAGGGAGAGGGAGAGAGTTAGAGGGGGCAGAGGAAAGAAGTAGTGAGGGAGGGGAGAGGGAGGGGAGGAGAAGAGGAAGGGAATATGGAGAAGAGAGAGGGAGAGGGAAGGGAAGTGGAAGAGAGTGCAGACAAAGGGAAGGGGAGAAAGTGGAACAGAGACAATATTAGAGTACATAGAAAGGGGAGACGGAGGGGGATTGAACATTTAAGTACAGCTCTATTTCAATCTTATAGAGGATTACAGTCCCATATAGTCACACATTGTATTACTTACCAACAGGTAGTCCTAGTACATGTTGAGGTGATGGGAGGGCAAACGTGAACCGTCGTGTGTCGTGAGTGACAATCTGCAAAGAGAAACAACATGCTAAATGTGTGCCTTTGGTGTGTGTGTGTGTGTGTGTGTGTGTGTGTGTGTGTGTGTGTGTGTGTGTGTGTGCACGTTCCTCGAGAGACACACACTTGATCCTGTAGCCACACCCACCTCTTTCTTGGTCAGTGTGTATGCAGCTTTCTTCTGAGGCTCAAGAGAAATCGGACCCTTTTTAGGTTTCGGAGCAGGTGGACCTGGAGGAGAGAGAGCATGATATAAAGTCACCTTCTAAAGCAACCAACCACTGTACATGCCTACTGGATTGGCTACACTCAGGTGCATGTAGTGCAATGTTGACCATTCACCTTTGAGATGTCTTATCAGTGACAGCCTCTCTCCACCACACAGAGGCAACTCAAAAGCTGAAAATTCTCTCACTCACTCACTATACCTAACCATACACGTCAGGTACTATTTAGGGACCACCAGAGTCCCTTGCAAAAATTCGAACAACACGTCAAATACCATGTATATACATGCAATTACAACCGACTGTTCTGTCAACTTATATAGATTTTGTAGACCATAGTGGTTGTGGTTTAACAGACGGTAATGAATACGACTGTAGGGCGACTACATGACCACTCACCTCGCTTGCTGCTGCTTCCTTTTCTCATGAGGTAGTTGACAGCGAAAGCCACGCCTACAGCAGCTATCACAGCAACAGCCACGACTGCTGGAAACCCCTACACCATCAGTGAAACGTTGAAAATAGTGGTACATGGTACAAGCATGCATGAAAAGAGGACTTACTCCAAATTGACTTAAATCCATAGCCGAGCGTCTAGTCGGTCGGCGTGATCCCTCGACCTAGACCGACGTAGTCTCGTCCGCTGGTCTGGGCTCGAGACTAAAGGCCAACGCTGCAACGGACGATTGTTCTATTTAGAGCGCGCGCACGAGCACGCAGCAAAGGGCGGGTCGAAGGTCAATTCTGAGCCGACTCCGTAATCTCCCGTCACGAGATAGTATTCTCCGAGTAACTGTCACGTGTGCACTATTTGGAAACAAGTCAGCGATAATTTGTATTAATTTCCCACTTCGAAAGCTATACTTTACATTCACAGAGACGACTGCTGGACTTAGTGAAGTCGAGTTTGCCTAGAGAGGTTTTGACCATGGCCTCACTTGGCTCCTATCTTCCGTCGCCAGGGAAGGTGACATGGAGGTTGGACGCTGCCCAGCGAGACGTGGCGGAGGGGAACAAAGTCCGTCACGTAATGATCAAGAGCGCACAAGTGTGGGAAAAACCGACGCCTCACGTGGTACGTGATGGGAAATTGCACTTTCTCTACATCCTAGGGACAAGATATTATGGGCTATTCTAGTGAAAATACAGCCTGCCCTGTGGAGGATTAATATTTATAACCCCCCTAGGACATTAACTACAAGTCAGGTCTCCCCCTGAGACATCAACATGATTTTCCCCCAAGGACAAATTCTAGAGGTATAAAAACTGCCCTCAGACAAATTAATTCACGTCCTCCCCCCCCCTCCCCCCTAAATACCCCCCTGACAAAACACAGCTTAACCCCCCTCGGACACAATTATTGATCCTCCACAGAGGTGTATTTTTGGAATAGCCCAATATGTTATGACTCAGTCTAGAGGTTCCACTGTACTTGGTGTCCTGATTAGAGAGGTTCCACTGTACTTGGTGTCCTGATTAGAGAGGTTCCACTGTACTTGGTGTCCCGATTAGAGAGGTTCCACTGTACTTGGTGTCCTGATTAGAGAGGTTCCACTGTACTTGGTGTCCTGGTTAGAGAGGTTCCACTGTACTTGGTGTCCTGATTAGAGAGGTTCCACTGTACTTGGTGTCCCGATTAGAGAGGTTCCACTGTACTTGGTGTCCCGATTAGAGAGGTTCCACTGTACTTGGTGTCCTGATTAGAGAGGTTCCACTGTACTTGGTGTCCTGATTAGAGAGGTTCCACTGTACTTGGTGTCCTGATTAGAGAGGTTCCACTGTACTTGGTGTCCTGATTAGAGAGGTTCCACTGTACTTGGTGTCCTGATTAGAGAGGTTCCACTGTACTTGGTGTCCTGATTAGAGAGGTTCCACTGTACTTGGTGTCCTGATTAGAGAGGTTCCACTGTACTTGGTGTCCTGATTAGAGAGGTTCCACTGTACTTGGCGTCCTGATTAGAGAGGTTCCACTGTACTTGGCGTCCTGATTAGAGAGGTTCCACTGTACTTGGTGTCCTGATTAGAGAGGTTCCACTGTACTTGGTGTCCTGATTAGAGAGGTTCCACTGTACTTGGTGTCCTGATTAGAGAGGTTCCACTGTACTTGGTGTCCTGATTAGAGAGGTTCCACTGTACTTGGTGTCCCGATTAGAGAGGTTCCACTGTACTTGGCGTCCTGATTAGAGAGGTTCCACTGTACTTGGTGTCCTGATTAGAGAGGTTCCACTGTACTTGGTGTCCCGATTAGAGAGGTTCCACTGTACTTGGTGTCCTGATTAGAGAGGTTCCACTGTACTTGGTGTCCTGGTTAGAGAGGTTCCACTGTACTTGGTGTCCTGATTAGAGAGGTTCCACTGTACTTGGTGTCCTGATTAGAGAGGTTCCACTGTACTTGGTGTCCTGATTAGAGAGGGTCCACTGTACTTGGTGTCCTGATTAGAGAGGTTCCACTGTACTTGGTGTCCTGATTAGAGAGGTTCCACTGTACTTGGTGTCCTGGTTAGAGAGGTTCCACTGTACTTGGTGTCCTGATTAGAGAGGTTCCACTGTACTTGGTGTCCTGATTAGAGAGGTTCCACTGTACTTGGTGTCCTGATTAGAGAGGTTCCACTGTACTTGGTGTCCTGATTAGAGAGGTTCCACTGTACTTGGTGTCCCGATCAGAGAGGTTCCACTGTACTTGGTGTCCTGATTAGAGAGGTTCCACTGTACTTGGTGTCCTGATTAGAGAGGTTCCACTGTACTTGGTGTCCTGATTAGAGAGGTTCCACTGTACTTGGTGTCCTGATTAGAGAGGGTCCACTGTACTTGGTGTCCTGATTAGAGAGGGTCCACTGTACTTGGTGTCCTGATTAGAGAGGGTCCACTGTACTTGGTGTCCCGATTAGAGAGGTTCCACTGTACTTGGTGTCCCGATTAGAGAGGTTCCACTGTACTTGGTGTCCTGATTAGAGAGGTTCCACTGTACTTGGTGTCCTGATTAGAGAGGTTCCACTGTACTTGGTGTCCCGATTAGAGAGGTTCCACTGTACTTGGTGTCCTGATTAGAGAGGTTCCACTGTACTTAGTGTCCTGATTAGAGAGGTTCCACTGTACTTGGTGTCCTGATTAGAGAGGTTCCACTGTACTTGGTGTCCCGATTAGAGAGGTTCCACTGTACTTGGTGTCCCGATTAGAGAGGTTCCACTGTACTTGGTGTCCTGATTAGAGAGGTTCCACTGTACTTGGTGTCCTGATTAGAGAGGTTCCACTGTACTTAGTGTCCTGATTAGAGAGGTTCCACTGTACTTGGTGTCCCGATTAGAGAGGTTCCACTGTACTTGGTGTCCCGATCAGAGAGGTTCCACTGTACTTGGTGTCCTGATTAGAGAGGTTCCACTGTACTTGGTGTCCTGATTAGAGAGGTTCCACTGTACTTGGTGTCCCGATTAGAGAGGTTCCACTGTACTTGGTGTCCTGATTAGAGAGGTTCCACTGTACTTGGTGTCCTGATTAGAGAGGTTCCACTGTACTTAGTGTCCTGATTAGAGAGGTTCCACTGTACTTGGTGTCCCGATTAGAGAGGTTCCACTGTACTTGGTGTCCCGATCAGAGAGGTTCCACTGTACTTGGTGTCCTGATTAGAGAGGTTCCACTGTACTTAGTGTCCTGATTAGAGAGGTTCCACTGTACTTGGTGTCCCGATTAGAGAGGTTCCACTGTACTTGGTGTCCTGGTTAGAGAGGTTCCACTGTACTTGGTGTCCTGATTAGAGAGGTTCCACTGTACTTGGTGTCCCGATCAGAGAGGTTCCACTGTACTTGGTGTCCTGGTTAGAGAGGTTCCACTGTACTTGGTGTCCTGGTTAGAGAGGTTCCACTGTACTTGGTGTCCTGATTAGAGAGGTTCCACTGTACTTGGTGTCCTGATTAGAGAGGTTCCACTGTACTTGGTGTCCTGATTAGAGAGGTTCCACTGTACTTGGTGTCCTGATTAGAGAGGTTCCACTGTACTTGGTGTCCTGATTAGAGAGGTTCCACTGTACTTGGTGTCCTGATTAGAGAGGTTCCACTGTACTTGGTGTCCTGATTAGAGAGGTTCCACTGTACTTGGTGTCCCGATCAGAGAGGTTCCACTGTACTTGGTGTCCTGATTAGAGAGGTTCCTCTGTACTTGGTGTCCTGATTAGAGAGGTTCCACTGTACTTGGTGTCCTGATTAGAGAGGTTCCACTGTACTTAGTGTCCTGATTAGAGAGGTTCCACTGTACTTGGTGTCCCGATTAGAGAGGTTCCACTGTACTTGGTGTCCCGATTAGAGAGGTTCCACTGTACTTGGTGTCCTGATTAGAGAGGTTCCACTGTACTTGGTGTCCTGATTAGAGAGGTTCCACTGTACTTAGTGTCCTGATTAGAGAGGTTCCACTGTACTTGGTGTCCCGATTAGAGAGGTTCCACTGTACTTAGTGTCCTGATTAGAGAGGTTCCACTGTACTTGGTGTCCCGATTAGAGAGGTTCCACTGTACTTGGTGTCCCGATTAGAGAGGTTCCACTGTACTTGGTGTCCTGATTAGAGAGGTTCCACTGTACTTGGTGTCCTGATTAGAGAGGTTCCACTGTACTCGGTGTCCTGATTAGAGAGGTTCCACTGTACTTGGTGTCCTGATTAGAGAGGTTCCACTGTACTTGGTGTCCTGATTAGAGAGGTTCCACTGTACTTGGTGTCCCGATCAGAGAGGTTCCACTGTACTTGGTGTCCTGATTAGAGAGGTTCCACTGTACTTGGTGTCCTGATTAGAGAGGTTCCACTGTACTTGGTGTCCTGATTAGAGAGGTTCCACTGTACTTGGTGTCCTGATTAGAGAGGTTCCACTGTACTTGGTGTCCTGATTAGAGAGGTTCCACTGTACTTGGTGTCCTGATTAGAGAGGGTCCACTGTACTTGGTGTCCTGATTAGAGAGGTTCCACTGTACTTGGTGTCCTGATTAGAGAGGTTCCACTGTACTTGGTGTCCTGATTAGAGAGGTTCCACTGTACTTGGTGTCCTGATTAGAGAGGTTCCACTGTACTTGGTGTCCTGGTTAGAGAGGTTCCACTGTACTTGGTGTCCTGGTTAGAGAGGTTCCACTGTACTTGGTGTCCTGATTAGAGAGGTTCCACTGTACTTGGTGTCCTGATTAGAGAGGGTCCACTGTACTTGGTGTCCTGATTAGAGAGGTTCCACTGTACTTGGTGTCCTGGTTAGAGAGGTTCCACTGTACTTGGTGTCCTGATTAGAGAGGTTCCACTGTACTTGGTGTCCTGATTAGAGAGGTTCCACTGTACTTGGTGTCCTGATTAGAGAGGTTCCACTGTACTTGGTGTCCTGATTAGAGAGGTTCCACTGTATGCACAAACAAACCATGACTTTTGTATACAGCAGGTGTGTGTTGTTCATATCTCATTTGGGGATTTAACTACGTGCACTAGTACAACACTACTTACACATGTACATGTATATACATATATCTTGTTTGTAATACATTGTTATGTGTGTAATAGTGATGTAATAACAAGACATGCTGTCTTTTTGCTTTCCTCCCTATCACTCTCTCCTCTCCCAAACCTTCTCTTCCTCTGTTTCTTCCTCCCCTCCCCCTCCCACTTCTCCCTCCTTCATTTCCTCCTCCCTCCCTCATTCCCCTCCCCCCCTCCTCCTTCCTTTGTTCCCCTCCGTTCCTCCCTCCCTCCTGATTCCATCCCCCTCCCCTCCTCCTTCCTTTGTTCCCCCTCCGTTCCTCCCTCCCTCCTGATTCCATCCCCCTCCCCTCCTCCTTCCTTTGTTCCCCCTCCGTTCCTCCCTCCCTCCTGATTCCATCCCCCTCCCCCACTCCTTCCTTTGTTCCCCCCCCCCCCCCTGTTCCTCCGTCCCTCCTCCCTCTCCCTCCCTTCCTCCCTCCCACCTCCCTCTCCCTTCCCCTCTTCCCTCCCATATCAGATGTATAAAGTTGAAGTATTGACGGAACATGATCAGTGGTATGTCCACAGACGCTACAGCCAATTCCACAGTCTACACAGAAAGGTACATAGAAAAGCATGTGTATAGTATAAAGATCAGTAAGAAAGACACCCAAACACCCCCACTTAAAACAATTGTGCTCCACACAGAAATACTTACGCAGAATATTTACGCAGACAACATGGAGGACAGGCTATGTGTATGTATAAAACAAAAATTAGAGGCGGGACTCTGGGTTCCCAAATGTACATGTACGTGTATCAACTGTGTTTCGTTAAAGAAAAAGAGAGAGAGAGAAGGAGAGGGAGGGAGGGAGGGAGGGAGGGAGGGAGGGAGGGAGGGAGCGAGTTGGGAGGGAGGGAGAGAGGGAGGGTTAATACTCTTGCAGGACAGTTTATCAGAAGCTCACTGAAACACTACATTTGTACTTACATGTACATGTAACATGCTATGGGAGAAATGCATGTAAGACCAAACAGCTGTATTACATGTACGTCTAAGTTCTAATTTCTCCATATCTACTATTAAATACCCTGATATTTCCCCTTTAGCTAATGAAGCTACATGCTGTGAGTCGTGATCTGTTGCCACCTAAACGTTACCATGGAAACCTCAGTAAGCAGCTCATTGACCAGAGGAGGCTCCAATTGGAAAGCTACCTGCAAAAGTTAATACACAGGTCTGCAACTGTTAATTATATTCATACTACTCTGTGAAACCACAATCATAATACTAGATGTAGTCTATATAAGTCACCCCACAGTCCGTAGTACGTCTCTACCCATGTGTTGGAATTAGTGACTTTCTCTAAAATTTTTGGGAAGGGCTTTCAGTGGCCCTTAAATAGAAATGGTAATCTTGGTGGAAGGGTTCCCAGGGCTTGCATTGTTAGTGAAGTCACAGTCCAGTACTCACTAACTCTTCCATGGTTAGGTGGTATTGTGGGTTGTTTGTAGTCTAGTGGTGGGTGATACTAGGGGTCGCAAAGTGATGTGACACCAAGTATTCTGACCACAAGTATTGGAAATATTGATGCAGAATTGGTGTGCATGTAATACCGGATATACATATCATCGAAGTGTTCCAAACAGAGCTTCTCTTTCGTTTTAATACACATGGCTATGACACTGTCTAGATCTACACATGTGAACACGTATCCTATCAGTTTGAATTATCAATCGATATACTTGATACTTCACTATTGTATCACCCACCACTAGTCGTGTGATAAGGGCCTGTGCATTATTCTGTGTCCCTCTCCCTCTTCTCTCTCTCTCTCTCTCTCTCTCTCTCTCTCTCTCTCTCTCTCTCTCTCTCTCTCTCTCTCTCTCTCTCTCTCTCTCTCTCTCTCTCTCTCTCTCTCTCTCTCTCTCTCTCTCTCTCTCTCCCCCTCTCTCTCTTCTCTCCCCCTCCCTCTCCTCTCTCTCTCCCCCTCTCTCCTCCCCCTCTCCTTCTCTCTCTCCTCTCCTCCCTCTCTCCCTCCTCTTTCAGTGAAGCTGTAGTTGCCCAATCTAATGAACTGTTTCAATTTCTGGATGTTCCGGCACATGTAAGTTTAGCTCAAGGTCTCATACATGTATATATATATATATATATTGAAGGGAGGGAGGTCTAGATGACCATATGAAGGGAGGGAGGTCTAGATGAGCATACATGTACGAAGGGAAGGAGGTCTAGATGAGCATAGGAAGGGAGGGAGGTATAGATGAGCATAGGAAGGGAGGGAGGTATAGATGAGCATAGGAAGGGAGGGAGGTCTAGATGAGCATATGAAGGGAGGGAGGTCTAGATGAGCATAGGAAGGGAAGGAGGTCTAGATGAGCATATGAAGGGAGGGAGGTGTAGATGAGCATAGGAAGGGAGGGAGGTCTAGATGAGCATACGAAGGGAGGGAGGTCTAGATGAGCATACGAAGGGAGGGAGGTCTAGATGAGCATACGAAGGGAGGGAGGTCTAGATGAGCATACGAAGGGAGGGAGGTCTAGGTGAACATACGAAGGGAGGGAGGTCTAGATGAGCATAGGAAGGGAGGGAGGTCTAGATGAGCATACGAAGGGAGGGAGGTCTAGATGAGCATACGAAGGGAGGGAGGTCTAGATGAGCATACGAAGGGAGGGAGGTCTAGATGAGCATACGAAGGGAGGGAGGTCTAGATGAGCATAGGAAGGGAGGGAGGTCTAGATGAGCATAGGAAGGGAGGGAGGTCTAGATGAGCATACGAAGGGAGGGAGGTCTAGATGAGCATACGAAGGGAGGGAGGTCTAGATGAGCATAGGAAGGGAGGGAGGTCTAGATGAGCATACGAAGGGAGGGAGGTCTAGATGAGCATACGAAGGGAGGGAGGTCTAGATGAGCATACGAAGGGAGGGAGGTCTAGATGAGCATAGGAAGGGAGGGAGATCTAGATGAGCATAGGAAGGGAGGGAGATCTAGCTGACCATACGAAGGGAGGGAGGTCTAGATGAGCATACGAAGGGAGGGAGGTCTAGATGAGCATAGGAAGGGAGGGAGGTCTAGATGAGCATAGGAAGGGAGGGAGATCTAGCTGACCATACGAAGGGAGGGAGGTCTAGATGACTAAGGCTAAGTAGGGTTTTGTGAATGTGTGTGTGTATGTGGGGGGAGGGGGGGGGGGGGGGTGAGGGGGGACAATCTATTTTCAAATCCCAAGGGAGGTATTTAGGATTCAAGGAGGATTTTGCCATGCCCCCTCAAATTTTTGGAAAGAGTTTGGAGCAGTGAGCCAAGAACAATAAGTATATTCATACCTTCATTGTAATTAGTACAACCACAACCGTCGTGGTGAGTATAGTCTATATATATGTAAGTCCCACTGCCAGTGCAGAACATGATACTTCATATGCTTGAAGGTTGATGTGATTAAATTTTTGGAAGGGCTCCAGTAGTCCTAACTTAAACTGTCTGTGTTTTGATGAAGTTTTTGAAGGGATTTTACCCTAGATCACCTTTAGTAGCAGATTAGCACACACACACCCTTCAAAATGTGGCTGGTCCAGAACTTTCTAACCTATATTTAGTGTGAACTGTTGCCACAGTTTGGGGAGAGAGCGTGGAGTGTATTTGCTTTGTCCACTCTTCTGTCCTAACCTACTTCATTGTCCTAGCTTTGTGGCTACATGTGCTACATTTTCTGCATGCTTACACATCACTTGTATTACCATGGTTACTGATGCAGGCCACTCCAGTTGCTCTGAGTGTTAATAATCAGGACATAATTGTAACTGCATTTTTTGAGCAGTGCAGCATAGCATAGTAAAATATAGTGAAGACTTACAGAAGGCTGAAGGGAGGGTGAATATCTGATTTCCTATTAACAAGCCAAGATTGAAGATCAATAATTGTATTCATACACTTAAGTGTAATTAGCGCAACCACAATCACTTTGGTGTGCATAGCCTATATAAGCCCGCACTGCACTCTCCTGTATGTGTCAGTTTCAAACCTCGTTTAGTTTAATTTTTGGAAGCGTTCTGCATGGCAGTCCCTACTTGTCCACTTCTTATCTGTCATAATCATCCCCAGGGTAGGCAGTGTAAACTGGCTCCTGTTCCCAGGGTTCTGTTGTACTTGTTGCTCTCTGGGCAGTCAATCTGACAGCTTCCATACACACTGTGCACATGCACTGCTTTTAGGCTGGGCAACGATCCTGCAATTTCCGATATAATGGTCAGAGGTTGCTGGCGAGGGGAGAGGGATGGAGTGTGTGTAATTGTTGTACTATTGTCTTCATCCATCCCAACTCACTCCATCAGTCATCCCAGCTGTGTGACTACATGTGGTACATTTTCTTTTTAGGACATTGTCAAAGTGACTGACATACTTACACGTCACTTGTATTGCCATGGCGACAAATTCCTGGTGCTGGCCACACCATTTGCTCCGGGTGTTTATGAGTATTAATAAACGTTGAGCAAAAATCAAGACATTGGTAATTGTTACAGTGTAGCATAGCACAGTACTATGGTGCAGACCAAGTAAAGACACAGAAGACTGAAGGGAGGGAGAATCTCTGACTGTGTACTAGCGAGCCAAGATCCAAGAACAACAATTAGTGTATGCATACCCTTCATTGTGATTAGCACAACCACAATCACAGTGGTGTCCGTAGTCTAAACTGGGTACCTGTAAGGTGTCGAGCAATGCCTTTGTATCACTAAAAGTTAATTTTTGGAAGGGCTCTAGAAGTCCCTACTCTATACACTTTTCCCCCCTGCCCATGATCCCTAGGTACATGTAGTTGGAGTCAGCTAAGGTTGCATTGGCCTTCTGTGGTGTATGCGACCATGTCTTTAAAACTGCCCTTTTTGACCTTAGCTCTCTTCTGAATTGAGTTCTAGTTTACACCTACAATTTGTGTGAACTGTGGTCTATGGGGAGGGGAAGGGGTGGGGTTTACTTGTAGTGCTGTGCCTTCAAGCATTTTTCCATCCCAACTCACTCATCAGCCTAGCTGTGTGGTATTGATTGTTACACGTGTTACAAGTTACTGATGCTGCCCTCACCAGTTGCTCGGAGTGTTAATGAAATATACATATGGAGCAGTGCAGCATGGCACAGTACCATATTTTACTGTGCTATGCTGTACTGCTCAAGAAATGTAACATTTATTTATGTCTTGATTTCAACTACATTTCATTAACACACAGAGCAACTGGAGTAGCCTCGTCCCCAGGCCTCCCCGCTACTTGCATTGTGCATGTGGACAGTTAAAAGCAGGGAAGGCCTGGTCTGAGGAGGTGAATGTGTGTTGGCTTATTAGCAAGCTCAGATCAAGAATATTAATTATATTCATACACCTCATTGTAATTAGCACAACCACAATCACTTTGGTGTGCATAATCTATATAAGTCCCAACTGCTGTGCTGTAAGGCTGACAACTCATTAGTAGTGGTGGGCGATACTGGAGATTACAAAACGATACAATACCAAGTATTCTGACCACAAATGTTGGAAATATTGATACAATACCGGATGTGTTGAAGCAGGACACATGCCCACCAAATAGTTAATATAATTATTAATTTCACAGCCAAGTGGCTCAGTACAGCACTACACAATACACAACACAACACATGAAATTGAGGTTGGAAGTCAAAGGTTTTTGTTAAGAAAGAGATACATATTTACATGTTTAGGCTTGAGCCTACTTCTTCGTGCTGATACTAACTTTCCTGCCTTGGAAAACAGCCTTTCTGCAGGTACAGATGTGCTAGGAATACACAAGTACTTCATTGCCAAGAGTGCCAGCTGGGGATAATGGCTACCATTTCGTTGCCACCATGAAAGTGAGTCTTCCTTTCTTCCAATGTTCCTCTGCTGCAAGTACTGATGTGTCTCAACCATGGCATCTGTAGTTGGTGTTCTTTTATTACTCATCTCTGCAACCTGTTGATCGAAAGCATGCCACAGCCCACAACTCCTTGGCTCCTTACTGTTTTGTGTACTCCCTGATGACATGTTTGGCTCCTCCTCACTAGTGTTACTACTCTCACTTGTCATTTCACTTGTTAAGCGCCGAGCACCCTGATCAGCTGCTCCTCCATCAGCAAAAGCCACCTTCTTTAACCGAGGGTCAAGCAATGTGGACGCTGCCAATGTCTGATTGGACTCCATATTAAGAAACCGACGGCGCATTTGTAAACACAGTCCATCACAAAGTTTGCTGTTAATTGCTCCAGCAGTCAGCTGTTGGAGGGACCTTGCAAGGGGTATCACTTTGGAAATGGTGAGGTATTGATCAGCTGACATTTCCCTAGTTGCAGCTTCATAGGGTTTAAGAAGTGTGACAGCATTCTTCATAGCTTCGATTTCCTCTACACTGAGACAGAGATTACTTTTATCAAGTAAGCACAGTGTTGTTGTTACTGCCTCATGCTGTTCTATCATTCTCTCGAACATATAGAACAAAGAATTCCACCGCGTCTCGACATCTTGTATCAGCTTGTGAGGCTCGAGCTTCAAGCGATTCTGAATGGTGAGTAACTTGTTAGTAGCCTTGCTGCTTCTATGGAAGTAGGATACAATGTTACGACACTTTTTCTGGATTTCAGTCAACTGTGAGTCACCATTTATGGAATCTTGTACAATGAGGTTGAGTGTATGTGCAAAACATGGCATGTGCTTCCACCCATTCAATCTCACAGCTGCGACAATATTACTAGCATTATCAGTTACTACACATACAATCTTATCCGTGATCTCCCACTCGTTGGTCACACTAGTAAGTTCAGTTGCAAGATTCTCAGCAGTGTGGTCAGTATCAACCAAAAGAGTATCGAGAACAGCAGAATGAAGTTCCCAATTGCTGGAAATGAAGTGACATGTTACAGTGATGTAACCTTGAGTGGTTCTAGAAGTCCAAAGGTCAGTAGTGAGAGCACAGTGTTTGGTACTAGCAAGTTTGGCTTTCACTTCTACCTTGACTCTCTGGTAAAGATTGGGAAGAGTGCTTCTCATGATAGAACGTCGGCTTGGAGGCTGGTACTTCGGGTCAAGTGAATGCAGAATGGTTAGAAATCCCCTGTCCTCAACAATTGAGGCAGGTTGCAGGTCCACTGCCAGCATTCTAACCAGACTCTCATCAAGCTTCTTGCAACGGGTTGACTCTCTTGGGTAGACTCTTGATCGCTCTAACGTCGTTTCCAGACTGACCTGCTTAGACTGCTCTGCTGATGTTTGTCTCTGCTCCAACCTCAGACGTTTTGATTCTTCCTGCTGTGCATGGACTAGCTGATATTCCTCTTGATGCTTGCTCTTCAAGTGCTTCATCGCGTTGGAAGTGTTGCCTGAGGTCTTCACAATGTCCTTACAAAGGACGCAAGTGGCATCTGTCCCGTCACTATCATCAAAGTAAGTCCATACTGAGCTGCTTTTTCGCTTACTCATGGCTCTTAGACTACCCAGCAGACCGCCAAATACTAGAACTAATTTTAGCACGTGTCTGTATAGATCTACGCACGTGAGCGCGTATCGTATCGGTTTGTAGCAGTATCGAATTATCGATACTCAGCAAACCCAGCACTAGAATCCGAAATATCGATACTCCAGTATCGTATCGCCCACCACTACTCATTAGTTTCTCTCACCAGGGGAATTTAATTTTTGGAAGGGCTCTAGCAGTCCGTTTCATGCACTTCATTTTTCTGTCCCAATTATGTGTAGGTAGGTGGCCAGCTGAGGTGTATATTTGGTTAGCAGGAATGAGCCAACCTAGTGGTGTCAACAATTGATTTTCTCTCTCTCTCTCTCTCTCTCTATATATATATACAAGTAAATAAAAAAATTAGGAAATTTGAAGTGTATATAGGGATTGCATAAAAATGAACAGAGACAAGATTGGGACACAGACATGCTATGTACATCAACATACCTTTTAGTACATTGATGTATATAGCATGTCTGTGTCCCAATCTTGTCTCTGTTCATTTTTATGCAATCCCTATATACACTTCAAATTTCCTAAATTTTTTATTTACTTGTCTCTAATCATTTTTTTACAATTGTAAGCAATAATTCCCCTAGCATGTGCTCTCCATATCCATAAACATCTGACCAAGTATTGAGCTGCTGTATAAATGCGTGATTAGTACTGAGGGGCGTGGTTTGGTTGCAAGCAGCAGCTGCATACACTTTGGTAACTACAGAACTATAAGCAAACCTGCTAGCAACGCACTATCAGTCACCAGCGCTTTGGCTTGGTGGTATATAGTATCGTGGTAGAATAGCGTGCCGTTTCTCCAGCAGACGGTATATAAGCATAGATACTATATGGTATCTATGATATAAGCTTACCGAGGTACATACGTAGAGGCAGAGCCAGCAGTGTTCTGACGGTGAGAGTAGCACAAGAATTGTCAACACATCTTTGTTTTGCTTATGTAGTACTAAGTGCTAGTTGCTATACAAATCGCACTGCCGCCGGAAGAGGTCGACACATGGGGAGGCTCATTAATATTCATTAGTTAGGTGTACTATGATGATAAGTTTATAATTAGGTGCGTTTTTGGCGAGCGACCTTGTCGCCAATTTGTCCGTGCACGTAAAATTAGAATCGCGTAAAACATTACGGTATGTACCCGACGAGTAGGTCCGCTCGCCAATACTATTACTGTGCGACGAACGGGGCACATGGACGTTACTCGTATACATAGAGTGACTCGTATCTAGCTATTTACATGGCAGCAAAGACGCATGCGGTGGCTCGTTGTTGCTAATTTTTGGTGGAGGCGTGGCTCACAAATGGTGGGGCGGCCTTAGCCGCCCCTGCCGCCCCGGCTCCGGCGGCCCTGAATCGTCAACACGTTCTCTATCAGCCAGTTCACTCCGCGCCTAGTTGCTACGCGCTAGTTGCTAAGCTTTTGCGCATGCGCGGCTGGTGTAAATGACGTCATTAATGAGTCTTGTCTCATGACGTAATCGTTTTCTTGTATGACGCAAGCTAACTATATACGTAAAACGTATGTACTATGCACGTACATATACATTCAAAATGAATGACGTAATCGCTATATATATGTACATGTATTGCATTGAGAGGAGTGTTAACATCATTATTACAAGAATCACAAGGGTTAATAAAATATGCTTTTGTCATGTTGCTATTAGTGATGATATCTCTACACATGCTGACTTTCAGGTTGATGGTTACCATGGTTGCTGAGTTTTGCTCATTAGTTATCCTCATTCATAATACATTGCTGGGAGAGATAACGATCAGTAGTACATGAACTACAAGGGTTAACAAAAAAAATTATACCTCTATTCCCCAGTACGTATTGATACATTTCCACATGCAAAGATTCAACTTCATTGACTTTATGGTTATTGAGTTACGCTTCTTCAAGAAGAAGAAGAAGAATAAGATGAAGAACATGGGCAAAATGTGAAAAGCACTTTTTAAGCTATTACACACCTCTTACATCATAACACAACCAAATTTAGTAAACTAGTTATTTTTCACACATTCTTCACCTTGATATCATTAAAAGCGAAATTAACTTCAAATTGAAAGTGAAAATGAAGAATATCCTTATATATGGTTTTCAATGGGGATAGACCATAGCAATCCCTATATACACAGTACTACCGTACTGTGTGATATGTTTATATGTAACCTGCAGTGTACATACCGTAATGTTGTACATGATTTCAATTTTGTGTGTGCAGAAATGGTAAATCATGTACATAACGTAATGTCGTATGTGATTCTAATTTTGCATGCGCAAAATGCATACACACATTTCTCAGTTGGGTAGCTCCCGCTCGCCAAAAATGCTAAGCATTTCTACTAGTAGCTTGCTATAGTGTTATGTAATGATGTCTTTGGAAGTGTCCTTTGGTCTCAGCTGTCAACTAAATGAAGTTCTAGTTTACCTACAATTAGTGTGAACTGTTGTCAGGGTTCACTAGGAGTAATTGTAGCATTGCACCATTCCATCGTAGCTCACTTGATTGCACGTCAAATTGACTAACATACCTACACGTAACTTGTATTGCCATGGCAACAAGTTACTGGTGCAGGTTGAACAAAATCAAGACATTTGTAATTGTTACAGCAGCATAGCATAGTAATATAGTGAGGGACAGAAGGCTGAAGGGAGGGAGAATTGTGTTAGTAGGCTTATTAGTAAGCCAGCAATAATTATATTCATACCCTTCAGTGTAATCAGCACAACCACAATCACTTTGTTGTGCATAGTCTATATAAGTCCCAACTGCACACCTTGTAAGGTATGCTCCATTTTCTATTAATTCAGTAAGTAATTTTTGGAAGGGCTCCAGAAGTCCCTATTTGATCCATTCATTAATACTGGTGGGTGGTAGGATACTGAGGTATCAATGTTTCTGATTCCAGTGCTGGGTTTGCTAGTATCGAATAATTTGATACTGCTACAAACTGATAGTGCTTAGTGAGTAGATCTAGACACGTGATGATTCTAACTATCTAGAATTAGTGCTATAGCACTGGGCAGTCTTGTAGCAGTAAGTGAAAGCAGTAAGTGAAAGAGAAGCTCCATTTGGACTTACTTTGATGATGGATACATGTGGTATTGTATCAATTCTGTATCGATACTTCCAATATTTGTGATCAGAATACTCGGTATCCTATTGTTTTGCAATCTCTAGTATCACCCACCACTAGTCATTAATGATCCCTGTGTAGTTGGCCTGCTAGTGTGTAAGAGCACTCAACTGTACTTTGACCTTAGCTGTCAATGGTTTTGAAGCCCTAGTTTTTGCCATGCTTAGTGTGAACTGTGGTTCATGGTTCATGGGGAGGAGTGTATTTGTAGCACTGTGCCTTATACACCTTTCTGTCCCAACTCTTTCCATCAGTCAGCCTAGCTGTGTGGCCTAAGATCAATAATTATATTCATACACTTAGTGTAATTAGCTCAACCACAATCACTTTGGTGTGCATAGTCTATATAAGTCCCTGATTAGAGATGCAGTATGTGGATTTGTCCCTATTCAACTTGCTTCAATGAAAATATAATTTTTGGAAGGGCTCTGCCTTGCAGTCCCTACTTATCCACTTCTTTCTCTGTCAAAATCATCCCCTGGGTAGTTGGTGTGTATCTTAACACTTAAGATCTGTCCACAGTTTTTCTGCTGGAAATTGCACATTTGTTCTCAATCTTACCTATACTATTGGACGCGTGCATAGCACACTAGCCATGTAAGAAGTAGGAAGGAAAGAAAGGTAACCCAGACAAACAAGATGTATAACCCCCAGACCAGACATTGAACAGGACACACAGTACACAGACCAGACAAACAGGACACACAGTACACAGACCAGACAAACAGGACACACAGTACACAGACCAGACAAACAGGACACACAGTACACAGACCAGACAAACAGGACACACAGTACCCAGACCAGACAAACAGGACACACAGTACACAGACCAGACAAACAAGACATAGATTTCACCCACCATACAAAAATATGACAAACCAAATGAAACATGCAACACATAAAAGTACATGTAATTACAGGCCAAAAAAATGCACTAAAGTGCAGAACCTTCGGCATGTGCTTATCAGTAGAGGGGCCGACTTGCATAGTAGCCGTACAATGCTGGAAGGACTCAAACTCTACAACAGAGCAGTTTCAGAGAAAATCCCACAAAAATTCATCCCTTTATTGTGTGTTAGGTAAGTTACATTGTTTTTAGAACGAATAAACTTACTACAAGTAAGTTTGGGCACAGACAGACAGACAGACAGAACGACTACAGTACTCTCGCTGTGCCAAGGGATCAATGCAATCATTGCATGTCTGTTGTATAGTTGAGATCTCAGAGTCAATCATTGCCTTCCCATACCAATAGGTATGAGACCTAGTAAGAAAACCAAAGGCTGAAAGGGAATATCTGATAGCTTATTAGCAAGAACAATAATTATATTCATAACACTTTCATTGTTATTAACACAACCACAATCGCTTTGGTGTGTATAATCTATATAAGTCCCAACTGGTCAACGTGCAAGTATACAGCGGGTTTAGAATGGCTATGTACTTTTATACAAGTTAATTTTTGGAAGGGCTCTAGAAGTCCCTATTTTATCTGCTCCTTCCTTTTCCTAATTATCTCCTTTTTCCTGATTTCTGTTACTGTGGTCAGGAAATGCTGGAGAGGGGGTGGAGTGTAATTGTGTACCTGTGCTCAGTCCATCCTGACTCACTCATCAGTCTAGCTGTGTGACTACATATGGTGTTATTTCTTACAGTCTGTCATAGTGAACAACATACATGTACTGCACGGCACCTGTATTGCCATGGCGACAAGTTAGTGATGCAGGCCACCCTAGTTGCTTTGAGTGTTAATTAAAATGTTAAAGTCAGACCTATTGTAATTGTTGCATTTCTTTAGCAGTGGTAGCATAGAGGAGAGATAGAGAATGTCTGATAGCCTATTAGCAAGCCAGATCCCAGAATAATTATATTCATACACTTTATTACAACCACAATCACAGTGGTGTTCATGGTCTATATAAGTCCCAACTGTGCTCTGTATAATAGCTAAGTATTGGTCACTTGAAAAGGTTAATTTTTGGAAGGGCTCTAGAAGTCCCTAGTCTATCCTCCACTTCTTTCCCTGCCCCAGTGATCTCTAGGTGGTTGTGGTGCTATAGCAACCATCTGTACTTTGACCTGAGCTGTCAGTAATTTTTAACCCTCTGTGTGCATCTGCAGTGAGGGTTACTGCACTTGGTTTGTGTGTATGTCCGTCTGACGCACTATTTTTCAAAGGTAGGCTTGTATGAAAAGGCTAACTATAGGCTAACTCAACCTGGAATACAACTTGATATAAGGTAGTGAACTGCTTTCTCTTTAGTCTCTGTCTTCTGCTGTGAACTCCACCATATACTCGTGCGTTTCAAGGCTTTGTGTGTGCGCATGTTATATAGACGCGGAAGGTTTAGCACTTCAGTGCTGTTCATTCTCTAAGTGGAGGCCTAGTTTGCACCTACAATTAGTGTGAACTGTGGTCCATGGTTTATAGGGAGGGGAGGGAGGGAGTATTGTAACACTGTGCCGTTAAGCACCTTTCCATCCCAACTCACTCCATCAGTCACCCTAGCTGTGTTACTACATGTGGTAGTGATTGTTACGCTTTCTTTTAGAACATTGTCAAAGTGACAGACATACTTACACGTCACTTGTATTGCCACGGTGACAAGTTACTGATGCAGGCCACTCCAGTTACTCTGAGTGGTAATGAATTAATAAAATGTTGAAATCAAGACGTAATTTATTGTAAATGTTACATTTCTTGAGCAGTGCAGCATAGCACAGTAATATGGTGCAGACCTAGTAAGGAGACAGAAGGCTGAAAGGAGGGGGAATGTCCAATAGTATATTGCAAGCTGAGATCTCAAGAACAATAATTATATTCATACACTTAAGTGTAATTAGCACAACCACAATCACTTTGGTGTATATAATCTATATAAGTCCCAACTGGATATGCAGCATAGGACTGCCATTCTTAGCAGTTTGTGGTTGAATGAATATATAATTTTTGGAAGGGCTCTGCATAGCAGTCCCTACTTATCCACTTCTTTCTCTGTTCCAATCATCTCCAGTCTTTCCATCCTGACTCACTTCATCAGTCAAGTTACTGATGCAGGCCTCTCCAGTTGCTCTGAGTGTTAATGAATCAATAAAATGTTGAAATCAAGACATAATTTATTGTAAATGTTGAGCAGTGCAGCATAGCATAGTAATATGGTACAGACCTAGTGAGGAGACAGAAGGCTGAAAGGAGGGAGAATGTCCAATAGTATATTGCAAGCCGAGATCCCAAGAACAATAATTATATTCATACACTTAAGTGTAATTAGCACAACCACAATCACTTTGGTGTATATATTCTATATAAGTCCCAACTTGAGGTGCAGTATATGTACTGCCACCTTCTTAGCTGTATGTGGTTGACTAAATATAATTTTTGGAAGGGCTCTGCATAGCAGTCCCTACTTATCCACTTCTTTCTCTGTTCCAAACGTCTCCAGGGTAGTTGGTGTGTATTAGCACCAGATCTTAGAAGGGTAGTTGGTGTGTATTAGCACCAGATCTTAGAAGGGTAGCTGGTGTGTATTAGCACCAGATCTTAGAAGGGTAGTTGGTGTGTATTAGCACAGATCTTAGAAGGGTAGTTGATGTGTATTAGCACCAGATCTTAGAAGGGTAGTTGGTGTGTATTAGCACCAGATCTTAGAAGCGTACTTTGACCATAGCTGTCCACAATTTTTCTGCTCGAATTTGCACGTTGTTGTCAATCTCACCTGTACTAATGCATGGTGTGTTATGTAGTTGGTCAATCATTGCCTGCCCATACCAACTGGTATAAGCTGGCTACTGTTCCCATGCACAGCTTTTAGGTTGGACAACAAACGTGCATTTTCCATTATTGTGGTCAGGGGTTACTGGAGAGAGGAGGGAGGGGGGGTGGAGTGTAATTGTTGTACCTTGCAGGGTTTAATCCAAGGGGGGCGCAGGGGGTCAAATGCCCCCCCCAAGCATGTGACATCATCAACAATCCCTCTCCTGCCCTGCCAAATGTACCCCCCAGTGAGGAGACAGAAGGCTGAAAGGAGGACCCTCCCAAGGTTTTCAGTTGCCCCCCCCAAGCATGTGACATCATCAACAATCCCTCTCCTGCCCTGCCAAATGTACCCCCCCCCCCAAGTTTCTACAATTATTAATTTTGTCCCCTCAAGGACTCATGTCTAGATTAAACCCTGCCTTGTCGTCCATCCCAATTCCCTCCATTGGCCTAGCTGTGTGACTACATGTGATATTGTTTCTGAAAGTGACCGACATTCATGTACTTGGACGTCACTTGTATTGCCATGGTGACAAGTTACTGATGCAGGCCACTCCAGTTACTCTGAGTGTTATAAAATGTTGAAATCAAGACATAATTTATTGTAAATGTTACATTTCTTGAGCAGTGCAGCATAGCACAGTAATATGGTGCAGACCTAGTAAGGAGACAGAATGGTGAAGGGGGGGAGGAATGTCCAATAGTATATTGCAAGCTGAGATCTCAAGAACAATAATTATATTCATATACTTAAGTATAATTAGCACAACCACAATCACTTTGGTGAATATAATCTATATAAGTCCCAACTGGATATGCAGCATATATAGGACTGCCACTCTTAGTAGCTAGTTTGTGGTTGAATGAATTTTTGGAAGGGCTCTGCATAGCAGTCCCTACTTACCCACTTCTTTCTCTGTTCCAATCATCTCCAGGGTAGGTGGTGTGTATTAGCACCAGATCTTAGAACCTACTTTGACCATAGCTGTCTGCAATTTTTTCTACTCGAATTTGCACGTTGTTGTCAATCTCACCTGTACTAATGCATGGTGTGTTATGTAGTTGAGATCTCAGGGTCAATCATTGCCTGCCCATACCAACTGGTATAAGCTGGCTTCTGTTCCCATGCACAGCTTTTAGGTTGGACAACAAACGTGCATTTTCCAGTATTGTGGTCTATAAGTGAGAACTCTGATTATGGGGAGGGGAGGGGGAGGGGGTAGTTTTATTACTGTGCCTTCAAGCACCTTTCCATCCCGACTCACTTCATCAGTCAAGTTACTGATGCAGGCCTCTCCAGTTAGCTACTCTGAGTGTTAATAAAATGTTGAAATCAAGACGTAAATGTTTCTCAAGCAGTGCAGCATAGCGCAGTAATATGGTGCAGACCCAGTAAGGAGACAGAATGGTGAAGGGAGGGAGAGTCTCTGACAGTGTATTAGCAAGCCCAGATCTAGATGTAATTAGTATATTCATACCTTCAGTGTAATTAGCACAACCACAATTACAGTGGTGTGCATAGTCCATATAAGGCCCAACTGGGAGCACCACTGTATGAGCACTGACAAGTTCACAAAAGATAATTTTTGCAAGGGCTCTAGAAGTCCCTACTCTCTCTCCCTGCCCTATCATCCTTAAGTAGCTAAGGGTGCATTGGCCCTCTGTAGTGTCAGCACCCATGTCTTTAAAACTGTCCTTTGACCTTAGCTGTCAGCTATCCTTCTAAATGAAGTTTAAGTTCTGCTTTATACCTAGCCTTGTCCCCAGGCTCTCCCGCCTCGCGTATGACCTTGGACCTGCCTGAAGAGAAATGGAGGGGGAGCCCTCTCCCTCCTTTCCCCCTCTCCCTCCTCCTTTCCTTCCTTCTCCCTCTGTTTTTCTTTGGGTGGGTCGAAAGTCATACGTGAAGAGGGAGAGCCTGGGGACGAAGCTAGTTAACACCTATCATTAGTGTGAACTGTGGTCCATGGGGAGGGGAAGGGGTGGGGGTTAATTGTAACACTGTACGTGCCTTCAAGCATTTTTCCATCCCAACTCACTCTCTCAACCTAGCTGTGTGACTACATGTGGTAATGATTGTTACATGTTCCACTTGTATTGCTATGGGAACAAGTTACTGATGCTGGCCACACCAGTTACTCGGAGTGTAATGAATGTACAAATCGAGCAGTGCAGCATAGCATAGTAGAATATGGTGCAGACCTAGTAGGGGGGTGAATATCTGATATGTAGCTTATTAGCCAGAACAATAATTATATTCATAACACTTCATTTTAATTAGCACAACCACAATCAGTTTGGTGTGTATTAAGTTGCAACAGCTAGTAGCTATGTTGAGCTTTTCAACATCTAACATCCTTAATTTTTGGAAGGGCTCTAGAAGTCCCTACTTTATCCACCAATGATCCCTAGGTAGTCATGTGCTAGTGTCAACTGTGGTCCATGGTGAGGGGAGGGGAGCAGGGCGTATTTAAACATTTAAGCACCTTTCCATCCCATCAGTCAGCCTGGCTATGTGACTACATGTGGTAGTGATTGTTATGTTTTCTCAAAGTGACCGACATACTTACACGTCACTTTCCATGGCGACAGGTTACTGATGCAGGCCACTCCAAGTGTTAATGAAATACATTTTTGAGCAGTGGCAGAATAACACAGTAAAATATGGTGCAGCCCTAGTAAGGAGACAGAAGGCTGAAGGGAAGGGGAATGCTTATAGCGAGCTGACAATAATTATATTCATACACTTCAGTGTAATTAGCACAACCACAATCACTGTGGTGTACATAGTCTATATAAGTCCCAACTGTGCAGCATTAAGGTTGTCTGACTACTACAGCAACTTAATCTTAATTTTTGGAAGGGCTCTAGAAGCTCCTACCCTATCCACTTCTTTCCCACCCCAGATGATCACGGTGTGTTAATGTAAGAGGTCCCAACTGTACATTGACCTGAGCTGTTCAAACTGAAGGCCTAGTTGACAACTACGTTTATTCTGAACTGTTATCTCAGAGCTCATGGGGGGGGGGGGAGGGGGTGGAGTGTAATGCAGTACTGTGCCTTCGAGCACCTTTCAGTTCCATTAGCTTAGCTGTGTGGCTACATGTGAAAGTGACTGATGTACTTCATGTCACTTGTATTGCCATGGCGACAAGTTACAACCCCAGTTGCTCGGGTGTTAATGAAATGTAAACCCATGTAATTGTAATTGCATTTCTTGAGCAGTGCAAGGCTGAAAGGGAGGGAAATCTGTGATAGTGTATAGAAAGCCAAGATTGAATTTTTAATTATATTCATACACTTAAATGTAATTAGTACAACCACAATTGGCTTGGTGTGCATAATCTATATTAGTCCCAGGTGTGCCACTGCTGCACACTCTTGTACAGAATTGAATTTGCAATAATTTTTGGAAGGACCCCAGAAGTCCCTACTCTTCCCCTTTCCCAATGATCCCCTGGGTCTTTAAAGTATGTAGGCCTTTTCTTGGAAAGTGTGGACAGCAAGATGGCTTGTGCCTTCAAGCACCTTTCCATCCCAACTCCCTCCATCAGTCATCCTTGCTGTGTGACTACATGTGGTAGTGATTGCTGTGTGACTACGTAATATTTAGAGAACACTTCCCAGTGCATTATGCGGTTTAGACTTAGTGCACGAGGAGAATGCAATAACGCTCGAGGTTACGTAATGCACGAGCCGTAGGCAAGTGCATTACGTAATCAAGAGCGTTATTGCATCCTCCGAGTGCACTAATAAAACCGCATAATGTACTTGGGCAGTGTGTGGACTTTGAATTCATGTTGCTTTCATCAAATATAATTTTTGGAAGGGCTCTGCTTAGCAGTCCCTACTTATCCACCTCTTTCTCTGTTCCAATCATCCCCAGGGTAGTTGGACCCATCTTAACACTGTACTTAACGTAGTAGCTGTCCACGGATTTTCTGTTGGAAATTGCATGTTTGTTGTCAATCTCACCTGTACTAATGCATGGAAATACATGTGCATAGCACACTAGCTATATAAGAAGTAGGAAGAAAAGAAAGGCAACCCAGACAAACAAGATATATAACCCCCTGACCAGACAAACAGGACACACAGTACACAGACCAGACAAACAGGACACACAGTACACAGACCAGACAAACAGGACACACAGTACCCAGACCAGACAAACAGTACACAGACCAGACAAACAAGACATAGATTTTACCCACCATACAAAAATATGACAAACCTTACAAACAAATGAAACACACAACACACAGAAGTACATGTAATTACAAATGCAGTAAAGTGCAGAACCCTCGACATGTGCATAATTATAATGTGCATGTGCTTATCAGTGGAGGGGAAAAATGGACGACTTGTGTAGTAGCTGTACAATGCTGGAAGGACTCAAACTCTGCAACAGAGCAGTTGCAGAGAAAATCCCACAAAATTCATCCCTTTATTGTGCATTAGGTAAGCTCTATCGTTTGTAGAACAAATTAACTTACTACAAGCAAGTTTGGGCACAGACAGACAGAGAGACAGAATGACTACAGTACTCTTGCTGCGCCAAGAGTAATGATCAATCAATGCATGCCTGTTATATAGTTGAGATCTCAGAGACAGTCGTTGCCTGCCCATTATAAGCTGGCTCCTGTTCCCAGTGTTCTGTTGTGCTTGTTGCTCTCTGGGCAGTCAATCTGACAGCTTCCATACACACTGTGTACATGCACAGCTTTTAGGCTTTTAGGAGGGAGAATGTCTGATAGTATATCTAAGATATATTCATGCACTTCAGTGTAATTAGCACAACCACAATCACTTTGGTGTATATAATCTATATAAGTCCCAACTGGATGTGCAGTATATATACTGCCAGCTTGTGGCTGTTTGTGGTTGAACGTAATTTTTGGAAGGGCTCTGCTTAGCAGTCCCTACTTATCCACTTCTTTCTCTGTTCCAATCATCTCCAGGGTAGTTTGTGTGTCTTAGCACCAGGCCACTCCAAGTGTTAATGAAATAGTTAAACCTTGAAGTCAAGGCAAGGCTGAAGGGAAGGTGAATGCTTATAGCAAGCTGACAATAATTTTATTCATACACTTCAGTGTAATTAGCACAACCACAATCACTTTGGTGTGCATAGTCTATATAAGTCCCAACTGTGCCAGCATTAAAGTACCACTGAGTTTGCCTAGACTTCAGATAGTTAATTTTTGGAAGGGCTCTAGCAGTCCCTACCAATCCACTTCTTTCCCCTCAGTGATTCCAAAGAGTGGGGGTGTGGTTGATGTGCTGGTGTAAGAGCACCCAGCTGTACATTCACCATAACTGTGAACAGTTCTTCTTTAAGAGAAGGCCTAGCTGATGCCTACATTTAGTGTAAACTGTTGTCTCAGAGTTCATGGGATGGAGTGTAATAATAGTAGTACTGTGTCTTCTAGCACCGTTCAGTTCCATCAGCTTAGCTGTGTGACTACATGTGAAAAGTGACCGACATACTTACATGTCACTTGTATTGCCATGGCAACAAGTTACCACCCCAGTTGCTCTGAGTGTTAATGAAATGTACAGTATTAATAAAATCAAGACATAATTGTGTATCTTGAGGCTGAAGGGGGGGGGTGGGCAATCTGTGACAATGTATTAGCAAACCAAGATTGAATTTTTAATTATATTCATACACTTAAGTGCAACCACAATCACTTTGGTGTGCATAATTTATATTAGCCCCAACTGCACCCCTTGTAAAGTGACTTCATATTCAGTACAGCTAAATGTGAGAAAAAAGTAATTTTTTTTGTAAGGGCTCTAAAAGTCCTAACTTCATCCACTTCCCCTGTGTCCCTAAGTTGTTGGCCTTCTAGTGTAATAGCACCCAGCTGTACTTTGACCTTAACTGTTGACAATTTTTCTGTAAGTGAAGGCTCCTACCTTCAGTGTGAACTGTCCTTAGAGTGGTGACAGGTTACTGATGCTTGCCACCCCAGTTACTCTGAGTGTTAATGAAATTTTGAAATCAATTTTTACATTTCTTGAGCAGTGCAGCATAACACAGTAATATGGTACAGTATTCCTAGTACAGAGACAGAAGGCCGAAGGGAGGGTGGCTTATTAGTGTGCCAGGGTCCCCAAACAATTATTATATTCATACACCTAAGTGTAATTTGCACAACCACAATCAGCTTGGTGTAGATAATCTATACAAGTCCCAACTGCTAGCACAGCTAGCTTGAACTAACAGATTTTGGCAATTATTAATCTAATTTTTGGAAGGGCTCTAGAAGTCCCTACCCTCTCCACTTCTCACCCTGTCCAAATGATCCCCTGGGTCTTTACAATATGTAGGCCTTTACTTGAAAAAATGTTTGCAGCTATATGGTTTACACCTACTGTTATCAGAATTGTCCTACTGTGCCTTCAAGTCACTTTTCCATTCCAACTCACTCCATTAGTCACCCTAGCTGTGTGACTACGTGTGGTATTGATTGTTATGTTTTCTTTTAGGATATTGTCAAAGTGACTGACATACTTACACGTCACTTGTATTGCCATGGAGACAAGTTACTAATGCAGGCCACTCCAGTTGCTCTGAGTGTTAATGAGATGTACAGTATTACGAAACGTCTCAGGCTACCTTTTGATGCTACTGGAGTTGGTAAGTCTCTCTCTCTCTCTCTCTCTCTCTCTCTCTCTCTCTCTCTCTCTCTCTCTCTCTCTCTCTCTCTCTCTCTCTCTCTCTCTCTCTCTCTCTCTCTCTCTCTCTCTCTCTCTCTCTCACAGTAATGGTATTCATACTATTTTAATGAAGCCACAACCACAGCACCATAACAAGTCCATAAAACGTAACTATCTCTTTCCACCACTAGCTAACGTATGTACAAATAACCAGAAGTATCATCTTAAATTTTTGGATGAGACTTTGTCCCTGAGTGAACTACGTTGAAACACATGCTCTCTCTCTCTCTCTCTCCCTCCCTTCCTCCCTTCCTCCCTCCCTCCCTCTCCCTCTCCCTCCCTCCCTCTCCTCCTCCCTCCCTCCCTCCGTTTCCCCCTCCCTCCTTCCCTCCCTCCTTCCCTCCCTCTCTCTCTCTCCCGTTCCCTCCATCCCTCCCTCTCTCCCTTTCCCTCTCTCCCTCTCTCCCTCTCTCCCTCTCCCTCCCTCTTTCTCCCTCAAGACACCACTGACCCAGCTGCAGATCCTGCTCATCTCTACAGTTTTCTTCACCAGTTAAAGTCACTTCGTGTGTGTCTCCCTCCTTACCCTTCCTCTGTTTGCTGTATGCCATTTGAGATGGGCCACTTCAAGTCCTTGACGACATTGAAGGTTCTCTCCTCCCTCTGTCCTCTCTATCTCACTTCCTCCTCCATCCCCACCCCTTCTCTTCCCTTTGCATCTTCTTCTTTCGGAATATTGGATTAACTTTGTTTTGGAAACATAAATATAACTTGTATACTCTCTTACTTCC
Organism: Theonella swinhoei; assembly: GCA_963970385.1. Classification (NCBI taxonomy): domain Eukaryota; kingdom Metazoa; phylum Porifera; class Demospongiae; order Tetractinellida; family Theonellidae; genus Theonella; species Theonella swinhoei. The sequence goes on along the minus strand of OZ019947.1, from coordinate 11,875,064 downwards.
CTTTCCCTTCCTTTGTTCCTCTCCCTCCCTCCCTCCCTTCCTCCCCCCCCCCCTCCCTCTCAACCTTCCTCCCTTCCTCTGTCTCCTTTTCTATTGCCCTCCGTCCCTCCTTCCCTCCCTTCCACCCTCCCTCTCAACCTCCTTCCCTTCCTCTCTTTTCTTTTTCTATCACTCCCTCCCTCCCTCCCTCCTTCTCCATCCTTTTCTCCACCTTCCAGTTGGACAAAGTTCCCCTCTCTCAGGTATTAGGTCTGATATCTCTCCAACAACAGCTCATTAAATTGACTGTATTGAGGAGTCTGCGTACGATTAGGGAACTGTTAATTGAGTGTGTGGAGGAGAGACGAAGTGGAGGTAGGGAGGGAGGAAGTGAGGAAGAAAAAGAGGGAGAGAGAGGAGGGAAAAGTGGAGAGTGAGGGAAGAGGAGGAGGGAGGGAGGGAATGAGGATGAGAGGGAGAGTGGGGAGGGAGGGAAGAGTTGAGAGAGTAATGGAAGGAGTAAAAGTGTGGGAAGGAGAGAAGGAGGGCAAAGGCCAGTACATTCCGAGCAGGTGGGGAGGGAGGGGAGGGAAGGAGGGAGGGGAGGGAAGGAGGGAGGAGGAGGAGGGAGAGAACGTGGAAGAGAGAGGGAGAAGGGTAAACGATACCAACAGCTGCAGATAATCACCCATTCTTACCACAGGTAGCCCAGTTTTGGAAGGACGAACAGTATCGGGTTTTGAAAAATGGAGGGTCACAGCAATGGCCAGACTTACGGAGAACAGGTATCGATTTAACCTTCTGATATACATGTAGTGGTATTATTTAACATACTGTTATCAATTGGCGAGTGGAGCGAGCTAACCGTATGTGTATAATGTGAGAAAATTTCCTGTTTGTTTGTTTGAACACACGTACGTCTACCACAAATGCACATGCATCACTGCACGCTACGTGCTAACATAACCCCCTAGGCTCTCCTGCTTACCTAGGCTCTCCTGCTTGCCATCATTGTGTAACATTCAACTAGTTTAACCCTGTGATGTACTGGTAATCGGGTGGAGATGCTTTGCCGTAATTTGTGTTGGTGTAGACAAACGAACAAAAATTTAGTTGTCCATTTCATTTTTGACGGACAAGGATTCACATAACTAAGTGGGCTCACTCCAGTTTGCCCAATTATGTCATCGTTATTACTGTGTTCCTCTTCATATTCTATTTTTCTAATAGGGTTGTAGTCCAACCGTGGCACTCTCTCCACACATTGACTCTCTCTCATAATAAGATTACACACCTCGATGACTCCCTGCAGATACTGCCTGCACTTAGAGAGGTGAGGGAGGGAAGGAGGGAGGGAGAGAGGGAGAGAGGGAGAGAGGGAAGGATAGAGAGAGAGAGGAGGAAGGGAGGGATAGAGGGAGAAAGGGTGAGGGAGAGAAGGAGGGAGGGAGGGAGGAGGGAGGGAGGAGGGAGCGAAGAAGAAAAAGGGTATTTTGATGAAGAAAAGGAACCCGAGAGTACAAGCAGTAATTATATTCATGTTACTCACTAAAACCACAATTGCTCTACCTGATAAAGTCTATAAGAACCATTAAACCCTTACTTGCTCTCAAAGGCTACAGACTGTGAACTGTGATAACCAAATTTTTGAAAGGGCCCCAGAGGTCCCTAGTTCAAATAAGATCTTATCCATACTGTATGTACTAGTGGTGGGGATACTAAGAGATTGCGGAACATGCAATGCCAAGTATTCTTACCACAAATATTGTATCAATACAGAATTGATGTAATACTAGATGTGGGTTGAAGCAGGAAAACTATGCCCACCAAAATAGATAGTAGGAAGTGTTGCCTGAGGCATAGAGTTACTCGTACTAATTCTAGAATCATCACGTGTCTAGATCTACACACGTGAGCAGGTATTGTATCAGTTTGTAGCAGTATTGAATTATTGATACTAGCAAATCCAGCACTAGAATCGGAAATATTGATACCTCAGTATCATATCACCACCACTAGGATTTACTTCACTCCCTAGACGTGTTCTGTCATTGTGGCTTCTAGTGGGAGATTGAAAGCTATCCTCACATGTAAATGCCATATGTCTAGCATCAGATCTAGGCTGTCCACACCTTATTAATTATTCATGAGATGAGGATCAGACCCCTCCCATTCACCAAGCCACTAAAGAGATCTAGGCTGTCCACACTCATAAATTATTGAGGATCAGACCCCTCCTGTTCACCAAGCCACTAGTATTTACTTCACTCCCTAGACGTGTTCTGTCAATGTGGCTTCTAGTGGGAGATTGAAAGCTATCCTCACATGCATGTGCCATATAGATCTAGGCTGTCCACACCTTATTAATTATTCATGAGATGAGGATCAGACCCTCCCATTCACCAAGCCACTAAAAAGATCTAGGCTGTCCACACTCATAAATTATTCATGAGATGAGGATCAGACCCCTCCCGTTCACCAAGCCACTAAAGAGATCTAGGCTGTCCACACTCATAAATTATTGAGGATCAGACCCCTCCTGTTCACCAAGCCACTAAAAAGATCTAGGCTGTCAACACTTATAAATTATTCATGAGATGAGGATCAGACCCCTCCCGTTCACCAAGCCACTAAAAAGATCTAGGCTGTCCACACTCATAAATTATTCATGAGATGAGGATCATCAAGCTATCCTCACATGCATGTGCCATATAGATCTAGGCTGTCCACACCTTATTAATTATTCATGAGATGAGGATCAGACCCCTCCCGTTCACCAAGCCACTAAAAAGATCTAGGCTGTCCACACTCATAAATTATTCATGAGATGAGGATCAGACCCCTCCCGTTCACCAAGCCACTAAAAAGATCTAGGCTGTCCACATCATAAATTATTCATGGCATGAGGATCAGACCCCTCCCATTCACCAAGCCACTAAAGAGATCTAGGCTGTCCACATTTATAAATTATTCATGAGATGAGGATCAGACCCCTCCCGTTCGCCAAGCCACTAAAAAGATCTAGGCTGTCCACATCATAAATTATTCATGGCATGAGGATCAGACCCCTCCCATTCACCAAGCCACTAAAGAGATCTAGGCTGTCCACACTCATAAATTATTCATGAGATGAGGATCAGACCCCTCCCATTCGCCAAGCCACTAAAAAGATCTAGGCTGTCCACACTCATAAATTATTCATGAGATGAGGATCAGACCCCTCCCGTTCACCAAGCCACTAAAAAGATCTAGGCTGTCCACACCTTATTAATTATGAGGATCAAACCCTCCCATTCACCAAGCCACTAAAGAGACCTAGGCTGTCCACACCTCATAAATTATTCATGAGATGAGGACCAGACCACCAAGATCTATGGTCTACACCTCATTAATTTTCATGAGATGAATATGAGCCCCTCACGACCAACTAAAGGGAGGATAAAATCTCGGTCAGTCGACTTATTGTATGTAAGAATAGAGCAGTGGATTTTGATCTTACAAGTGACAGTCTTTATGTGGAGTGGCTAACCATATACCATTGGAGAGCATATATACTTAGGAACTAGCCTCGCTCCCGGACCCCCTCTCTCGAAAGGCCCGGAACGAGGCTACTTGAGACTGGGACTAGAAATGTAATGCACATCCACTAAGTACCATTGCGATGGTAACATGTGACGGATCTGGGGAGGAGAGATGAGGCTTCAAAGCTACCCTGTTGGTTTTGGTTGTGTTTCTATTCCCAGTGATGTGCAATTTTATGTGCGCCTTGCCAATAATTATATTCATGCCCCTCAGTGTAATTAGTACAACCACAAGCAATGTGCTGAGTGTAATCTATATAAGTCCCTATAGCCTACGCATCAATGATCGTGAAGTGTACGCGGTGAAGCTATTTAAAATTTTTGGAAGGGCTCTTGAAGTCCCTAATCTTGATGCACATTTTCAGTGTCACATGTGATGGGTATACGCAGTGTACAGTCATGTGACTGATCTAAGAAACCGAAGGAGGGTGACGAGTTGAGGTACTCCTTGGTCACATTCCCATGTTTCTGTTCTGAATCAAGCATTATTTTATGTGCTGGAGGGAAGTGATTGCCCAGGACAATAATTGTATTCATGCCTCTCAGTGTAATTAGTTCAACCACAAGCACAGTGCTGGGTGTAATCTATATAAGTCCTAGAGGGCCTTACCTTTGTAAAGGGGTTGTAGTGAATTTGTAACTTAAATTTTTGGAAGGGCTCTTGAAGTCCCTGATCTTACACTTTCCACTAGTATAGTCAATCCCCTTACAAACTAATGTGAAAGAGAAGGAAGGTACCTAGGTGGCTTAACCCCCCTAGGCTGGCTCGGCTGTGCCCCCCAGGTCCCCGCCTTAGCTAGTTTTGTAAGCACCCTTGGATCCTCCTTGTCCGTGCACATGGGCGCTTCCTTTTCACCTGCCGTAACCATGTTTTGGCCTTGTTTCAAGGATAAGTGGCCTGGTACCATGTTGACAAAATGTAATGCACGTCCTCACGAAATGTGTCAGTGGTACCATTGTGATGGTACATGTGACTGATCTGGGGAGGAAACTGAAGGAGGCGTGATGAGTTGAGGAACTGTGCGTTTCCAAGATCTTGCAACATGGTTCGAAAAACGGATATAAATAGATTCCTGACTAATCCCATACTGCAATGCATTAGTCACTTGTGTCTTAAACCAAGCACATGATAAGATTCCTGTTATCTGATTGGTCAGGAATTTATATTCAGTTTTTGAATGTTTTTGAATGTGTTGCAAGATCTTGGGAAAAATGAAGCTGCTCTGTTGGTCTTGGTCAGATTCCTGTATTTCTGTGCATTATACGTTATATTTGACGTGGAAGGGGTTGCGCCCGGACAATAATTATATTCATGGCCCTCAGTAATCTATATAAGTCCTAGAGGCAAGCACGTGCTTTTGTCTATACAAGGAAGTGCTTTGTGCTTAAAAATTTAATTTTTGGAAAGGCTCTCTTGAAGTCCCTATTCTTGTGTTTGTCCATATTGTGCCTTGTGGCCTTGTTTCAGGGAGAAGTAGCCTGGCTACTAATGTTGATGAAATGTAATGTACATCCTCACAAATGTGAGTCAATGCTACTCTGCTGGCTTTGGTCACATTCCCATGTTTCTGTGTTGAGTCATATGTTATTGTTATGTGCTGGAGAGAGAAGATTGCAGCCACGCCCTTCTTTTGTGAGGCCACGCCTATTTGACCACCTACTGTCAGCCTAACAGACCTCTTACGTGCACCGGACAATATTTATACAAATAAAGGAAATTTGAAGTGTAATATAGGGATTGCATAAAAATGAACAGAGACAAGATTGGGACACAGACATGATATGTGCTATGTACATCAACATACATTTGTTGGTACATTGATGTATATAGCATGTCTGTGCCCCAATCTTGTATAAATATGTTAGTACCATTGTGATGGCTGTGGCTTATCTGGGGAGGAGACTAAAAAGGAGTCGTGATAAGTTGTGGTACATGTATCAAAGCTACTCTGCTGGCTTTGGTCAGATCCTTGTGTTGCTGTGCTGATTCTGGTTTATGTGCTGGAGAGACTGACAATAATTATATTCATGCTCCTCTGTGTTCTAATTAGTACAACCACAAGTGAAGTGATGGGTATAATCTATATAAGTCCATATGTAGAGTGCTTCCAATGTCTGTGCAGTTAGAGGAGCTGCAGTATCCTATTTGCAATTTTTGGAAGGGCCCAGTGGTCCCTGATTTCCAATCCACAGCCTGGAGATTGTTACATGCAGTCCTGTCAATATAACTCTCTGGTATGAGTTATCCTCACAAGTACTCATTAATTATTCATAAGATTAGGACTAGTACCTTGAAAGAATTGAGCATTTTTCTGAATACCTAGTCTAAGATAAGTATAGCTTATTCGATCTTTGTGCTTTAACAGACATTTCAAGATTGCCATGCATTTTCAATGGCTGCCTTAAAATGCACTAGAAGTGGTCTCAGAGCGTCTAAAAATCAAAATTTTCCTGGGGGAGCATGCCCCCCAGACCCCCCTAGGTTTTCACATGCATAGCACATGCATAACTAAAAAATATCTCTACAATCGCCCATGATTATTGTTCGTGCACAACTACAATCATTCATGTACAATAGAGCTGGTGCTAATGCTAAAGGCACTCACTTAAAAATCACCTGTAGGAGTCCATATTTTTGCCAAAAGATCCCCCCCCCCCCCCATAAATAACCTGGGAACGGCCCTGCCACCTGAGGTGTCCAAGCTACTCTGCTGGTTTTAGTCACATTCCCATGCCTCTATGTTGAGTCATGTGGAATGTAGTGCAAGTTTGATAGTTATGGCCTTTTTCTGTGCTGGAGGATTGCAATAATTATATTCATACCCCTCAGTGTAATTAGTACAACCACAAGCAAAGTGCTGGGTATAATTTATATAAGTCCCTATAGGTGGCCTGTGTATTCCACCTTCACATTGCTACTTCATGAACTGGTACTATTTTCAATTTTTGGAAGGGCTCTTGGAGTCCCTAATCTTGTGCTTTTAAAAAATGGGCATGTACTGGAAAGCTATCAGCCACAGTCTTTCAAACATCATCTCTTCTTGCATCAGACCTTCCACCCGCCTGCAAGTAAACAACTTTCATGGAGGCCAAAGCCGCCAAAGTGGACTACTGCTGGAAGGGAGGGAGAGGGAGGGGGGAGTGTGTGAGTGTGGGAAAGGGAGAGGGAGGGAGAATGGGTGGATAAGTAGACAGGGAGGAGGGAGAGCATTGATAATACCTTAGTTACAATACTTAGTATTTTTGGAAGGGCTCTTGAAGTCCCTAATCTCGTGTCTGTTAATGCATGTCCTCAATGTGACATGTGATGGTATGTGACTGATCTGGGGAGAAGACTAAAGCAGAGGTAATAAGTTGAGCTACTCTGCTGGTTTGGTCACATTCCTATGTGCCTGTATCTGATCTTGTGTTTGTCAACATGGAAGCACGGTTATGCTGCATGTAGTGGCCTTGTTTCAGGGAGAAGGTGGCTGGGTACCAATAGTGATAAAGTGTAATGCACAACCTCATGAATGTGTCAGTGGTACCATTGTGATGGTACATGTGACTGATCTGGGGAGGAGACTGAAGGAGATGTGATGAGTTGAGGTTGGACACAAAAGCACATAAACAATACTGTAATTATCACGTATAGGCATGCAAGCATGAGTGTTGACCTCTTCTGTTCATTGTCTATAGTTACGACTTGAGAGTATTCTTGAAACCTAGCAGAGTTAGATTATACGTCAAAGATTGTGCTGTAGACGAAACAGTTAAGTGGAAACTAGAGAGCTAGAGCGTTTCAAATACACTATAGTGGAACCTCCGAACAAAGGCCACACCAGAGGATGAGCCTTTTGGCCTTTGTAGAGAGGTTGCCCTTGTTGGGAGGTTTTGTGCAAACATGCAAAGATTTGCAGCCTGAGTACTATGGTGATGAAATGTAATGTGCATCCTCACGAATGTGAAAGGAGCAGCCTGGGTACTATGGTGACAAAATGTAATGTTTATCCTCACGAATGTGTGCTACTCTGCTGGTTTTGGTCACATTCCCATGTTTCTCTGCCGAGTCATATGTTATTGTTATGTGCTGGAGAAATATGCAGCCACGCCCTTCTTTTGTGAGGCCACACCTCTACTGTCAAGCCTAACAGAACACTTACGTGCATGTCAGACAATAATTAAATAGGAAATTTGAAGTGAAGTAGGGATTGCATAGAAATGAACAGAGACAAGATTGGGACACAGACATGCTATGTACATTAACATACCTTTGTGGGTACATTGATGTATATAGCATGTTTCTGCCCCAATCTTGTATAAATATGTTAGTACCATTGTGATGGCTGTGGCTTATCTGGGGAGGAGACTAAAAATGAGTCGTGATAAGTTGTGGTACATGTATCAAAGCTACTCTGCTGGTTTTGGTCAGATCCTCATGTTGCTGTGTTGATTTTATACATTGCTGCTTTATGTGCTGGAGAGACCAACAATAATTATATTCATGCTCCTGTGTTGTAATTAGTACAACCACAAGCAAAGTGATGGGTGTAATCTATATAAGTCCATATGAGCCAGTGGGTATAATTTATCTGCCCCTGGAGTTTTTGAAGCTGTTTTGTAATTTTTGGAAGGGTCCTCTGGACCCTAATCTGTCGTCCACACTCTTAGCTCCACTGTAGGTTGCTACATGTAGTCCTGTCAATGTAACTCTGGTATAAGTTATCCTCACATACAAATGCTCATTAACTAGTAGAAATGCTTAGCATTTTTGGTGAGCGGGAGTGACCCAATTGAGCTACAGAAATGTGTAATATGCACGTAAAATTAGAACTCACGTATGGCATTACGGTATTTTGTGCACACAAAATTAGAACTCACGTATGACATTACAGTATGTTCAGTGCCGAGTCATATATATATATATAAAAATCGGCCCGTTCACACGACTAGGTTGGCTCGCTCCTGCTCGCCAATTATTCATAAGGTGAGGGTCAAACCTAGCACCTTGAAAGGAGTGAGCATATTTCAGAATACCTAGTCTAAGTTAAGCATAGCTTATTGGATCCTTGTGCTTTAACAGACATTTCAAGATTGCCATACATTTTCAATGGCTGACTACATTAGCAATTTGTTACATCATCTGATACAATTTATGACGCGTGTCCAACCTCCTCTGAGTTGAGATATCAAAGCTTCTCTGCTGGTTTTGGTCACATTCCCATGCCTCTGTGCTGAGTCATGTGGAATGTAGTGCAAGTATCATATCTTATGGCCTTTTTATGTGCTAGAGAGGACTGCAATAATTATATTCATGCCCCCCAGTGTAATTAGTACAACCACAAGCAATGCGCTGGGTATAATCTATATAATTCCCTATAGGCCATATATACACCACCTCTATTTTCTCACTATTTTCATGACATTTTAATTTTTGGAAGGGCTCTTGAAGTCCCTAATCCTGTGCTGACTGACTGTGTGTGTGTGTGTGTGTGTGTGTGTGTTTCACTTGGTGTATGAGCTTAGAAGGGTGGGAGCATATAACATTGCCTTGCTCTGGATATGTCAACAATGCCTGATCTGTCCACCTCCTGTGAGGAGTTGAGGTGTGAGCTACTCTGTTGGTTTTGGTCACATTCCTATGCCTATGTTCTGAGTCATGTGGAATGACTCTAAAGATCTTACAACATGGTTCAAACACCGGATATAAATCCCTGACCAATCAGATAACATCAATCTGTCATGTGCTCTGTTGGACTGATCTTGTGCTTTTAAAAAAATGGGCATGTACACATGTACTGGAAAGCTATCAGCCACAGTCTTTCAACTCTTGCATCAGACCTTCCACCCACCTGCAAGTAAATAACTTTCATGAAGGCCAAAGCCGCCAAAGTGGACTACTGCTGGAAGGGAGGGAGAGGGAGTGGGGGAGTGTGTGAGTGTGGGAAAGGGAGAGGGAGGGAGAATGGTTGGATAGGTAGACAGGCAGGAGGGAGAGCATTGATAATACCTTAGTTACAATACTTAGTATTTTTGGAAGGGCTCTTGAAGTCCCTAATCTCGTGTCCGTTAATGAACATCCTCAATGTGACATGTGATGGTATGTGACTGGAGAAGACTAAAGCAGAGGTAATAAGTTGAGCTACTCTGCTGGTTTTGGTCACATTCCTATGTGCCTGTGCTGAATCATGCATTATGTGCTTGAGAGAATGCCCCAGGACAATAATTATATTCATGCCCCTCAGTGTAATTAGTTCAACCACAAGCAAAGTGCTGGGTATAATTTATATAAGTCCCTATAGGCGGTCAGGTACTCCACTTTCACACTGACTTAGTGGTGACTGTGGATTTTTCAATTTTTGGAAGGGCTCTTGAAGTCCCTGATCTTGTGCAAACATGTACTGGAAAGCTATCAGCCACGTAGTCCTTCAACCATTATCTCTTCTTGCATCAGACCTTCCACCCACCTGCAAGTAAATAACTTTCAGGGAGGCCACGAGGTCCCTAGTCTTGTGTTAGTCGATGCACATCCTCAATGGGACGTGATGGTACGTACAATGTAACTGATCTAGGGAGAAAGGAGGGGTGATATATTGAGTCACTCTGCTGGTTATGAGCCTGTGCTGAATCATGCATTATATGCTGGAGAGAATGTCCCAGACTATAATTATATTCATGCCTCTCAGTGTAATTAGTTCAACCACAAGCAAAGTGCTGGGTGTAATCTATATACAAGTCAGTCCTTACAGGCCCACATGTGTGCAGTGTGTAATGTACAATGTAAAGTGGTCATTTTGAATTTTTGGAAGGGCTCTTGAAGTCCCTAATTTTTTCTTGCTAGTATTGTGTATAGAAGGGTTGTATTCCCCCCCCCCCCCCTCTCTCTCTCTCTCTCTCTCTCTCTCCTCCACCTGGAATATTAAATTTAACCTTTCACCCTACGCTAAGGGGCCTGGTATATTTTTGCTTGTGATTAAAGGCATTACTGTCATATCGATCATAATTTCAATTCCATGCCCAGTCCCTACGTAAAATGGCTCTGTCGTTTGAGATGGAGTGTGAAATGCTCTGTTAACAGCTAGGAGTCCACAGAGCCTCTCTCTCTGTTTTGCATTGGGTCTAAATTATATCCCTGTGCGAAGTAAGGGCCCGGGAACTAGGCTATGAACTCTCTCACTAGTATTATAAAGTCTGCAACGACATGTGGTGGGGAGAGATAGGCTATGGTAACCACATATCAGGTTTAAGGGGGGGAGGGGCAAGGGGGGCAATTCGCCCCCCTGAAAGTCTCTTGCCCCCCCCCCCCCCCCCCCCCCCCCGAGATGGGATATGATCAATTCAAGAAACCTATTATGCATGTACTCAATTTTAGGAAGTCCTGATTCCCCCCCCTCCCCCCCCCCCGAAAATATTTTCTAGAAAAACCCCTGCGTATATATTGCGCATGTGGTCTTAGCGGGGAATATGTGACGTCAGTCGTGCCTCACGTGTGAAAATATACCATCCAGGCCCTCTTATGTGCTCCTAGGACAATAATTATATTCATGCCCCTCAGTGTAATTAGTTCAACCACAAGCACAGTGCTGGGTATAATCTATATAAGTCCTGGAGGGTGGATTACACTACATGGAATGGGAGTGTTCATTATTTTTGAATTTTTGGAAGGGCTCTTGAAGTCCCTAATCTCTTGTTTTCCACTAGTATAGTTAATCCTGTAATGTCCCCTTACAGACTAAGGCAGAAGAGGCCAAGTTTCCTAGATGGCTCAACCCCCTAAGCTGGCTGGGCTGTACCCCTAGGCCCCACCTTAGCTAGTTTTGCAGGAACCCTTGTATCCTCCTTGTCTATGTATATGTGTGCTTCACTACTTCCCTTTCACCTGCCGTGAACCATGTTGTGGCCTTGTTTCAGGGATAAGTGGGCTGGTACAATGTTGAGGAAATGTAATGCACATCCTCACGAATGTGACAGTGGTACCCATCGTGATGGTACATGTGACTCATCTGGGGAGGAGACTAAAGGAGGGGCGAGGAGTTGAGGAACTTGTGTCTTAAAACCAAGCACGTGACAGATTGCTGTTGTCTGATTGGTCAGGAATTCATATTCAGTTTTTGAATGTGTTGCAAGTTCTTGGAAAAAACAAAGCTACTCTCCTGGTTTTGGTCAGATTCCTGTGTTTCCGTTATTTGCTGTGGAAGGGATTGCGCCCTGACAATAATTATGTTCATGCCCCTTAGTTTAACCACAAGCACAGTGCTGGGTGTAATCTATATAAGTCCCAGGTGCAGGGACATGCTTTCATTCATTCCCAAATTGTTGTGACTTTAGTGTGTTTGAAGTCCCTATTTTGTGTTTGTCCATTTAGTGCTAGTGTGTTTGTGCTACAGTGAGGGATTGCTGTTAGGCTATGTTGTGGCCTTGTTTCGGGGGAGGGGAAGCAGCCTGGGTACTATGGTGACGAAATGTAATATGCAGCCTCACGAATGTGACATTAGTACCCTACGTGTGACTCATCTGGGGAGGAGACTAAAGAAGGGGTGATAAGTTGTGCTACTCTGCTGGTTTTGGTCACATTCCCAAGTTTCTGTGCTGAGTCATATGTTATTGTTATGTGCTGGAGAAATATTGCAGCCACGCCCTTCTTTTGTGAGGCCACGCCTCTACTGTCAAGCCTAACAGAACTCTTACGTGCATGTCAGACAATAATTAAATAGGAAATTTGAAGTGAAATAGGGATTGCATAGAAATGAACAGAGACAAGATTGGGACACAGACATGCTATGTACATTAACATACCTTTGTGGGTACATTGATGTATATAGCATGTCTCTGCCCCAATCTTGTATAAATATGTTAGTACCATTGTGATGGCTGTGGCTTATCTGGGGAGGAGACTAAAAGGGAGTCGTGATAAGTTGTGGTACATGTATCAAAGCTACTCTGCTGGTTTTGGTCAGATCCTCCTGTTGCTGTGTTGATTTACATTGCTGGTTTATGTGCTGTTTATGTGGAGACTGACAATAATTATATTCATGCTCCTCTGTGTTGTAATTAGTACAACCACAAGCAAAGTGATGGGTGTAATCTATATAAGTCCATATGAGCCAGTGGGTACATCCTCTCTGGAGTGTCTTAATGGGAGTGTCTTAATATGTTGTAATTTTTGGAAGGGTCCACTGGTCCCTAATCTGTCATCCACACAGTAGCTCCACTGTAGGTTGCTAGGTGTAGTCATGTCAATGTAACTCTGGTAAAAGTTATCCTCACATACAAATGCTCATTAACTAGTAGAAATGCTTAGCATTTTTGGTGAGTGGGAGTGACCCAACTGAGCTACAGAAATGTGTAATGTGCATGTAAAATTAGAACTCACGTATGACATTACGGTATTTTGTGCACACAAAATTACGTATGACATTACCGTATGTACAGTGCGAGTCACTATAGGAATTTATTTTCAGGAATTTATATTCAGTTTTTGAATGTGTTGCAAGATCTTGGAAAAAAAAAAGCTACTCTCCTGGTTTTGGCCACCTATGTGACCACCTACTGTCAAGCCTAAGAGACCTCTTACATGCACGTCAAACAATAATTATACAAGTAAATAAAATTTAGGAAATATGAAGTGTAATAGGGATTGAACAGAGACAAGATTGGGACACCGACATGCTATATACATCAACATACGTTTGTTGGTACATTGATGTATATAGCATGTCTCTGCCCCATCTTGTATAAATACGTTAGTACCATTGTGATGGTTGTGGCTGATCTGGGGAGGAGACTATAAAGGAGGCATGATAAATTGAGGTAGCTACTCCACTGGTTTTGGTCAGATCCCCATGTTTCTGTACTGACATACATTGCATACTGGAGGGACTAGTCATGTCAACAGCTGATTTTTATGTATATACATATATTTATATGTGATGGTGATGTACATACTGCGCCAACACGTAGCATTCAACTAGTAATTATATTCATGCTCCTCTGTGTTGTAATTAGTACAACCACAAGCAAAGTGATGGGTATAATCTATATAAGTCCATATGGGGAGTGGGTGTAGATTGCCTCTTTAGTCTCATGCAGTAATAATGCAGTATCTATTTGCAATTTTTGGAAGGGCCTAGTGGTCCCTATACACACTTTTAGCTCCACTGTTGGTTACTACATGTAGTGCTGTCAATGTACCTCTTATCCTCACATGCAAATACTCAGTTAATTATTCATAAGATGAGGATCAAGCCTAGAAAAGATCGAGCATTTTTCTGAATACCTAGCTAGTCTAAGGTTTATTCAATCCTTGTGCTTTAACAGGCATTTCAATATTGCCATACATTTTTAATGGCTGAATAGATGCTGCATCAGCAGTTTGTTACATCATCTGACACAATCCATGATGTGTGTCCAACCTCCTGTGAGTTGAAGTGTCCAAGCTACTCTGCTGGTTTTGGGCACATTCCCATGCCTCTGTGCTGAGTCATGTGGAATGTAGTGCAAGTTTTCATGTCCTAGAGGATTTGAATAATTATATTCATGCCCCTCAGTGTAATTAGTACAACCACAAGCAAAGTGTTGGGTATAATTTATATAAGTCTGGTATACTTGGCCTGTGTACTCTAGGTCACATCGCTGCTTCCTGTTGTCTTTGTTTTTTTTTCAATTTTTGGAAGGGCTCTTGGAGTCCCTATCAATGGACATGTGCTGGAAAGCTATAGTCTTTCAACCATTATCTCTTCTTGCATCAACTTTCCATCTACCTACAAGTAAATAACTTTCAGGGAGGCCAAAGCAGGATTATTACTGGAAGGGAGGGAGAGGGAGGGAGTGTGGGAAAGGGGGGAAATGGGTGGATAGGCAGACAGGCAGGAGGGAGAGCATTGATAATACCTTAGTTACAATACTTAGTATTTTTGGAAGGGCTCTGGAAGTCCCTAATCTTGATGTCTGTTAATGCACATCCTCAATTTGATATGTGACTGATCTGGGGAGAAGACTAAAGCAGAGGTATAAGTTGAGCTACTCTGCTGGTTTTGGTTACACTCCCATGTGCCTGTGCTGAATCATGCATTATGTGCTTGGAGAGAAGGGATTTCCCCAGGACAATAATTATATTCATGCCTCTCAGTGCAATTAGTTCAACCACAAGCAATGTGCTGGGTGTAGTCTATATAATATTAAGTCCTTATAAACTCACATTTGTACACATATACTACACTGCAATATATTTGCAATAGTCTTGTAATTTTTGGAAGGGCTCTTGAAGTCCCTAATTTTGGACTTGCTTTTATTGTAGAGGGGGGGGTGGGGGCTGGTATATTTTTGCATGTGATTAGTGGCATGACTGTCATAATATTCCATGCCCACAGCCTACATAAAATGGCTCTGTCGTTTGAGATGGAGCATGAAATGCTCTGTTTACAACTAGGAGCCCACAGAGCCTCTCTCTCCGTGTTTGTCTCTCTAGCGTGAGATTGAAAATTATCTTCACATGCAAATACCACATGTCTAACCTTAGGGTTGTTACTGAGTGTTGCAGTGCATGAGTGCATACGAATGGTCCTAAATAGTCCCTTGAAGTGTCTCATGATCTTCGACCTTGAATCTAGGCTGTCCATACTCATGAGATGAGGATCAAGCGTCTCACACATTCACCAGCCCACTACAGAGAGGATAAAAATGTCTGTCAGTCCACTTACAGTATGTAAGCCATTCAGAATACTGGGACTTGGGCTAAGAAATGTAATGCACATCCTCATATGTGGCTGATCTGGGGAGAAGACTAAAGGAGGCCTGATAGGGAGATATTGAAGCTACTGTGCTTGTTTTGGCTGTGTTTCTTTGCTGAGGCAGACATTGTTTTAGAACAGGTTCATAATTATATTCATGGCCTCTGTGTAATCAGTTCAACCACAAGCGACGTGCTGGGCCTAACCTATATAAGTCCTAGAGGCTGTTGGGCAGACATTGCATCTTGTATTGTAACCACTAACTGTAAGACTTTTAAATTTTTGGAAGGGACTTTCTGAGTCCCTGGTCTCTTGTTGTCAATGTGCAAGCACTGTTGGGTTGTATGTAGTGGCCTTGTTTCAGGGAGAAGCTGCCTGGGCATGAATAGTGATTAGGTGTAATGTACATCTTCACAAATGTGTCAGTGGTATCGTTATGATGGTACATGTGACTGATCTGGGGAGAAGACTGCGGAGGGGAGATGTGATGAGTTGAGGTTGGATACAGGCAGTAAGCAATGCAATTATCACTGCAATTATCACGTATAAGCGTGCAAGCATGAGTGTTGACCTCTTCTGTTCATTATCTAGTTACGATTTGAGAGTATTCTTTAAACTTAGCAGAGAGGTAGATTATTACATCAAAGATTGCTGTAGTCAAAACAGTTAAGTGAAAACTAGAGAGCTAGAGCATTTCAAATACACTACAGTGGAACCTCCGAACAAAGGCCACACCAGAGGATGAGCCTTTTGGCGTTTGTAGAGAGGTTGCCCTTGTTGGGAGGTTGTGTGCAAACATGACAGATTTGTATTATTATTATTAAATAGTGAATAAACATGCTTGGTGAAAGAATGTCAATAAAGCATTTGCTGAAGTTATATACTGGATGGAAAGTGAACAGGGAGGCAGGCTATGGCCCATGCATTTATTGCCTGTACTGTACACGAGGATTGCAATAATTATATTCATGCCTCTCATTGTAATTAGTACAACCACAAGCAAAGTCCTGGCTATAGTCTATATAAGTCCCTATAGGGGAGCCATCTACTGATTTCCGTCAGGAACTGTGTGTGGATTTTTATTTTTTGGAAGGGCTCTGGAAGTCCCTAATCCAATCAGTGTCTGCACATTTTGCTTGGTGTATGTGCTGGAACGTGGGTGTTGCCTTGCAAGTAGGTGTATCAACAATACTTTCAACCTCCTGTGAGTTGAGGCCTCAAACCTACTTTGCTGGTTCTGTTTACATTCCCATGCCTCTATGTTGAGTTATGTGGAATGTAGTGCAAGTTTTCTTACATCGTGGCCTTCGTTATGTGATTGCAATAATTATATTCATGGCCCTCAGTGTAATTAGTACAAC
Organism: Theonella swinhoei; assembly: GCA_963970385.1. NCBI lineage: Eukaryota > Metazoa > Porifera > Demospongiae > Tetractinellida > Theonellidae > Theonella > Theonella swinhoei. The sequence goes on along the minus strand of OZ019947.1, from coordinate 11,858,435 downwards.
CACAAGCAAAGTGCTGGGTATAATTTATATAAGTCCCCATAGGCCACATGTACCATCTTCACTTCTTTACTGCTTTCATGACATTCAAAGTATTTTAATTTTTGGAAGGGCTCTTGTAGTCCCTAATGGTGTCTAAGCTACTCTGCTGGCTTTGGTCACATTCCCGTGCCTCTGTGTTGAGTCATGTGGAATGTAGTGCAAGTGTTCGTATGTCGTGGCCTTTTATGTGCTAGAGAGGATTCTAATAATTATATTCATGCTTATAGTTAGTACAACCACAAGCAAAGTGCTGGGTATAATTTATATAAGTCCCTATAGGTGGCAGTGTACTCCATCTTCACACTACACATTTGCCACTACTCTCATGTCGGTGAATTTTAATTTTTGGAAGGGCTCTTGAAGCCCCTAGAACTTCCTTGGTACCAATGTTGGTGGAATGCAATGCACATCCTCACAAATTTGACAGTGGTATCCATTGTGATGGTAAATGTGACTGATATGGGGAGGAGACTGGAGGAGGGTGGTAAGTTGAGGTCTCAAAGCTATATACTCAGCTGGTTTTGGTCACATTACCATGGCTGAGTAATAAGTTACTTCACGCAATTCACGTGCTGGATAATAATTATATTCATGCCTCTCAGTGTAATTAGTACAACCACAAGCAAAGTCGTATACTCTATATACATGTAAGTCCCTACAGGCCCAGATTGGGTGTCCATAGAGGTACTGATCTGAGTGTGGAAAACAATTTCAATTTTTGGAAGGGCTCTTGAAGTCCCTAATCTTTGTATGTGCCTACTGGTGTGTATGAGTTGCACATGAGAACTTGGAAGCATTCATTAATGCCTGGTACCATGTTGTTAATTGATGCTGACCTATAGGGGGGGGGGCAATTTGTCCCCCCCCCCCCCTCAAAATGTCTTCATAGGGAATATTAAATTTGACCTTTGACCCAATGCTAGGAATATTAAATTTGACCTTCGACCCTGGCCTGGTGTATTTTTTGCATGTGATTAGAGGCATACTATCATAATTTGTCACTATCAATTCCATGTCCAGTGCCTACATAAAATGGTTATGTCATTTGAGATGGAGCGCGAAATGCTCTGCTAGGAGCCCACAGAGCCTCTCTCTCCGTTTTTGCATTGAGAGGTCGAAGATCTAAATTATATCCCTGTGTGAAGTAAGGGCCTGGGAACTAGGCTATGCCTATGTGACTCTCTAGCTAGTGTTATAAAGTTGGTCATGACATGTGGTGGGGGAGAGATGGGCTATAGTAACCACATATATATGGCACACTTCTCGTGTTTGTCGATGAACATCTTACTAAAGCTGCATTTACACAACGTGGATCCTGATCCAGATTGAAATCTGCAGATCCTGGTTTTGTGTGTAAACAGGATTCAGATTAGCTTTGACACCACACAATCATAGTTGTCCAGTGCTGGTGTCAGCAGTGCTGCCATTGGATTCGGAAGTAGGTACCACACTAGCTTGCATAAGGCTTCTGAAGCATTTAGTAATGAAACTGAATAGTAGTCCTTAATCCAGCAACCCCCTCCTGTAATCCACCTCTTTGAGTAGGATTAGTTGATCCGGATTATAATCCAGATTTGTCCATTTACACGTAATCCGGATTAAGCTAATCTGGATCAGGATCTGGATTAAGAGCGTTGTGTAAACGCAGCTTGGATTAAGCTAATCTGGATCAGGATCCGGATTAAGAGCGTTGTGTAAACGCAGCTATATATATCCTCAATGTGACTTCATACTAAGTTGGAGTTCACCAGTTTATCTGGTTTGTGATGCTTTGGTTGAGGTGCTTTGGTTGCTTTGCATTATATATGTGATTCGAGCCCAGCCAGCTGAGTTGCCTCGGTAGCTCAGTTGGTAAGAGCGTCGCCCAGCAAGCAGACGGTCGTGGGTTCGAGTCCCACCCGAGGCAGCTTAAATTGATGTACCCTGCTGGGTTTGGTCACACTCCCATGTGTCTGTGTGGAGAGAATGCCCCCAAGGCAATAATTATATTCATGCCTCTCAGTGTAATTAGTTCAACCACAAGCAAAGTGCTGGGTGTAGTCTATATAATTATGAGTCCTTATAGGCAGCTTGTGTACTAGCTAGTATAAAGTATGTTTCTCAATTTTTGGAAGGGCTCTTGAAGTCCCTAATTTACCCTTGTGCATGCATGGTGTCTGTCTGTCTGTCTGTCTGTCTGTCTTTAAACAAGTTTTCTCATAAACTGTGGCTCCTATGAGTACCATATGTGGAGATATGAAGAAGCACCATTAGTGCTCGACACAGTTAACGTTAACATCTGGAGCGGAAAGAAGAGACCAGACCTGTGTTTGAGATGGAGTGTGTTTACAGCTAGGAGCCCAGAGCCTCTCTCTCTCCATTTTTGCATTGGGAGGTCAAAGGTCTAAATTAGATGAAGTAAGGCCCCTGGGAACTTAGGCTATGCCCGTGTGAACTCTCATTAGTGTTATAAAGTCTGTCATGACATGGGATGGCAAGGCTGTAGCCATGGCCGTGCCGGTTTTTGCCTCCTTCAATACTGTGCACGCTCAGTTAGTATATTCTGTCTATTGTATACAGTCATACGGCCAATGTACGTATACAGAGATTTTGTTGCAGCAAAATTTCCATGGTCAGCAATAATTTTCGCTCGCACATTAGCACATGTGTGTGTGTGTCTGTGTGTGTGCCGTTAGGCAGGCTGTGCAGCTGGCCTTGTTTCAGGGAGGAGAAGCAGCCTGGGCACCAATGGTGACGAAATGTGATGTATATCCTCATGAATGTGTCAGTGGTACCATTGTGATGGTACATGTGACTGATCTGGGGAGGAGACTGAAGGAGGGGTGATAAGTTGAGCTACTCTGCCGGTTTTGGTCACATTCCCATGTTTCTGTGCTGAGTCATACGTTATTGTATGTGATGCCCTTGGTCAATAATTGTATTTGTGCCACTCCCCCCCTCCCCCCCCCCCTTTGTGTCATTAGTACAACCACAAGCACAGTGCTGAGAATAGTCTATATAAATTTCTGAAGAAGCCGTACTACCATAACAGAGTTGGAGTGCCTATCATTATTTAAATTTTTGGAAGGGCTCTTGAACTCCCTAATCTTGTGTGTGTGTGTGTGTGTGTGTGTGTGTGTGTGTGTGTGTGTGTGTGTGTGTGTGTGTGTGTGTGTGTGTGTGTGGTGAGAGGCAATAGGCAAGGGGAGGGAGGGAGGGAGAGTGGGTGGATAGGCAGGCAGGAGGGTGACCATTGATAATCACCACACTTACGTAGTGTAACTTCTGATGAAAAATATGCATTAACTGTAGTGGCAGGGAGAGAGGGAGGATGGTGGATAGGATGGCAGGAGGGAAACCAGTGATAATCACCTAGTTACAACACTTAGTGTAACTTTTGATGAAAATATGCATTAACTGTAGCGATGGGCACTAACTGGAATATTTGTATGGCTGTCCAAGTTTTCAATGGCTTTTGCTTGCCCTCCATATTCCCTTTAGTTCCCTGAAACCTCATTCATATCTCTACGTAGAATGACCTAGGCTTGACTGGGCGTAGAGCTCCTTCAAGGTTTTCACATCAATATTTGTTGGAGGGTGGACACATTGATCATGGTGTACGCAGTTTCTAAGGGGATCTAAGGATATTTTTATTGGTCTGAGGTTGGGTCTGACCCTCAGAAGATGTGTAGGTGTTTTTTTTTGTTATTCTCTCCCTCTCTCCTCTCCCTCTCTCCTTCTCTCCCTTTCCCTCTCCCTCTTTCCCTCTCTTCCCTCTCCCCACCCCCTCTCTCTTCTCTCCACAGCTCAACCTAAGCCACAATCTAATCCAACTCCTGGAGGTTCCATTTCTCTGCATCCCATCCCTAGAGAAACTCAACCTCTCACACAACGCCATTAATAGGATAGCCAGTGGCAAAAAGGTTTCAAGCTATTTTAGAACCCTCTGATCAGACTCTCTCTCTCGAATTCCCTTAAGACTCTTGAGCGAGGACACCTCGATAAGTAGGACACCTTTTGCTGCCCCAAATATCATTATTATATATAATTCAGACACTCAACCTGAACATACATGTAGCCAATTTTCCTTTGAAAAACGACTGTTTCAAGCGAGTTGTGTTGTGTTGTGTTGTGTTGCCTTGCCTTTCTGTTGTGTTGTTGTGTTGCCTTGCCTTTCTGTTGTGTTGTTGTTGTGTTGCTTTGCCTTTCTGTTGTGTTGTTGTGTTGCCTTGCCTTTCTGTTGTGTTGTTGTTGTGTTGCCTTGCCTTTCTCAGCATCTCTTGGAGTGATTGTTCTAGTATAAAATGGCACAGTACTCCCAGGGAGGGGGGGTGGGGGGGGGGGGGGGGGGGGCGGCGTATTTAGAGGGGTTCCACTGTATACGTACTCTTACATTTATGCATGGAAAACATTTGTATAGCAAAAGAAAGGAACTTGTACATGTAACGCATACATTTTATACACACAAGAGAAGGACACTGGATGCCCACCCTTGAGAACTGGGGTGGTGGGTTAAAGATCTTTTACGGCTACCCAACTCTCCCCACACATGTACATGAACAATCACTCCAAGAGATTCTGAGAAAGGCAAGGCAACACAACAACAACACAACAGAAAGGCAAAGCAACACAACACAACTCGCCCGAAACAGTCTCATTTTTCAAATAAAAATTGGCTGCCTCGGGTGGGACTCGAACCCAAGTACATATTAGTATTTCATGTGAGTTTGGACATTGGGTGTGTGTGGGGAGAGTAGCCATAAAAGATCTTCAACCCACCGCCCCCACTTCTCAAGGCTGGTGTCCTGCTCCAGTCTATGTATGTTGTGTGTTATATGTCTTGTGTGTAGGTATTGATTGGTTTGGTGAGGTTAGGGTTCTGGGTTTCCTTCTTTGCTTCTTGGGCTAGTGTGCTATACACATGTATTTCCATGTAGGTGCTAGAATCTGTGAGGTCACTAAATTTGTCCCACAATCGACTCCACTCGCTGGACGGGATCACATCGTTCATCTCCATGACAACCCTCAACCTAAGCTACAACTTGGTTGCCACAAAGAGAGACTTGAATCGAATTATGCAACTAAGGAGACTTGACACCTTGAGCCTGCAGGGTATGTACATGTATATATGATGATTGTGATCAATATTCAGGACAGAGGGAAGTGTCCTGATTAGTAAGGTGTCCTGATTTCAGGGTACGCAAATAGGAATCCCTCTAATCAGGACACCCTGAAATGATAAACAGGACAATTTTGTTACCCCAAATGCCATGTTTGTGTACAATTTAACCCCTGAAATCAGGACACTTCCTTCTGTCCCAAGGGTGTCCAGATTAGAGAGGTTCCACTGTATTATGATTCAACCCAGCCAGTTGAGCTGCCTCGGTAGCTCAGTTGGTAGAGCATCTGCCTAGAACACAGAGTGTCTTGGGCACATAATCCCATGTAAAATCTATATGGCTATTAAAACCTTCCTTGAGCAAGTGGTGTTATTGAAGTCTTAAAGATTTTCATACAAATACATGCGCACGTACGTACATGTGCAGTGTTTCATACGGGGGGAGGGGGATATCCCCCTCTAGCCTGGGCCCCTCCCCCCCGGACTTAATTATATGCATCGTAATAATATACAGTAGAACCTCGGTTATCCGAACACCTCTGGGCTCAATGAAATTTCCAGTGTTCGGATAACTGAATTTGTTCGGATTAGTGAATCTACGTGCCTGTTCGCATTTGCATGGTTATAGCGTGTAGGATGGGAGTTTCGACCAGTGTGATACGAGACCATCATGTTTACAAGGCTATATGGACTCCCTAAGCAGCGACAGATGGCATTTTCCAACAACGTGTGCAGTTGCCTACAGTGCACAAGCTGTAGTATTGCGTATAACTTGTTCTAATTAAGCGAATTTATTTGTCAGCACCTGTTCGGATAATCGAGAGTTTGGATAATCACGGTTCGGATAACCGAGGTTCTACTGTAATAGAGATTGTACATGTGTATGTAACCACTAAAGCACTTTGCCCCCCCCCCCCCAAACTTAAAATCATGTATGAACCGGTGATGTGCATGTACATGCCTTGGGCAACTTGTGTTGTGTTGCCTTGCCTTGTCTTTCTAAGTACCTGTATCTCATGGATGATTAAGTCATGTGTACATGTACATACACACTTTACTAATCACCTCTCACAGGTAACCCTATATCAGCTGTACAAAGTTCTCGGCTATTTCTGCTGGCCATGTTCATGCACAAATCAAGAAATGTGAGTTTGAAAATGACTAATTATCTTATAGTGGATCAACTTTAATCAGGACACCCTTGGGACAGAAGGAGGTGTCGTGATTAGTGAGGTGTCCTGATTAGTGAGGTGGTGAAGTGTCCTGATTAGTGAGGTGTCCTGATTAGTGAGGTGTTCTGATTAGTGAGGTGTCCTGATTAGTGAGGTGTCCTGATTAGTGAGGTGTCCTGATTAGTGAGGTGTTCTGATTAGTGAGGTGTCTTATTAGTGAGGTGTCCTGATTTCAGTGGTTACAGAGTATACAAACTTAGAATGTGTATTTGGGCAGCAAAAAGTGTCCTGTTTATTGAGGTGTCCTCATTTCAGGGTGTCCTTTAATTAGAGTGGCTCCCCTTTTTTACAGATTCAACTTGACGGCTATGCTGCCTCAGAGAGAGAACAGGTGAACCATCAGTTACATATATTTGGGAGAACAAAAGGTGTCCTGTTTATTGAGGTGCCCTTATTTCAGTGTGCTCTGATTAGAGGGGTTCCACTGTATGTATATATACATGAATCCCGCTTAAAAATGGCTATCTTGATTTCTAGGTAGTGTATACTGATACCAAGTAAGCTATACTACATACAAGTTAGACGTGCAGTATAGGGAACTACATGTATGTGATTTAAAAGGCCCACGGAGATCCCTATGCTGCACGTCTAACCTGTTTACAGTGTTTAATCTAGACATGCGTCCTTGAGGGGGCAAAATTGAAACTTGGGGGGGGGGGGGGCATATTTGGCAGGGCGGGAGATGGATTGTTGATGGTGTCATATGCTTGGGGGGGCAGCTGAAATCCTTGGGGGGGCATTTGCCCCCCTGCGCCCCCCCTTGGATTAAACTCCGTGTTTAGATTTGCACGCTGTAAATTCCTTGGACTGTGATATTTTAAACTGACGTGCGTCGCTATGTAGATCATAGAAAAAGACTGTTATCCTGTTGGGTCACATGTAAGTCACACACGAAGCAGAACGTGATTTCTGTAATTCATGTGAAGTTGTTAAATAGCCTAAATGATGGAAACACTATCAACCAACATCAATGCCAAGTCATTAAAGATCCTGAAAAAACTCAGGATCCAGCTGGGATTCGAACCCAGGACCTTCTGATTACTAGTCAGACACTCTTACCACTGAGCCACTGGATCTCTTATGGCAGAGGAGTGTAGGATGGATGTTAATATCCTAAGGATTGAGTTCAAACCCAGACAATGACTTGGCTACACAGGCAAGGCATATACAACATGCAAAGCACGTTACTCAGGCTCATGTAAGCCAGAGGCCAACTATAGAGTCCTAGGAACTAGGACTCTACGGAAAATAAGGATCCTAGCACTCTGCATTCTGATTGGACAATTCAAATCTAGAGAGGTTCCACTGTATAAAGCCTGAAACCCCATCAACACAAACTCTGCCTTATAAGGAGATTAGCATACTAGCCTGCATGGCACATGACCAGTATTACTGGCAATTGGAACAATGTAAAAGGTATTAGGTGTCATCCACTGTTACATATACAGTGTGTTAGTGTTACGACATGTCACATGTATGTAGGGAAGTAATGTATTTGGTATTGCTAGACTATCAGTTCTGATTATTAAGGTGGCAAGTATACATGTACATGAAAAAACCATATCTGGTGGGGCCAGACAAGCTAAGCGATCCCTGGACAGTGCTGTTTCGAGCTTATTAGCTCTCATCAGCAGGGAATACGCACAACTTGTCTAGCACACCACCGGTTTATATCAGAATATGCACAATTTGTCTAGCACACCACCGGTTTATATACGCAAGGCACACCAGAACACTAGTGGTCCATGTACATGTAAAGTTATCAAATAGCCTAAATGATGGAAACACTATCAACTAACATCAATGCCAAGTCATTCTTAAACCTTATTGTACGTGGAAGTGTCTACTGATCTCAGATAAGCTGCTATGATTCAAAGACCTTGATCTTTGTAATCTGATTGGTTGGTTTAAAACTAACCCTAGTTACCATAGCAATATACTGCAAGAATCTTGCCCCAACTATCATCATGGACACACACACACACACACACACACACACAACTACCTCCACTGCACTCAGCTACTTTGTTGTTTCTCCCTCAGACTAAAATCCACTCGTACAGCGATCGTTATGGCAGCAACCCAGACGACTGGCCTATGATGCAATCTGTTATCACTTCCTCTGACGTCGCTGGTGGCAGTAGCGGTGGCAGTAGTGACCCCGTCGATGGTTTGGAAGAGAGTCGAGACCACTATCACAAAAGGGAATCTAAGCCACACCCCCGAGGGCTAAACTCACCGACAGCTCTGGAAGAGAGTGGTACCGACCATTGGATCATTAGGGATGACTCTCGAGCATCAAGCCTCGAAGCGTCGTGTGGAGTTAGGGAACATCGTATGGAGGTGTCCTGGCAGGTAGGTGTACATGTATATATACATTGGAACCTCTCTCATATGGACACCTTTGGGACAGGAAGAAAGTGTCCTGATTAGTGGGGTGTCCTAATTTCAGGGGTTGCTGACGTAAAGTGTCTCAATTAGTGAGGTGTGTCCTGATTTCAGCAGTTGACAGAAGAAAGTGTCCTGATTAGTGAGGTGTCCTGATTTAGGGGTTGACACAAACATGGCATTTGAGGCAGCAAAAGTGTCCTGTTTGTTGAGGTATCCTCATTTCAGGGTGACCTGCTTAGAGGGTTCCAGTGTACATGTACATATCTTGACACTGTCACAGTTCTCAAGGCTGGGCATCCAGGTGTCCTTGGTTGTGTGTGTGTGTGTGTGTGTGTGTGTGTGTGTGTGTGTGTGTGTGTGTGTGTGTGTGTGTGTGTGTGTGTGTGTGTGTGTGTGTGTAAAGTGGGGGGTGGGAGGTGTCTATGTTACTGGGTTAGGTTCCTTTCTTTTTCGCTTTTTATACACTATCTGTTAGTGTGCTATATACATGTGTTTTCATGTACATTTATGTATTGTTAGGTTCATGCTCCTGGAGAGTACAGGGGTTCTCCCATTTCACGACTGAGCAGTTCTCTAGAACCAAGTGCTGGTCAAGTCAGAGCCAGTGGTGGAGCTGATCAACGTGAGGGGAGATGGTCCGTGGATGGTGGTGGGATGTCCAGCAACTCGCCACAACCACTGATGTCTCCGAGCTTTCTTGCCAACCAGTTACATCAGGTGGGGTATTGGTGTACGGTGTAACCTCTCTAATCAGGACACCCTGAAATGAGGACACCTCAATAATCAGGACACTTCTTGCTGTCCCAAATGCCATGTTTGTGTACTTATCGACGTCTGAAATCAGGACACCTCATTAATCAGGACACCTAACTAAGGACACCAGGACCTTTCACCATAATTATCAGTAATACTATGCAGTGGAACCCCTCTAATCAGATTCCTCAATAAACAGGCCGCTTTTTGCTGTCCCAAATGCCATGTTTGTGTCCTTTTCAACCCCCTGAAATATGGACACCTCACTAATTAGGACACCTTCTTCTGACCCACTGGCATCCCGGATTAGAGAGGTTCACAGTATGCTCACACCACTACCACCCACCTACACCAAAACCACACACTCACCTCACACACACACACACACACACACACACACACACACACACACACACACACACACACACACACACACACACACACACACACACACACACACACACACACACACACACACACACACACACACCACACACACACACACCACACACACACACCACCACCACCACCACCACCACACACACAGGGAAGGGACACGTTTCCAGACGAGAGCTGTGAGGAGAAGTATGCAGTCGGCAATTTGTACTCTGACCTCTCCTTGCCGTCAAGAGACGACCCAGATGGGCAGTCAGAGACACTCGAGGTCACTCCACCAACAGCAGGAGGACTTACTGTACCAGGTGAGTGGTATATGTTTAGGATTGCCACGGACTGTCCCGGGATGTCCCATGTCCCCTATCTGACAACTAGTTAACATTATATGAGGAGCAGCCACAGCCCCTCCCCATCAGTAAAGGGAGTGGGTGGAGCTGAATGCATGGTGAAGCTCCACCCCTTTGATGGGGAGGAAGCTGAGCTTGTGACGAAGACGAAGTTGACACCTCAGATGAATAGACCACAGGGTTTAATCCAAGGGGGGCACAGGAGAGCAAATGCCCCCCCCCCCCCCAAGGATTTCAGTTGCCCCCCCAAGCATATGACACAATCAACACTCCCTCTCCTGCCCTGCCAAATGCACCCCCCCAGGTTTCTACAATTATTACTTCTGCCCCCTCAAGGACACATGTCTAGATTAAACCCTGGACCATGTCCAGGAGACTCCCAAAGCAATACAACACAATACAATGCAATAATAAGAGACTCCCAAAGCAAAGAACACAATGCAATGCAACTCACCCAAGACAGTCATTTTTCAAAGGAAAAATGAGCTGCCTCAGGCCGGACTCTCGACGCGACATTCTGCATTGTAGGCGTGTATATTGGGTACAATGGAACCTCTCTAATCAGGACACCCTGAAATGAGGACACCTCAATAAACAGGACACATATTGGTATCTGAAATGCTCTGTTCGTGTACCTTTCACCCACTGAAATCAGGACACCTCACTAATCAGGACACCACTAATCAGGACACCTCACTAATCAGGACACTTCACTAATCAGGACACTTCACCAATCTGGATACTTCGTTCTATTCCAAGGCACCTTGCTTATAGCAGTCAGTGGATAGGGTCACAAGCTATACAGTGGAACCTCTCTATAGTGGTCACTGTGTAGGGAGGCCACCTGCTTATAGCAGTCAGTGGATAGGGTCACAAGCTATAGAGTGGAACCTCTCTATAGTGGTCACTGTGTAGGGAGGCCACCTGCTTATAGCAGTCAGTGGATAGGGTCACAAGCTATACAGTGGAACCTCTCTATAGTGGTCACTGTGTAGGGAGGCCACCTGCTTATAGCAGTCAGTGGATAGGGTCACAAGCTATAGAGTGGAACCTCTCTATAGTAGGGAGGGCACCTGCTTATAGCAGTCCGTGGATAGGGTCACAAAGTACATACAAATCCGGCAGCTAGAGTATTTACTACACACAGCTCAAGGCACTTGCAAACAGCATCCCTAGGTAGAGCTGGGTTACACCCTGAATACTGTGATATATATCTTCATATCCTGCCATATAGCAATTCCCAACTACTGAGTGACTGGTATAGAGAGCTTGAGTAGTGATTAGTGGTTTCAGCTTCCCTTGGCCCCAATTAGAGATGTCCCGTAACCCTTAGCCCCTGCCGTGCACGCAAGGTGGTTTGTGTGTGTGTGTGTGTGTGTGTGTGTGTGTGTGTGTGTGTGTGTGTCTGTCTGTCTGTCTGTCTGTCTGTCTGTCTGTCTGTTAGATTTGGTAAGCTTACACATTCATGAAGGAACCAATGGCTTTGGTACAACACTGAGTAGACCTTCTAAGAAAGGATTCGAGGATTGGAATTATTGACATTTCTATATTAGCAGTATAGAGTTACAAAGGCATTGTACATGAACACAAAATACTGTTTTAAGTAAACAGAGCCACAGGCAATGCCTTTAAGTTGCCGAGACAAAAAAATGTGCAACTTAAGACGCAGAAGGAATGTTGATACGTAAAAGTAGTATTACTTTACATTGCTGAGTGGCTCTAGGGTTGTTATTGGTACAATCGAAGCAAGCCCCACCTAGGGACTTCGTTGTCTATATGTACACACATATACATGTATATGTATGGTATGCAGGGTTTAATCTAGACATGAGTCTTTGAGGGGGCAAAATTAATAATTGTAGAAACTTGGGGGAGCACATTTGGCAGGGCTGGAGAGGGATTGTTGATGGTGTCATATGCTTGGGGGGGCAACTGAACTCCTTGGGGGGGCATTTGCCCCCCTGCGCCCCCTTGGATTAAACCCTGGTATGTTGTACATGTTTGTCCTCCCTCAATGCACATGTGCAACAAAGCCAAAGGTCGGGTCGTGTGTGGTCTCGCTCGCACCACGATGCCCTGCATCCCAACTAGTATAGTACTACCGGAGTTGCCTGGTATGGTGCCACTGCTCTAATGTGGAGTTCTTTTGTGCCCCACCTCCGCAGCCACCATATTGGTGTACTCTTCAACCCCTGAAATCAGGACACTTCACTAAGCAGGACACTATATACATCTAGACATATGTCCTTGAGGGCACAAAATTAATACTTGTAGAAACTGGGGGGGGGGGGGGGGGGGGGGGGGGGCATATTTGGCACGGGCAGGAGAAACCCTTTTACATGTACATAGTGCTGTATGATAAAATAGAATTTAATGTTTGGTGTATGCTTGGGGGGGGGGCAACTGAAATCCTTGGGGGGGGGGGGGGTATTTACCCCCTGCACCCCACCCCGGATTAAACCCTGATATATGTTATGAGTAAATAGAGACACGGGCTATGCTTTTAAGTTGTGGAGGCCAAAAAATGTGCAACTTATGCAGAAGGAATTTTGATGGGTACATGTACATGTATATGTAGTGTTAATTACATTGCTGAGTGGCTCTAGATAGTACTACTGGGGTAGGTGGTATGGTGCCACTGCTCTTATGTGGAGTTCTTCTGTGCCCCATTGCCCTACTTCACTAATCAGGACACTTTATGTAATCCCTCTAATCAGGACACCCTGAAATATAGACACCTCGATAAATAGACACTTTTAGAGCACCTCGATAACACTTCTTGCTCTCCCAAATGCCATATTTGTGTACAATTCAACCCCTGAAATCAGGACACCTCACTAATCAGGACACTTTCTTCTGTCCCAAGGTGTCCCGACTGTAGAGAGGTTCCACTGTATATACAACTTCCTTGTATATATACATACACTAATGTACATACACATATATGCACACACATCTGCCCACAGCCCACAGCAACCCTCCGTCTCTCCCTATAACAAACCCTCCGCCCACACCACAAACGGCAAACGGTAACTACAAACCACACGTTACTCCCGCTATGATACAGTCGGCCCTCGAGGCGTTACAACAGATCGAAGACAAGCAACGGCCCCTGTCGTTAATGCCTAACGAGACTATGTGTACGTCTGCTTCGGCTCCTGTTCCTGTTCTCTCAGAGGCAGTGACATCGGCTTTGACGGCCTGGATCAGTCAGAAGAACAACACCATGAGTACTAACTCTACTCCTCTGGTGTCCCCCCCTCCCTCAACCCCTTTGGATTCAAGCACGGAGGTCCCTTGTCGACCGATTTCAGCGTCCGATTTAATCACAGCTCTCACGTCCCTTATCCCTCCTCCTTCGAACGTGCCAGACTCAAAAGGTCACACCTCCTCTTCTGTGAACCGAGAAAAAGTTGAAGATTTGAAGGGCAAGGAAGCTTCGAGAGATGACGGAGAATGGCTGACCAGTAGAATAAGAAGCATTGATAATTCCAATCCTTGCACCGTCCCGTCTACCACTCCGCAAGAAGGTCTGGAAGAGTGGTACAAGTTGGGCATACGTCCCGAAGAAGTGATACAAGCTCTTTCGGCACTCACGATTCAAGAACCTCAGAGAGTGAAGAATGAGGAACAGGCAACATCACTGTCGCCTATATCGGAAGAGAGACCTGCGATTGGGGTCGTAACAGTTGGACTGCAGAAGAGAGAAGAGGGGGAGGGGGAATGTGGGAGAGAGGGAGAGGGGGAGTGTGGGAGAGAGGGAGAGGGGGAGTGTGGAGGAGAGGGAGAGAGAGAGTGTGGGAGAGAGGGAGAGGGGGAGGGGGAGTGGAAGGAAGTTGAAGCGGCCAATGTTGCTGATGGAAATAGTCCCTTGTCGAGTATAGCACTCTGTGAAGGAGAGGGAAGGAGTGAAGGAGAGGTAGGAGGAGGGAGAAGTGGTGAGGGAGAGGGAGAGAGAAGGGGAGGTGAAATAAGAACTAGTCTCTTGAGCTGGGATCCAGCTGACATTACCGAAGTAACTATTACCAGACAAATAACAACCAGTGACTCTTTACTAACCAGTATCGATGAGGAGGGTGACAGCAGTGGTTTACCCTCCGATGCTACTGACTCGGAAAATTCTGTATTCTCGCCAGAATTGACACATCCTACATCACCTCTAGTGACTCAATTGCCTCGGAGAGAGGGAGAGAGAGGGAAGGAAGGGAAGTGAGAGTTGCCTTATCTCTAGTGATAAAGGAGCCTTTAGCACAGGAACTGTGTGTGTGTGTGTGTGTGTGTGTGTGTGTGTGTGTGTGTGTGTGTGTGTGTGTGTGTGTGTGTGTGTGTGTGTGTGTGTGTGTGTGTGTGTGTGTGTGCGCGCGCGTGTGTGTGTGTGTCAGAATATGCACTTTATAACTGTCGTATTCTCACCATCATATAATTATTATCTCCAAATTGATTTCATGTCATTACTATAACTGTAGCAGACCTAACTCTATTGTAGCATGTCGTAATACATGCGTGGGATGGAATGAGAACCAACACGACATACTTATTATCGCGAATATTGGCATTCGCGCGCGCCCCACCCAGACACGCGCGTCACAATTCAATTAATTAACGATACGCGTTGTCGTATAAAGTAGCATTCGAAGTCATTAATTTTAGTTATAGAAGACCAGTATAGGTATCGTTGGACATAAAGATTATAATTAAAGATTTGAGAAATGGGATCTTACGGCTCAACCACGAATGCCGTAAGATGGATTTTTGTCATATGCAACATCGTCTTTTTGGTGAGAATTTTATACCGTTCTATATAGCAGAAAAGACAGTGTGGGTTTAGCGTACGACTGTATAACATTGCTGCGTATAAAGCATTCGCCTATATATAAATATATGTGATATAGTTCAGCTATAATATATAGATATAGGGTAATTGCCGCGCGCTTGCCGAAGTTTATATTACTAGACAGGTCGTAGCACGATAACTACATATATAGTCCGTTTCGTACCTGACGGAGCTCTTCTGTATATGTGCACTGAGGAGATGTATTTTGTAGCACTGTGCATGGTCGGCACAGTTACGTTGAATGCACGATTTTGCGTGCATAATTGTTTGTGTGCGCAAGACTGGTTACACACGAGTATAGATAATAAACGAAAAGTTCGAGTTCGAGTTTATTTTCTATGACACAAGTAATTCCCAGCTTTCACTACCTGTGGGCAAATTGTTTATCATATACGTATATATATAGCAATGCGCATTTCTGAAAGAAAAACTGTATGTATGTATACGGATACATATTATACACGCCAGCTTTTGTCATCACAGTAATGTACACTGTAAATGGGATCAATCACAGCGGAGAATGGAGTCCATTACTAGCATGTTCACACCATTCAATATGCCACTCCTTCAACACTGCCTAAAGAAAAACCCTCTTAGAAATATTCATATCTGTACATGGAGAATAATGAAGGGCCGAGAACCAGGTGGCCTATGGCCTAACCCATTAAACAGCAAATTTACTAATACTTTAAAATATGTTTCAGAAAATTCACTAAATCATAAATCTCTCATGTATGCTAATAGGTATACCCAACTGTCATATTTGTGACGATTTCTCATTCTTAATTCTTGGATAATTTTGGTGTTCTGAGCACTTCAATTAATACCTGATATGTGTACATAGGCTCTGGGGGCAACCTCGTTTGGAATTGGTGTTTGGGGTGTGGTGGAAGGGAGAGAATACGATGTCGTTACTGGTGATGATACGCTGTCTGCTGCCGTACTGCTCTTGGTAGGAGGTTTTATTACGATGATAGTGGCATTTGTTGGCATTGTGGGAGCCATTGGCATGTGGAGACCACTGCTGCTCATTGTGAGTGGAATACACACACACACACACACACACACACACACACACACACACCTACTACGTACAGGCCATTGTATTATTATCTAGTGGAGTAGGAAGATAGTACGGGGAGTGGGGGGCAACCCAGTATATAACTCTTACTGTCTACTGCATTGCATATGCTTGACTCCAGTAAGTATAGCTTGGTAATTATTGGGTGGGCCAGGCCCCCCCTCCTAAAATATTGGGGGGCATAGGCCCCCTCCCCGTTCCTACTCCTATGAGGAATTTGTGTACATTCTAACAAACTAATATTTCCCTATCTTCTCCTAACAGTATTCTCTTGCGGTCGTTGTCATAATAATTCTGGAGTTTGTGGCTGCCATTCTTGCTTTTGTGTTCGTGGACAACATTGTAAGAATATAGCTATACTACAGCTCCTTTTACAACTGTTGACTCTAAACCTAAATTTGAGATTGGGCTACTTGAAGCCAAGCATACCTCAATAAACATGATAGTGGGATGCTTTCCTTAAGAGCACATTTAAGTTCTGCACTATAATAACTGCAATGACTTTCATGTACTGACTTTCAAATACTAAGTTTGACTTCACCTGTTTATCAGGTTGAGATGCTTTCACATTTGTATGCAGGATTCGGCCCAGCCAGCTGAGCTGCCTCGGTAGCTTAGTTGGTAAGAGCATTGCCTAGCAAGCTGCTGGTCGTGGGTTTGAGTCCCACCCGAGGCAGCCAATTTTTCTTTGAAAAATGACTGTTTCGGGCGAGTTGTGTTGTGTTGCTTTGCCTTTCTGTTGTGTTGTCATTGTTGCCCAGCATCTCTCGGATTAATTGTTCATGTGTATGTAATTGTGATAGACGGATGTGATTGAAGAAAACATGGAAGACGCTATCAGGGATTACCGATTGAACGACACTTCTTCTGATGTCAATGATGCTGTGGAAACTGTGCAAGACAATGTAAGAGGTGTTGTCTGTGATATATAGTGTTACATATGGTATACAATAGGCTTGTATTTCTTGAAAACATGACTGAAGGGATAAAATAGTTATTATACACCTGTTAAGCTGGTTAAATGTTACATATGGTATAAAAACACCAATTTTGAAGTAAATACATGTACTAGATTCCGCTAGGCCATTTGAATGAAAGAAGCAGAAATATAATAGGCTTGTATTTCTAGAAAACATGACTGAGGGATAAATAGTTATTATACACCTGTTAAGCTGGTAAGATGTTACATATGGTATATAGTGTTACATATGGTATATAATAGGCTTGTATTTTCTAGAAAACATGTACATGACTAAGCTTTTTGTGTACTCTTCCTTCCCCCCTTTCCTCCTTCCTTTCTCCTTCTCTTCCTCCTTGCTCTCTCTCCTTTCCCCTCCTTCCCTTCTTTATCACTCTCTCCCTCCCTCTCTCTGGCCTCCCTCCCTCCCCCCCTCCCTCTAACAGTTTGAATGCTGTGGAATCAACAATGCCTCAGACTGGATAAGACTCAATCCTGACGCTGTAGAAGGAAATGAAGGCATTCCTCCTGCAAACTGCATATGTGATCTCAATGAGGACGACTGTGTGCAATTTCAAGATGGATCCATTGGTGTCTGGGAGGAGGTATGACAACCACACACACACACACACACACGCACGCACGCACGCACGCACGCACGCATGCACACACACACACGCACGCACGCACGCACGCACGCACGCACACACACACACACACACACACACACACACACTGTCAGCCTAAATGACAGCTATTGCAACTCTCAAAAATTGTTATTGCCATATCCTGAGAGAACATCACGAATGAAACACCAGATGGTAGAGTATATATACAACCAAACGTTTCGATAGTTGGTCAACTATCTTCATCAGTGGACACCAGAATGCGGTGTACTTTATACACTTTCCATACACTAACAGTGACAGAATGCAGTGTACTTTATGGTGTTAAAAAGTCTAGGACCCCTAGACCCGACTATCAAAACATTTGCGTGGTTGTATATATTTATATACTCTACAGTGTGGTGATGATGATCTCTCAGATATTGCATTGCCCAGACATCTTTCATATGGTTCTTACCATCTTTCTTTCCCAGGGTTGTCTGGAGAAACTTGAGGACAACCTGCGCCCTGTGGGCATAGCTGTTGGGGTCATTGGCATCATTTTTGCAGTTATCGAGGTGAGCAGGGTTGCATACAGTAAGGGAGGGAGATGTAATACCACTAGGGGGGTCTGAGGGCATGCCCCCCAGAAAATTTTGTATTCTGTATTCTGAGGAATCTGAGGAATAAAATAGTTATTACACACCTGTTAAGCTGGTAAAATGTTGTGCATGTTTTCACCTAATTCTGGGGGACGAACTCAAGCTGGAGGGAGTGCGCCCCCCCCTCTGTATGCAACCCTTGTGGCAGATGTAGGGAGAGGATGTGTCTATATCAACAAGTAAACAAGAGGGTCAACCCCTGATTACCCTTGCAATTGACTATAAGCCTAAAAATTATTGAAGATACATTGAGACTTGTCCTAAAACATACGTATAAATTAGGACACTTCCACTGACGAGTGAAATTTATCTATACCCTTGCATGTCTGGATTAGAGAGGTGTATTATGTACAGAGTTTTTGGATTGGGGAACCCCTCTAATTAGGGCCCCTGATATGAGGTCCACATGACATTCGTTTTCTGTGTCATGAAACTAATCAGGATTCGATTGATTGATCAAGTGTATTTTCTCATCCCAGGCCCTGCTGGTCCTCATGGCGCTGTGTCTCTGCTGTTGTATTTACTCAGCTCGCCACAAGACTACAGTCTAGACAATTAGTCTGTTGCTATAGTAACTGTGTACAGTAATCATTCATAGTCCTCGTTTCATCATTAACTCTTTAATGACTGCAGTGTAGAATAACGTAATTTTTATAATCAGTCGAAATTTCTATCTATTCATACAGCATTGATTGTAAAAACTGACCTACTTTTAGTGATATTCACGTGTATTACGAACCGCGTATATTTCTACGCATGCGCACAATAATGCAAAAACGGAAGCGTATTTTCAAGAAGATAGCTAGTACATACTACATACACACTACATACACTTAGTCTAGTCGTGCACAGAGTCCTAGTTGGAGTGTGTAAATATCCTACACAGCTATATATATAAACCGCCAATCGAGAAGAGATACGTATCACGAGATGGGGTCATCTCCGTACGGCCCAGGGACCAACTGTGTTCGATGGTCTTTCGTCATTTGCAACTTTGTCTTTATGGTCAGTAACGGATGGGTTAGCTATGGGTCATATAATTTTATATTCATAAAGGCACGGAGAGTAATTATTTTATGCGTGGACATCGAATACGCTTCATTGATGTCATATATATATCTTATCTGAAAAAGACATTAAAGTATTGACTGATGATAAAAATGCTACATAAATTGCTGTCATGAATAATTGCCTGTTGGGAACATGCAGGTCTAATGGAAAGTTGGTAGACTCCCATGTATGTGTGATGGTGCCACCAAGATTATTATTCTTTTTATATGTGTATTGAGAGTAAATTAGGTTATGTCATAATAATAAGTGTATAGTAAACTATCTTCATTAGTACATGGCACACACATACATATACATACACACATTGAGTGTAGTAGCTTAATTGCATTTAGGCACATGTGTAGGATCATCAATCCATTGCTAAAGCTTGTATACTCTTGCCAAAAACACAATAATCAGACATTGGCACTGCTCCAGAATCATGTTAGTCAACATTGGACAAAGCAGACACAAGTGCACATGTATAGTTATACTAACTATGTAGATGAATTGTCAATTGCTCATGAAATAAGTATGTATTTAGCTACCAATAGTCCAAAGTCTATCAGATTATTTCTCAGTTCCATCTCTCACCTTCTCCCTTGAGTTCCCTCCCCCTCTCACTCTCTCTATCCCTCCCTCCCTATCTCCCTCCCTTCCTCTCCCTCCCTCCCTCCCTCCCTCCTCTCTCCCTCCTCTCTCCCTCCCTCTCTCCCTCCCTCCCTCCCTCCCTCTCTTCCTCCTTAACTCTCTCCCTCCCTCTCTTCCTCTCTAACTCTCTCCCTCTCTCCCTCCTTCCTCCCTTCATCTAATTCTCCCCTCCCTCCCGCTCTCTTTTGATTCCCCTCAGGCACTTGGTACAATTACCACTGGTATTGGAATATGGGGCCTTGTGATAGGCACCCAAGGTGACTATGATGTCATCACTGGTAACAACACCATTTCTGCTGCTGCTGTTCTCCTGGCAGCAGGAGGCATCACTCTTGTTGTTGCAGGCATTGGAATTTGTGGAGCTTGGGGAATGTGGAGATTAGCACTGGTTATTGTGAGTACATACACAAATGGTCAGACTCTCTCTTTCTCTATATATATGATGCATGATTGAAAATGAGCTGTCTGAGGTGGGATTTGAAGCCATGACAATCTGCGTTTTAGACAGATCCTCATCTCCCTTTCTCCCTCCCTCCATTCCCCCTTCCTCTTGCCTCCCTCCATCACTCCTTCCCTCCCTCCTGCTGTCCCTTCCTCCCCGCCTCCGTCCTTCCTTCCCTCCCTCCCTCCCTCCCTCCCTCTCTCCCTCCCTCCCTCCCTCCCTCCATGCCTCTCAGTACACCGTGGCTGTACTAGTTATCATCATCCTAGAGGTTGTAGCAGCTGTAATTGCTCTTGCCTTTGTCACCAACGACACCATTGTAAGTACTATGGTGATAAACACAGGTCTGCATACACTGCAACTACTACAAAGGTTTTGTTTTTTCATTGTGGTAAGGGATTACAATTACCAACTGCAAGACGAACTGCTTCACCAGCAGAATAACACTCCTCTATATGCTGGCAATTAGAGACTCTGATATATACTTTTCCTAATATGTTATAATCACCATCACATCTATAAGGAAATGAGCAAGTGCTTTCACACATAATAATTATGTAAAGAAGGAAGGGAATCTACAGCTGATATAATTATATGTGCATGTATGGATATTTGACTACAGAGGGTATGAAATAAGCAAGGAAAGACTTGAGTATGATCATTATCACATGAAAAACCAGGCTTTCTCAACCACAGACAAATAAACTGGAGTCCAACATGGAGAGAGCCATCAGAGACTATCGTGTGAAGAGGAGTGATGAAGACTTCCAGGAAGATACTAATAATGCTGTAAATAATGTTCAACAAACGGTATGTAGAATTTTGTAGTACATGTATTATTTTAGATCTACACTAACACCAATCACACTCATTACTATATGTGAGAGTGGGGGGGGGGGGGGGGGACTGTAACTGGTGGTCGTGGCTCAGTGGTTAGTGCACTGGATTTCCATTCACTGATCCTGAGTTGGATCCCCAGTGGAAGTTGGTCTTTTCTATACTCTCTCTTCATTCTGAGTCACCAATAAGTCTCTATTCTACTCTTTCTCATAGTTCAAGTGTTGTGGTGTTGAGAGCAGTGAGGACTGGTTTGATCTCAACCCAAATGCTGTGGCAGACAACAATAATATTCCTCCGGGGCATTGCTCCTGTGACCTCACAGACAGCAAATGTCAAACTTTCATGGTCACTGTCAAAGACAATATTACACAGTACAATGCTTGGAAAGATGTGAGTTTGAATGAAGAGGCTTTAATAGGATGTACTTTGGACTACATCTATATCCTTATTAATGAGGTGTCTTGACTTTAGAATGAATGTACAAATTAAGTGACCCTTACAAAATTGAATATAGTGCTTTCACAAACTCTTCCCAAATGTTTGCAAATCCCTAAAATTGTCATTATTTCCACATATATCTTATTCATTATGCTACAGGGTTGTATATCTCTACTGGAGAAGAATATTAAAACAATAATGAGTGTGATTGGTGTAGTAGCAATTGTGTTAGCTTTGATTGAGGTAGGCATTGCATAGACTCCATAAAATATGTCCAATTAACTTCTTCCTTTCTTTCACCATCTCTTCCACTCCCTCATCACTCTCTATTCTCCCTCCCTTGGTCCTTTTTCTCCATTTCCCCCTTCCACTCTCCATCCCTCTGTCCTTCCCCTCCTCCCACTTTTTCTACCTCGGTCCTTCCCCTCCATCTCCCTCCCTCCTTCTCCAACTAGGCTTTCCTCATGGTGTTTGCCACTGGTTTATGCTGTTGCATTTGGACAGTCCATAGGAAGGGCACAAGATAATTCATTACTTTTGCTGTATATATGTACCCATATTCATACGTGTCACCAATCTACGCATGCGCAATAAATAAAAAGTGACGTAACACACGTGCGCAGATGAGGCACAGTCACGTTATCTTTAGGAATTGGTAGGGTGTGAGAATAACCCACTTTACCTGCAGTAGTTCTATACGCTACGCTTACACTGGCCTCTATTCTCGAGCGAGAAGCTAGGGTAGTCACTTCGAGGTCAACGGGCGCGCGCTACGCGTCAACACGTCACATGATGTTTAATTCCCCAAAAGCGCCCACAATTACATGGCTATACTTACAAGCGCGTGTTAGTTACACTGCAAAAAATGGGTAGTTATTTTAACCATTAGGTAGGTTACCTCAGTTGCAACATACCTATTTTTTGTAACTACGAACTCTCAAGAGGTATAGGACATCCACAAGGAATGATGTCTGTATATCTTGAGATACTCCTTGTAATATTATCTCACCGAGGTAGTCACGTATACAACCCCACTGTATTATACTTCTGTATTAAAGTGTAATGGAGGAGTACCTCGTACTCATGTATGCAATCAGCATAATTATGTTCTACATATCTTTTGAATACCATGCAGGACAGGTTGTAGTCATGTAATGCAACTGAGGTGACCAACACACTAGTCAAAACAACCACCTCTTTTTTGCAGTGTATAATGATCACGAGATTTACTGTTCGTTATTCTAGGCCGCGTGCGCGCGCTCACAATAAATTAACGTATAACGGGGGTGGAAAAAACGGTTTCCGTTAATGTCGGATGACGTCACAAAGTTCCGGCTTGCGCGGCGGAAGAAGAAAGCATGGGAACGAAGCTACCCAGACCTTCCCTGTTGAATCAGGTTAGGGACCTTAGGGATGCGATTGACCAATCGGAATAGAGATTTGAAAAGGTCCCTCCGTTGTTTAATTGTGCGGGGGGATCGTGGTTGGGTAAGCGGTCTAGAGCTTTTTTACCTACCACATCTTCCAGAGAGCGATAAAACGATGGGTTGCTGAGCCTTTACTACTTTTATTGAGTAAGGTTCAACTTCGATGACAAAGTCTTAATTTTATTTCGTGTATATAGAGTAAGTTTCCTAACTTCGCCATGCATCGAATTTCGCCACATACAAGAGGAGATATTGCAAGTACCAAACACGATTGATGCAAACCAACTACACACGCTAACAGATGACCAAAGGAAGTACTTGCTAGCGACAACTCCAATTCTCCAACTTACTTTTAGTCAAAACGGTAAGCGCTTGAAAAAAACTGGCGAATAATTCGATCTTCGCCAAAAGTGATCTATTACCGCCTTTGCACGAACTACAAACTTGGAGCCAGCTAAACCGTGCAATACCAACTCTATATAGAGAGCACTCCAGGGTGGAGCAACGCCAGTGAAAGAGAACTTTGCCACGCCCTGTAAGAGCGGATTGAAAAAAATGCTGAGTCAGCAATTGCAGAATTTGAACTTTCAATGGTCACGTGGTGCTGAAATCAAGGAAGATGGCCAATTTTGCAGCTGTTATGCAGTCAGAAGGAGAGAAAAGGTACTGAATGACCAATAACTATAGTTTTCTCTTTAGCTATAGATGGTAGCCTAGCTAAATCTAAAGATTGCTAACCGTGACAATTACGTGGGGGATCACGTATGTAGATCTACACATGTACATGCACCATATGCAGATAGCTATAAACTGAACTATTTATGTTATGTAGAAACTTCTTGCTACCAAGTTTAGGCCATCACAGCCCATTAAAGGACCGTGTCTCTAAAGTTTCTGATTCGACGTCTACGTGTAGTTCAGGCTTGCGAAATTATGCAAGCCGTAACATAAACTACCGCACTTGGACGGAGATAAGTATGCGCGAAGCTCTGAACTCTGTTCAACAAGGCATGTCTGTTTCAAAGTCGTCTGTCATTCATGGTATTCCTCGGAGCACCCTAAAAGA
Organism: Theonella swinhoei; assembly: GCA_963970385.1. Taxonomy (NCBI): domain Eukaryota; kingdom Metazoa; phylum Porifera; class Demospongiae; order Tetractinellida; family Theonellidae; genus Theonella; species Theonella swinhoei. Next base: position 11,834,125 of record OZ019947.1, on the reverse strand, counting down.
TCATGTGCATGGTCGAGTGCTGCCTGGTGCCAAGCCGGGTGCACCAACTCTCCTGTCTCCCAGTGAGGAACGGGACCTTGTTGAGTTTCTCTGTAAGTGTGCAAGCACTGGGTATGGAAAGACTAGACAGGATGTGATGACTATAGTGAGCCATATGCTCACAGGCAGAGGAGAAAAGAGGAGTGTGACTGGTGGTTGGTGGAGCAAATTTATTGCCAGACATCATAAGGAGCTCTCGTTACGAACACCTGCCACTTTATCTCTATCCCGAGCGAGTGCCTCATCCCAAGCTTCAATAGATAATTATTTCGATGTTTTAGAGCACACCCTACAAGCAACTGGCCTTCATAACTATCCAGCATTGATTTTCAACATGGATGAGTCCGGTTTTCCACTAGACCCCAAACCTCTGAAAACCATAGACAGCCGGGGCGCAAAGAATCCATATTGTGTGTCCAGTGGCTCAAAGGCTCAAGTGTCAATAGCAGCATGTGTCAGTGCAGGGGGTCAAAGCTTACCACCCTACATAATCTGGAAAAGGAAAACCATGTCTCCGGATATGGCAGTTGGAGAATTGCCAGGCACTGAATATGGATTGTCAGAGAAGGGTTGGATGAATGGTGACCTATTCAGAGCATGGTTCCGGAAGATATTTCTAAGATATGCTCCAGCTAGTCGACCGATACTGCTGCTACTCGATGGTCTAAGCTCTCACTACAATCCAGATACAATTAAAATGGCAACTGAGAATGAGGTCATTATATTTACACTCCCTCCCAATACCACTCATATTACACAGCCATTGGATAAGGGTGTCTTTGGCCCCTTTAAAGCACACTGGAAACAGGTGTGCCACGACTATCTTCTCTCTCACCCAGGGCACGTTATTAATCCGTATAACTTTGTTCAACTGTTTTCAAAGGCTTGGATAGAGTCAATGACAGCTGCAAATATTGCAGCTGGGTTTGAGGTCACCGGGATATACCCTTTAAACCGCCAAGCTGTTCATCTACCTAGCGACTCACATACTCCTGAAGAAAGAGTTGTTCCTCATGATACATACACGCCATTCAAGCGCTATGCTGAGTCAGATCATGTAATGTTTTCATCAACTGATTTACATGCATCTCCGACACTTGCTATCCCGCAACGTCCTAATTCGCTACGGACCATAGCAACTGTGCCTTCACCAAAATTGAAAACTGTTCCATTGAGCGATATCACCAATAGAGTTACTTCAAGTCATGCTTCTGTTGGAGTGAAGAGCAATGAGAGTGAAAAAACACCTGGCAGAAAAAAGGAAGCATCATTGGGAGGAAAAAAATGTATGTCAATTGCTATCTACATGTATTTACATACACTGTTAACTACATGTCACAGTTTCATACAGGATTTTATGTTAGGGGGGGGAAAGCATCTTAGTTAATGAGTGGTTATACAGTATATATACCATTTAGGGTGATGATGTTTATTATGCATATAATTAAAGTCCAAAAGGCTTGGAGGGGGGGGGGGGGAGAACTCAGGCTAGGGGTATGAAACCCTGCATGTATGTGTCCACATACAGCACTCAAGTTAGCCCAGGTGCAGTGCTTTGTGTGTGAGAGCAGTGGCATAGTGACACTAAGGCCATGTGGTCATTCGATACTTTGTGGGACTTGTGCAAAGGTCGTAAAGAAGTGTCCTGGTTGCAAGGTACATTACATGTGTAATTAATTTTTGTGTTCTATTATACCATTCTAATCATTCATACTATAGAAACAAGTGAAGAGTTTTGCAACTCAATGCTTAATGTGTGACAACTCAAAACCAGGATGTGTTTTCCCAATTAAACCTTGCGGCCATTCCTTTTGTCGAGGTGCATTATATACATGTAGATTTCAGTCATATATACAACACTGTATAGTACTAGACACATTTTTGCCTTCATAATACATGTACATTTAGAATGTTCTAAGCGGATGAAGAAATGCTTTGAGTGCAAAGTTCCAGTTGAATCAAAAGGTATTAGGCAACGTGTACTGATGTTCGATGTTCATACACTGAACCGTCACTTATTATGATCCATTGTCTACAGAATTGGAAGTGCCCAGATCTCATGCACCAGACCCATCAGAAATGGCAGCTCTAGGAGGTTTTTCTGACCTGGATTCAGGTAGACTGATTGTGCCCTTCTTTACAGTGTTCATGTACAATGTACAATGTACATGCACACTTCCTGTATGTATAGAAACCATGACAAGTGATGTCAAGAGTGCCTCCAATCCCACAAAGCCCCTGCAAAGGCATGGCAGAGCTCAGAAAGGCTCGATTGACCTGGTTACAGGTATATACATGTAGATGGACTATTGACTGACCTCCTATGTACATGTACATGTACACTAACCTTGTGTGTATAGAGTCTGAGACAAGTGATTTTGAGTGTACCTCCAATCTCACAAAGCCCCTACGAAGGTGTGGCAGAGGATCGATTGACCTGGTAGCAGGTAGATGACTGCAGAGGTTGTCTGTACATGGATACATTGTACTTACCTTGTGTGTATAGTAGCTGAGACAAGTAATGTCGAGAGTGCCTCCAATCCCACAAAGCCCCTACGAAGGCGTGGCAGAGCTCAGAAAGGGTTGACCGAACTGGTTACAGGTACGCAATGTACATGTAGATTGTTTATTGATTGAGCTCCTACATTTACATTGTATGTACATGCACACTAACCTTGCGTGTACAGAGTCTGAGACTAGTGATGTTGAGAGTGCCTCCAATCCCACAAAGCCCCTACGAAGGCGTGGCAGAGCTCAGAAAGGGTCGTCTGACGTGGTTGCAGGTACAATGTGTATTGATTGTACTCTTCTCTACATGTACACTAACCTTGCGTGTATAGAGTCTGAGACAAGTGATGTCGAGAGTGCCTCCAATCCCACAAAGCCCCTACGAAGGTGTGGCAGAGCTCAGAAAGGGTCGTCTGACCTGATCACAGGTACAATGTGTATTGATTGTACTCTTCTCTACATGTACACTAACCTTGCGTGTATAGAGTCTGAGACTAGTGATGTCGAGAGTGCCTCCAATCCCACAAAGCCCCTACGAAGGCGTGGCAGAGCTCAGAAAGGGTCGTCTGACCTGATCACAGGTACAATGTGTATTGATTGTACTCTTCTCTACATGTACACTAACCTTGCGTGTATAGTGTAGGAAGTTGGGTAGTGACGACTTTGGCCTTCTCTCGGAATCCCGCTCACACAAAAAATTATTACATCATACGGGTATCATACCGATATGCGGATAAATGGAACATAGGATTATACAGTAATGAGTTCATAGTCCAGTTCAGTTTCCTACATCTCCCCCTCCCGGAGATTCCAAGTCATTATGACTTGGAAGCTGCATGTTGATTTCCTCAATGAGCCTTTTGGGCCTAGTGTGGGATCGTGAGGATCTGCGGGGTGGCACTGGGGCTTGGTGGGGGGTAGAGCTTGTGGGGACCAGTGGGACGCGTCTACGGATGAATCGTCTGTTTCTGACGAGGACATTGCCACCGCAAGTCTTGATGAAATACCTTCTGTGAGGGCCAATATCCGTGATGGTGCCATATATGTCCCATTGTTTGGTCTCATGGTTTTGTACTGCGACATGTGAACCAATAGTGATCAATGGCAGAGGGCGAGCATGCTGATTATATGATTGCTCAACTGTCTCTTGAGTGGTAATGGCTTGTTGCTCTGCTTCTGCCACTGGGCGCTGCCACTCTAATAGAAACGCCTTCCTGTGGGCTGGCAATGTGTCCTGAATAGGATGGCCGTACAGCTTTTGAGCAGGGGATAGACCGTCTTTTCGTGAAGGAGTGTTACGGTACTGTAATAGTGCCCGTGTGAGCTTGTCGTCATCCACAATTCGTCCATTCCATGCTGACTTGATCAGTTTTTTCATAGATTTGACAGTAGCTTCAGCTTTTCCATTGCTTTGAGGATATCTGGGGGATGATGTAATATGCTCGATGCCCCATTGCTGCATAAAGTCATGGAAGGGTTTAGAGGTGAACTGAGGGCCTTGGTCTGACCACAGCTTGTCGGGTACTCCAGTTCGGCAGAAGCACCCTCTAAGTGCTTTGGTAAGGTGGTAGGCTGTGGTGTTTTGCCCCATAGGTATGATGTCGGGCCAGTCAGTGTGGCAATCCACGTTTATCAGATATTGCTGGCCTGCGTGCGAACAAAAATCTGTTGCAATCTCTTGGAAGGGCCTCATTGGCCTGGGCTTGTGAATGATGGGTTCTTTTGGGTTTGATGGGAGGCCATCTTGGCATTCTTTGCATGATGAGATGATGTTCTCAATGTCGTTGTTTATTCCTGGCCAGTATACAGCAAGTCGTGCTCGTTCCTTGGTACGAAGCGTGCCTTGGTGTGAGTCGTGTAGCTGATGAAGGATCTGGTGCCTCATTTGCAGAGGGATGAGCAGACGGCAGCCGTAGAGGATGAGGTCATCCTCGATGGTAAGGTGTGTTCGTGCCCCCCAATATCCTTTGCATCCATCTGGTAGCTGTCGGCGGTGTGTGGGGAAGCCATTAACAATGTAGTGTTTCAGTTGTTGGTATGTTGAGTCCTCTGCTGCTATCTGTTTCAGGTTATGTATCCTGAGTGTCTCGGCTTCGGTGTTACTGACAGCTCTGACTTCTGCTGTTGATACCGCGGGGGTGTTGTCGAGCTCGGTCTCACCTAAGATGTCTTGGGGGGTGGGGTCTGCTACGGGATTTCTAGAGAGGGCATCGGGGGCATTGTTTAGGGCCCCTTTTAGCCATTCAGCTGTGAAATTATAACCCATGAGTTTAGTTTTTAGCCTCTGGAGGCGTGGATTTTCAATCTCATCTAATCTGTGGTTGTTCAGGATTGGGATGAGCGGGTAGTGGTCTGTGATCACGGAGAAGTGTGGTAATCCAGCGAGAAAAATGTGGCATTTGTTAATGGCCCAGCTGACTGCTAGGAGTTCCAGCTCGATGATGGCGTATCGGCTCTCTGCATCAGACAGGAAGCGAGATCCTGCTTGGATGAGTGTCCAGGTGTCGTCATTTTTGTTTCTTTGCTGGAGGATGAAGCCTAGACCTTGGCGGCTAGCATCTGTGCAGAGTCGGGTTTGTTTTGTGTAGTTAAAGTAGTTCAGTGTAGGGGCGACCGTGAGTGTCTTTTTGATGTTGTTGAAGGTCTGTTCAAATTCCTCCGACCAAATGAACTCGTTCTTCGTACACAGGAGTGGTCGAAGGGGGGCCATGAGTGTTGCTAGAGCTGATGTGCTGGATGAGAGTTGGTTCACTAGCCCCACAAATGAGCGGAGGTCCGTCCTGTTAGATGGCGGTGGGAATTTGGCAATTGCTTGTGTAATGGAAGGGTCGATCTGGTATCCCTCAGCTGAGATGTGAAAGCCTGCAAATGTGACTGATGGTTGTGCGAATGCCCATTTGGATGTGTTGAGAGTGATGCGTTTCTCTTTACATCGCTTAAGGAACTGCCTGACGTGCTCAGTGTGGCACTGTCTGTCTTGATCATAGATAACGATGTCGTCAACTACCCGCCGGTATCTGGGTAGGTCTGCAAATGCTTCATCCATACGGCGGTTGTAGTGTTCCGATATTGATGATATGCCGTATGGTGCGCGAAGGAATTTAAAGCGCCCAAAGGGGGTAATGAAGGTGGTCAGGTCTTGACTTTGTTTGTGTAGTGGGCACTGGTGGTAGCCTTTCTTGGCGTCGATCTTGGTGAACACTTGTGCTCTCTCAGCAGTGATATCTGCGACTGCTTGAGCAGGTGTCGCTGAGTGGTAGCGTTCACGTCTAACATAGCGATTGAGGTGGGATAGGTCCACGCACATTCGGATGTTGTCCGAATCCTTTTTTGGTGTCACCACAATAGGGGCGTACCATTCAGTGGGGTGAGTCACTGGGGTAATGATGCCCTGGCTTTGAAGGGTTTCTAGTTCTGCTTTAAGCTTGTCACGGTATGCAAAGGGAATCGATCGTGGGGTCTTTACGCAGAATGGCTTGGCATCGTCTGTCAACTCAATGCGGAAGCTTTCGCCTTCCATTGCTTGAACTACCTCATTAAATACCATAGGAAACTCGTTGATGAGGTCCTGTGAGGTAACTCGTTTTGGCTGTACTGCTGCCTGGCTCGTTTGCACCATTCGAATGGCTGGCTGAGGGTAATGTGGGGGTAAAATGCCGAGGCCGATGCAGGCTCTCCAAGAGAGCAGTATACCGTCCACCTGAGTGTATATGTGGATGTCGTCCTTGTAGGTGTTACTGCCTACGGAGATTGTAACAGGCATTTTGCCCAGTGGGGAGATTTTATGTCCGCTGACTGTGCGTGGTGCGACTCTCGATGGTAGTAAGTTGCTTTTGTGGTCTCCTAATGCGGTGACAAAGCTTGGCCCGGCTACTGAGAGGTCAGCCCCCGAGTCTGGGAGTGCAGTGAGTTTTGCCGATCCATTGAGGGATGAGAAGTGGGCTTGGATTGTTGGAGCAGGCGTGACGCTGGGGTCCAGAGATGCCAAGGATTTGGTGTGTCGAAGGAGGATGCTGACTGCCTTTGCTGAAGCCTCGGTTGGTGGGTCTAGCGGCGTGCCTGTTGGCTTGCGTGACTTGCAAACTTTCGCAAAGTGTCCAGTGCGGTTGCATGTGCGGCATGTGACCTGATACGCCGGACAGTGCTTGCGGCCCCCTGGGTGGAAACCCGACCCACACCCAGGACAGGTTTGTTTGTTTTGTTCAGTGGTACGCTCTGGGTGCGATCGCCGCAGGGCTTGCACTGTGGGGTGTGTTTGGTTGGTAATCTCGGCTCTTTGACGCTTGGCTGCTTCGCTGGCGCGGCATTTTGCAATAGTGGTATCTAATGTGAGTGTTCTCTCCTTTAGGAGTTCCTCTACCGTGTCGCCATCCATCAGACCTTGCACTATCTGGTCACGTAGGTTCTTGTTGGTACATGCTTGGTTACAAAAGTTACAAGTCTTGGCTAGTTCACGCAATGACACCAAAAAATCATCAAATGTCTCACCTTCCTGTTGTGCTCGTCGGCGGAAGTTGCGCCTCTCCACGGTCTCGTTAATCTGTCCTTGGACGTAGGCCTCGATGGCTGCGATGATGTGGTCGACGCTCGCACGGTGGGCATCTGTCAGTCCCAAGTTATCGACGATCGTGACAGTCTCCCTGGAGAAACAGAGAGTGAGTGCTTGTACTTGCTTGGTTGCGGGCTGTTTGTCCAGGCCTGATAGGCTGAAGTATGCTGCCCATTGTGATTTCCATGCTTTGAAGTCTGTTCCGCGATCGACTTGTAGGTCGAGTTTGGGTAGGTCTCCTAGTCTAAATGTGTAGCTAGGTTCGGTGGCTGCTCGCAGCGCCATGTAGGAAGTTGGGTAGTGACGACTTTGGCCTTCTCTCGGAATCCCGCTCACACAAAAAATTATTACATCATACGGGTATCATACCGATATGCGGATAAATGGAACATAGGATTATACAGTAATGAGTTCATAGTCCAGTTCAGTTTCCTACATATAGAGTCTGAGACAAGTAATGTCGAGAGTGCCTCCAATCCCACAAAGTCCCTACGAAGGTGTGGCAGAGCTCAGAAAGGGTCGTCTGACCTGATCACAGGTACAATGTGTATTGATTGTACTCTTCTCTACATGTACACTAACCTTGCGTGTATAGAGTCTGAGACAAGTAATGTCGAGAGTGCCTCCAATCCCACAAAGCCCCTACGAAGGTGTGGCAGAGCTCAGAAAGGGTCGTCTGATATGGTTGCAGGTAGATTACTGATTGTGCCCCTCTGTACATGCCTGTTGCATTGCTTTGTCTTTCTGTTGTGCTGTGTTGCCTTGCCTTGTCTTTCTATGGAGTGATTAAAGTCACGTATATATATTATATACTGTATACTGTAGATACAAAGACATCCTCCATCAATGGCCACGAGAGTATTCACCAACCTGTGAATTTTCAGGGACATAAAAGTAAATGTACATGTACTATACATATGTAATCACACGAATGTATGTACAAGTACGGTGTACATGCACATGTATATTTGGATGCACATATGCACTAATACAAAATAGTTGTATGACTGCTGGAGATGCATAGTTGGAGGCTGCTTTCCGTTGGTCTTACGTACAGCTATAACCACCCTTCTTGTAGCTACATGTGTATATACAATATTTGCTTATCAAAATTTAGTTGCGATGCACTGAGGTTGCATGAAAACATGTACATGTACATGACAGTATTGCAGTACACATAGTCCCGGGCATAATTTGTGGGGTTTACAGTAGTTCTTATATATACAGTTCATGTACATGTACATACTTATACATGTACTTACACTAATGTATTATGCAAGTCTTTTTTCTATGTAGATTATCTTGAATGGGTCCACAATCTGCAGTTGTCAATGGCTGAAAAGGAAGTACTAACCAGTGGAGGGCTTCTAACTGCTAATCACATCTCAGCTGCTAATATGCTACTCAAAACACAATTTCCTCTTCAGAATGGCCTCAAAGATACCCACTATTTGGCTGCTAAAAACCAATGGGACTCTAATCCTCAAGATTTTGTTCAAATAATTTTCATTACGCCAGGACACTGGGCCTGTTTATCCAACAAGTTTAGTACCGGAAACAGTGTTGATCTGTACGACTCAATGTACACCATGCCATGTAAGACGGGCACTATCCTTAAACAAGCTTGTTGTATCATGAGATCAGTAAGCAATGGGCAGTCTAGTATCACTATTAATGTGATTAGAGTTACCCCACAAGTTGGAGGTGCTGATTGTGGCCTTTTCGCCATTTCTATGGCACATGATTTGTGTTCAGGTGTCGATCCTTTCAGTCAAAGGGCAGTTCAAGATCAAATGAGACCACATCTTTTACAGTGTTTCGAAAAACTGGAAATCTCACCCTTTCCAAATGTTCCAAGAAAAGGATTACACGCTATGAATCGGGTGATAAAATCGGTTTCTTTTAAGATTTACTGTGTGTGTCGAGGTCCATCCAGCCGTCCAATGGCCAGCTGTGACATTTGTTTGGAATGGTTCCATCCTAGTTGTGTGACTATCCCAGAAGAAGTGTTTATAAATGAGGATATTGAATGGATATGCCCAAGTTGTGAGTCTACATTTGTACATGTTTTCTTTAGTGCATATAATTTACATCTATATACATGTCTGTCTGGTATTGAATTTCAGGCATGACACAAAAAGGACCTGTACTGTGCACAGGTAATTTGCAATACATATACATGTATGTACGTGTACATGTACTATATGTTTAGTTTCTGTGATCCTTATGCATGTACACAGAGAGAGAGTCATCTATTCATTCTGAGACAAGTAATGTCGAGAGTGCCTCCAATCCCACAAAGCCCCTACGAAGGTGTGGCAGAGCTCAGAAAGGGTCGTCTGACGTGGTCGCAGGTACAATGTGTATTGATTGTACTCTTCTCTACATGTACACTAACCTTGCGTGTATAGAGTCTGAGACAAGTAATGTCGAGAGTGCCTCCAATCCCACAAAGCCCCTACGAAGGTGTGGCAGAGCTCAGAAAGGGTCGTCTGATGTGGTCGCAGGTACAATGTGTATTGATTGTACTCTTCTCTACATGTACACTAACCTTGCGTGTATAGAGTCTGAGACAAGTAATGTCGAGAGTGCCTCCAATCCCACAAAGCCCCTACGAAGGTGTGGCAGAGCTCAGAAAGGGTCGTCTGACGTGGTCGCAGGTACAATGTGTACTGATTGTACTCTTCTCTACATGTACACTAACCTTGCGTGTATAGAGTCTGAGACAAGTAATGTCGAGAGTGCCTCCAATCCCACAAAGCCCCTACGAAGGTGTGGCAGAGCTCAGAAAGGGTCATCTGACGTGGTCGCAGGTACAATGTGTATTGATTGTACTCTTCTCTACATGTACACTAACCTTGCGTGTATAGAGTCTGAGACAAGTAATGTCGAGAGTGCCTCCAATCCCACAAAGCCCCTACGAAGGTGTGGCAGAGCTCAGAAAGGGTCATCTGACGTGGTCGCAGGTACAATGTGTATTGATTGTACTCTTCTCTACATGTACACTAACCTTGCGTGTATAGAGTCTGAGACAAGTAATGTCGAGAGTGCCTCCAATCCCACAAAGCCCCTACGAAGGTGTGGCAGAGCTCAGAAAGGGTCGTCTGACGTGGTCGCAGGTACAATGTGTATTGATTGTACTCTTCTCTACATGTACACTAACCTTGCGTGTATAGAGTCTGAGACAAGTAATGTCAAGAGTGCCTCCAATCCCACAAAATCCCTACGAAGGTGTGGCAGAGCTCAGAAAGGGTCGTCTGACGTGGTTGCAGGTAAAATATTCTATATATGTATGTATTGATTGTACTCTGTACACTATCCTTGTGTGTGTAGTGTCTGAGACAAGTGATGCCGTGAGTGCCTCCAATCCCCTACGAAGGTGTGGCAGAGCTCAGGGAAGATCGTCTCGCAAGGTTGCAGGTAGATTGATTGTTTATTATTGTACTCCTCTGTACATGCACTCTAACCTTGTGTGTATAGAGTCTGTGACAAGTGGCACCAAGTGTGTAAAGAAGATGAAGCGTTATCCTAGTGAGTCCACATACTTGCCATTTATAACATGTGGTTAATGTAGCTTGTCTACATTCTATAGGGTCGTGCTATCAGTAGTAACAAGAATATCCTGTTAATGTATTATACTGCTAGTTTTGTGTTTTTATTGTTGTTCTGTGTTTGCTTCGTTGTTCGAACTAAAATTTAGCAATATTTTGGCGCTGCGCACGAAGTGGGCGTGGTAAGGTTCCTCTGCTCCACCCTGGGGTGCTCTTTATATAGAGTTGCATGGCACTGGCTGGCTGTTTGTGTGGATGTCGAGGGTGCCTCCAATTCCACAAAGCCCCTGCGAAGGCGTGGCAGAGCTCAGAGAAGATGGTCTTGCAGTTGCAAGGTTGCAGGTAGATCGATTGTTTATTGATCGTAATCCTATGTACATGCACTCTAACCTTGCGTGTGTGGAGTCTGTGACAAGTGGCGCCATGCAAGAAGAAGACGAAGCGCTATCCTGAGTCCGAGTGAGTCCACATACTTAGCCATTTATAACATGTGTGGTTTAATGTAGCTTATCTACATTCTATAGGGTCCTACTGTCAGTAGTAACAAGAACATCCTGTAAACATATATTATAATTGTGTGCATTACATAATATTTATTTGGATACGACTGATTATGGTGGTTTTGTTGCTGCGTTTCGAACTTTGCTGACTCAGCACTTTTGCATTTCGTTCTAACTGGGCGTGGCAAAGTTCTCTTTCACTGGCGTTGCTCCACCCTGGAGTGCTCTCTATATAGAGTTGGTATTGCACGGTTTAGCTGGCTCCAAGTTTGTAGTTCGTGCAAAGGCGGTAATAGATCACTTTTGGCGAAGATCGAATTATTCGCCAGTTTTTTTCAAGCGCTTACCGTTTTGACTAAAAGTAAGTTGGAGAATTGGAGTTGTCGCTAGCAAGTACTTCTTTTGGTCATCTGTTAGCGTGTGTAGTTGGTTTGCATCAATCGTGTTTGGTACTTGCAATATCTCCTCTTGTATGTGGCGAAATTCGATGCATGGCGAAGTTAGGAAGCTTACTCTACTTGTATCCCCGAAAGCGTTCGTTCAAGTCTTCAGAAGCCGAAGCTTATGACTTGACAACTAAACAGTAATAGAGGCTTCTGGCAAGCCATCCTTTCGTTGCAGTTGGGAGATATGATAGTAAAAGTGAAAAAATGCCATCAGGGGCCGCGCGCTAGCGAACTCACGTGATGTTTCACCCCCGGATTTCCTTCCCTTCATAATAGTCAATTAAAACGCCCACAGTAAAGCGCGCGCAACAGAGAAGGCCTAGCTTGGACAAGGTTACTGAGCTTCTACTACCTAGTATGAAAAATTGCTCCTGTTGCAGATTTATCCTAGTTATGCTCGTAAGTGAACCTATATCTTTTATATAGGGAAGTAGCATACTCGCACACTATAGCGCGTTGTCGTAGATCTGCTTGTAAGTTATAGGTATATAATTTATTTTGATCCCACCAGCGAAACTGGTATAATTATGGGCCTTTTTTTATATTCAGAGCATTGTATGTAGTAACGGGCCGTATGTATAGGTTATATCGTGGAAGCGGTTTTATGCGTTCGCACGAACCCTACTTTCTCCGCGAATATACTTTCTCATCCTCTTGTCAGTCTTGTGGCAACAGGGCTGCCGCAAACGTATGTAGGACTGTAGTCAACCGGGTATAGATCTTCGTGTACTCATTACATCTGTTTAAAAACTAGTCGCTAGATCTAGAGTACACATTAAAAGCATTATGGTTACTTTAGCCCTTGCATGGTCGTCTCAGTTACATCAACAACTGTCAGAAATAACCACACAGTGTATAGTTAATCATTAGAGATATCGAAACAGCAAGATTACTATGCGGAAGTCCGTGATCCTTCTATGTCTCTAGTCAAATGTGTTGGTTTATTCCCCCCCATTACCAGACTCCCGGCTACACCCATGGGTAGTCAGTGTAGCCTAGGTTTCAAAGCTTTCCCCTTTTACGCTGATACGCGCGCACGCGAATTATTGTGCAGGGATAACAAACACAGGGATGAGATAGGTAAGGGAAATATAGACATTGTATATATAGAAGATGTAATTAACCGCACTAAATGTAGATGTGTAGAAATTGAGGCACTACTTTTCACAGAGAAAAACCTTTTAGCAACACGGATAATAACATCATGATTTGGCTCGATTACCACAACCCAAAACTATTTTAATGACCCGCTAAATTATACGTTAGTTGGCTTACTGTACGTATATACTCTACCCAATTAGCTATACTCACGCGGGCATGTGTATGTATACGAACGATGAATTGAGTGGTTATATTCCACTGTGATTAACATTCTCAAGCCACTCCCTCAGACACTCCCTCAGACACTATCAACAACAGTTGGTGTAATTCGTGCCCTTCGCATGGAGGGAGGACGTACACCGCACATACCTGCCATAATATATACATAAGCTTACTTCATTTAAGATTTATACCCAGCTATAATGTGCACGTGGGGTGATGAATGCACTGTATAAATACAAGCAAGGGAGTTACGAACTGCTTGGTGAATGCATGGTTGTTTCTGGAAACCTACAAAGTATTTGCTCAATCTGTATTATACAATCTCCACACAACTGTATAAACTCCGTCTGTTAGATCTGCAGTGTTACCCTAACCCATGCCTTCATAAAACCTAGATTACTAGTAGTACTATGTCCCTTAGACAAAGTAACCAGCTAACCATCTATATAGACACTCTAATTTTTTTTTGCAGACTCACTTCAGGAATTACCTACTTGTTTTTGTATTCACTTCAGCAGCTATTTTTACAATATGTTCTTTTCTCTACTTTAATAATTATTCGACATGTACATATGAAATGTTTACACCTGCTTTACAATCCTTTGATCAAGATAAATATTCCAGTGTGTACACAAGGGCCTATGAGAATACACCTGTGTTCAAATCGTGGTCTAAGGGAGTTGTTACTGAGACATTTCCTACAATCAGGCAGAACTGCTCAAAGCTAATGGAGGGAGACTCAGTGGAACTGAAACGAGCGGTACAACTCCTAAATGGAATAGAAACTTTCTCCATTAATGCAAATTTTAGTGATTGCAGTCAAATTTCACAGGGATTTAATGACAATTTTTATATTTCCGAAAGCGAGAAGACCTTTCCAATTGCCTTTGTTCTCATAGTGCACAGCAATGTTGAGCAAATACTGCGTTTCCTGAAGGTTATTTACAGGCCTCAAAATCTTTACTGCATCCATCCTGACCCCAACTCAGGAACAGAATTTACAAACATGTTTAAGCTCCTTTCACATTGCCTTCCAAATATATTTCTATCTTCACATGTCCAAAGTGTAAAATATTATCATCCAAATACTATATTTGAAGCTCAGATGAGTTGTTTCAAAGACCTTGACACCCTCAATCACACAGAGTGGAGGTATGCAATCAACTTGTGTGGTCGCGAACTGCCACTTAAAACAAATCGTCACATTGTTGAAGATCTACGAAAAATGAATGGAACTAGTATTGTAAAAATACGTTCAATTGACAAAAATGTTTTAAATACTCGTTTCCACGAAGCCAAAATCAGATGTTCAAAGTGTCCTCAGCAGTCAAATATTACTCTCAAAGACTTGCAAAATAACGATGATTTTCTCGGTCCTAATGGGATTAAAATATACAAAACTCTGGCTTACAACGCTCTCTCTCGTTCTTTCATTAAATACATCCTCCATAATAACACCATGCAACAATTCACAAAGTGGATTCTCAAGTATTGTACTAGACCCGAAGAGTATTTTTATAGCATGGCATACATGATTCCAGGAGCACCAGGTGGATTTTACACGCAGGTATCGCCACTTCCTGAAAATGAAGTTCCACTAGTATTCCATGCTCATTGGAAACATAACAAAAACTCGCCTGTCCGTGCTCCAGGTGAAACATGCTTAGGAAAGGTTGTTCATCAAGTGTGTATTCTCAACTCAGCAGAACTGCCACGGATTAAAAATACTCTGAAGTGGAATGTGTGGTTCTTTAATAAGTACTTTATGGAAGACGATCATGTCGTTATGGACTGTGTTGAGGAGGAACTTGTCAGGAAAAATAAACAAGAATTTTTGCAGGACCAACAAAAAGTCATAGCGTAGCTGTCACTATGTATGTGTGCACCAAGTTGCATTAGCCTTGTAGATAATTATGCTTATATTCACAGCACATGCGCATGTGTTGACAACCAAGCGCTGTGCATATAGATGCCCAGTAGGTTGGGAAATGTGATTCTGGGCATGTTCACTGCATGAGCAATTCCCAATAGCTCTGTTTGCTCCTTCTAAAGTCCTCGTACACTCCATATAGTTTTGCCTGGATTGTGCAACATTGCCAGTGCAGCTATATAGTCCGTCAGCTGCTGACTGAATTGAATTTCCCTCCAGTGTCACTCACATTCAAATGCACATGAACACACGTATACTTTTCTGTCGTTTACCGTAGGAACAGAAAATATGCTCCTGGATATTGCGTGACATGGCATGATGTGGATGCATATAAACCATCCACTTTGTGAAATAGTTCATTCCTAGTTACTTTCATTCACGCAACAGACTACTTGTTTGCTCTCCCCTCCCCAAGTGTTTTTATCAGTTCCTCCTGCAGATGTTCCTGAGGTGGTCGTGCTAGTGTGTCATGTTGATGTTCATGGACAAATCCTAATATTATGTTATATGTTGCTTGTGGAGCTGGTTTTTGCTTTGGGTTTTCTTAGATTTTTTTCAGAGTGGGTTTTACCTCTGTTTTTTCCCCTGGTAGATGTTGGACAGCATATTCTTAAGTTTGACCTTTGTGTGTGCCACCAGCTCCTTTTTTTATATATGTGTGTGTGTGTGTGTGTGTGTGTGTGTGTGTGTGTGTGTGTGTGTGTGTGTGTGTGTGTGTGTGTGTGTATTATCACTAATAATGACTTTTGTGTGGTGTGCACAATAGTAACATGCTAGTACTGTTGCATGCTAAGTGTATAATTCAGGAGGAAATACATTTCATGTACCACGCATGCGCAGATGAAGCAACATAACACGCATACGCAGATCAGTGTGTCAGTCATATTTGGAATTGGTGGGGTATGAGAATAGCAACATGCAACCCACTTACCTGCAGTGACCATATATGCTACGCTTATACTGGCATGAGTCTAGCTCTATTCTCGAGCGAGAGTGAGGTCAAGGGGGCGCGCGCGCTATCGCATCACCCTCACGTGATGTTTCATCCCAGGCTTTCTCCCGATTTAAAAACGGGGGTGGAAAAGCGGTTTCCGTTAACGTCGGAAGACGTCACAATGTTCCAGCTTGCGCCTGCGTAAGAAGAAAGCATGGGCTACCTTCAATGCTGCCTTTGCTTTTAAGTCTCACCTCATTGTTCTAGACGCCCTTTTGCGTAATCGGTGTTAGGGGTCTTAGGAAAGACAATCAGAATAAAGTTTTGAAAAGGTTCCTCCAGAGGAGGCTGGGCACGCGTCATCATAGATCAAGTGAACCGTGGCGCTGATTAAAAATTTGGAACCTTTTGGAACCTCGCTGTAGTCTTGTCTCAGGAGAGTGATCTAAAGCGTCCCAGCCAACTTTTGTAACTTCAACTAACCCCAGTAGGAAGCGAATGCAAAGGAGATTGCTGCACACTCACGATAAGAGAATCGCTAGCTCGCAAAAATCCATTATACACTGTATCCTGATTGCTCAAACAGTACTGCACCTATTGTAGCTTAACTTCAAGGACAGGAAAGCTCGGTATTGTGTAGTCGATGGTATCTCCAACCATAAGAATATCAAGGAAAGGAATGCAATTAGCGTCACATGACTTGTGACGCTGAATTACGCGTAACCAACTTCCTTTGGTTCCCCCGTTGCGTTTTAATTGTGCGGGGGAGGATCGCGGTTGGGTAAGCTGTCTGGAGCTTTTTACCTACCACATCTTCTAGAGGGGGACAAAAGGATGGGTTGCAGAGTTTTTACTACTTTTTGTTGAGTAAGGTTCAACTTCGATTACAGTCTTCATTTCGGATCCATTTCATGTATATTATTATTATTATTATTATTATTGTCATACACACCAAGAAAGGTGCACACAAGAGAAAAAGAAATAGAACAAAGACAGAAAATAGATGATTTATAATATGATGAAGCCATCCTTTCGTTGCAGTTGGGAGATATGACAGTAAAAGTGAAAAGAATAGGGGCCGCGCTAGCGAACTCACGTGATATTCCATCCCCGGATTTCCTTCCCTTCATAGTCAATTAAAACGCGCCACAATAAAGCACAACTAGCTTGGACAAGGTTACTGAGCTTCTACTACCTAGTATGAAAAATTGCTCCTGCTGCAGATGTCGTCTTATCCTAGTTATGCTCGTAAGTGAACCTACATCTTTAGCGCGGTGGCGTACTCGTACACTATATATAGCGCTGTGTCGTAGATCTACTTGTAAGCTATGGGTATTTTGATCCCACCAGCGAGACTGGTTTATATTCAGAGCATTGTTAAAGGGGATGTAGTGACGGGCCATATGTATAGGTTATACCGTGGTAGCGGTTTTAGGCGTTCAAATGAACTTTAGGCAATGAATTGAAGGGTTATGTTCCGCTGTGATTGCATTCTGCACGTCCATATTCATGTGACCGGGCCGCAGGCAAAACGCTAAGTACAGTAAATATTTGAGAGCTACAAATATTGCAATTTTGTCCTTGCACAATTATTCGTGGAGTCCGGGACCAGGCCCTGGAATTACCCCAACTGTTGTTGATAGTGTCTGAGGGAGTGGCCTGAGAACGTTATCGGAAACCACCTCTATTTGTGGGTTGAAGATACTGTGTCATAATTTTATTCACTGACCACTACTTAGAGATACAAGAATCCCTATATTTAATTATTTGTTTGTTCTTTGTCATCATTTTGCAATATTTCTCACCAGCACATGCTCACCATATTCAAAAAACATCTGGCCAAATATTACTATATGCAAATGCTTAGTAACCATGTTCTTCTAATAATGCCATCACACTCAACTGCATGCGCTACAGAGTGCAATTCAGCAGCAGAAGAAGGATAATATGGCAAAATTGAGAAAATTACTTTTCAGTTATTACACACATCTTAACACTGTAAAAATGGAATGCATATACATAACATTTATTCCACTGAAAAAAACATGATGATTATTTAAACACAAATTGTTGCCATCTAATGCAATTGCACTCCCTTTCATGTCTAGCCACTCATTCATGTAAATGACAATTTCTTATATACAGTAAATGTAATTATGTAGTTTCAAACTAGTATGACTCAAGTATGTTATGTTAAGGTTATATTCACTCAGTCAGTAAATTATGGTAATGGTAATTTACAGGTTGAGTGATTAGATTTGCTGTTGTTCCATTCCAAGTTGAACATCAGCCATATGCATTGTACACAGCATTCTGTCTAAAGTTACAAGACTGACATGCAACTGAGATAACTATACATCCTTGTTTAACAGCCATTTAAAATTGTCATTACATGAATGAGTGACTACATATGAAAGGAGTGCAACTGAGATGACAAAGTTTTGTGTGTTAAAACAACCATCATGTTTTTACAGTGATTTTGTTGTATATCATGATCCCCTAGCTGTCTTACTGCATGTTAGAGTCCTTGTTTCTCCAATTAGCCCGCCCCAATTAGCCCGCGCTCTTGACGTCATCGGCTAGGCATGCGCTGGGTCAATGTCCGCTATGTACTACATGTATACATACATTGTCTACAATGAACTCTAACATGGTTGGTATGGTTACTGAGTATCACTCATTAACCTCATATTATAGCTATCTCTGTTGATTTTACCTAGTATTTTACCCAACTCGGACTGATACATTTGCACATGTAAAGATTCAAGTTCAAGTTGTGCTTTTTTCAAGTTTTTTGGTTCAAGTTGTGCTTCTTCAAAGCAGATGAAGAACATGGTAAAAAGTGAAAATACTTTTTAGCTTTTATCAGAGATTTGATAGGCTCTCTATGTAGGGATGGAGTCAACAAGCCTTAGTTATGTTAACTATGTAACTATGTAACTATATTGTATAGAATCACTCATGAACATGGTTACTTTATACAACGTGATTGTAATAGCACATGAGTAAATCACATGAAAGCCAAAGAGAAAATGACGTCTAACACTGACTTGTATGAGTGCAGCCCTGAGTTTGATTACATTTTGAGAAGGTATGAAGACTTTATTTGTCACTCCAATATAAATGGTTTTTGTGAAACAATTCAAGCCATTAGTAACGTAAGTTTCGCAGTAGCTGGGCCATTAGAAAGAAGAAGATGAGCAAATTGGTATTTTTACATGAGTAATTGTAGCTGTGTATTTTGCTTTGAGAGTACTATCTTGTAGAGAAGCAGGACCATTAGAAAGAAGAGAAGAAGATGAGTATTTTTACATGTGTCATTGCAGCTGTGTATTTTGCTTTGAGAGTACTATCTTGTAGAGAAGCAGGGCTATTAGAAAGAAGGAGATGAGCAAATTGGTATTTTTACATGTGTCATTGCAGCTGTGTATTTTGCTTTGAGAGTACTATCTTGTAGAGAAGCAGGGCCATTAGAAAGAAGAGAAGAAGATGAGTATTTTTACATGTGTCATTGCAGCTGTGTATTTTGCTTTGAGAGTACTATCTTGTAGAGAAGCAGGGCCATTAGAAAGAAGAGAAGAAGATGAGTATTTTTACATGTGTCATTGCAGCTGTGTATTTTGCTTTGAGAGTACTATCTTGTAGAGAAGCAGGACCATTAGAAAGAAGGAGATGAGCAAATTGGTATTTTTACATGTGTCATTGCAGCTGTGTACTTTACTTTGAGAGTACTATACAGTGGAACCTCCCATAACGGACCCTCCCACGAGCGGACCACCTCCCTATAACGGACACTGGCTATGGCACGGATTGAAAATACAATACAACTAGTGTTAAGTCAACCTCCCACGAGCGGACGCCTCTTGATTCCGGACAGCGGACAAGCCACGTGCTCCCAGCTGATCAACTCTGTACAAAAGTGCCTCTTATAACGGACAAACAGGAAACCACACCCATCCTTCATGCGTATACAGTAGAACCGAACCGCGATAATCCGAACTCTCGATTATCCGAAACGGCGCTGACAAGTAATTTCGCTCAATTAGAACAAGTTTTACGCAGCTTGCGCATCGCAGGCAACTGCACGCATTGTTGGAAAAAGCCGTCTGTGGGAGTCTATACAGCCTTGTAAACATGATGGCCTCGTATCACACTGTCTATACTAATGGTCGAAACTGCCATCCTACACGCTATAACCACGCAAATGCGAACAGGTGCGTAGATAGAATAACCGAGGTTCTACTGTAATAATCATTGTTCTGCGATACACTAGGCCAATCCTTTGGCTTTCGATGAAGCTATTAGCTCTTTCAACTTTTTATGTGGGGTTTAGGTCCATGAAGTGTGTAAACGCACGGTATCTTCAGGCCATATCCAGCTCCTCTATTCACCTTTTGTAGTTCATCATTGATGATCTTGTCTATAAATTGTAGTACATGATGTAGATATGTACTTAAGGGCTTTTAGAACACGTTATCTAGGTATATTAGGTCTATAAATAACCTATTGGCTTGAACCTCCCACCAGAGGACAACCTCCGAAAAGAGGACAAAACCTCTGCTCCCAAAGTGTCCTTTATTCAGAGGTTCCACTGTATTGTATAAAAACATTCATATGTAAAAATACCGATTTCATCTTCTTTCTAATGACCCAGCTACTGCGAAACTTGCGTTACTAATGGCTAGAATTGTTTCACAAAAACCATTTATATTGGAGTGGCAAAGTCTTCATGCCTTCTCCAAATGTCATCAAACTCTGGTCTGCACTCATACAAGTCAGTGTTAGACGTCATTTTCTCTTTTGCTTTCATGTGATTTACTCATGCGCTATTTAATACGATCACGTTGCGTCGAGTAACCATGTGCATGGGTCCCATAACATGCCATAGCAAACCATACATTAACTTGACAGTCTATAGAAACATTTGATGTACGTAACTATTGTCTATGAGGTTTTACGTGCTACGCAAGCGCGCGTCATTTTGACAACTTCCTGCATGTTTGCGGGTAGTTGTATGCGCAGGTAAACTGTAGGAAACCACTACAAGAAATGCGTTTTTTCGAGTAATGTAAGCTTGGTTAGGCTGAAGACTAGCGATGGCTGAAGGTGAGCCATAGCTGAAAGGTGAGCCATGACGCGTTGATCCACGATGTCATAGTTCACTTGTAGCGTTTGGACTGCTACGCTACATCTCATTGTAAATATGGGAGCCTAGCTAGCATTACTAACCTGAGAATCCTTGTGTCGTCCGGGTAGCCCCTCTGTCTTGCTGATTTTCACACCAGCAAACGTTTTGAGCACGTAAGAAGCTTTGGGCTTGGGCTTAAGACTCATACCCAGCTATAATGTGTGGGGTGATGAATTCACTGTATAGATACAAGCAAGGCAGTTACGTACGTACTGCTTGTTGAATGGTTGCTTCTATAACCTAGAAAGTATTTGCTCTATCTGTATTACTGTTATACAATCTCCACACAACTGTAAACTTTGTCTGTTGGATCTGCAGTATTACTGTTACCCATACCTTCATAAAACCAGTACTACTGGGTCCCTTAGACAAAATAACATAGCTAACCACACATAATATTATAAACACTCCAATATTTTCCCTGCAGATTCACTTCAGGAATTTACTACTTGTTTTTATATTCACTTTATCAGCTATTTCTACAATATGTTCTTTTCTCTACTTTAGTAATTATCCGACATGTACATGTGACAATCTTGTAACAGAGGAAGTGTCTACACCTGCTTTACAATCCTTTGACCAAAATAAATATTCTAGTGTGTATACAAAGGCCTATGAGAATACACCTGTGTTCAAATCGTGGTCTAAGGAAGTTGTTACTGAGACATTTCCTACAATCAGGCAGAACTGCTCAAAGCTAATGGAGGGAGACTCAGTGGAACTGAAACGAGCGATACAACTCCTAAATGGAATAGAAACTTTCTCCATTAATGCAAATTTTAGTGATTGCAGTCAAATTTCACAGGAATTTAATGACAATTTTTATATTTCTGAAAGTGAGAAGATCTTTCCAATTGCCTTTGTTCTCATAGTGCACACCAATGTTGAGCAAATACTGCGTTTCCTGAAGGTTATTTACAGGCCTCAAAATCTTTACTGCATCCATCCCGACCCCAACTCAGGAACAGAATTTACTAACATGTTTAAGCTCCTTTCACATTGCCTTCCAAATATATTTCTATCTTCACATGTCCAAAGTGTAAAATATTATCATCCAAGTACTATATTTGAAGCTCAGATGAGTTGTTTCAAAGACCTAGAAACTCTCTCCCACACAGAGTGGAGGTATGTAATCAACTTGTGTGGTCGCGAACTGCCACTTAAAACAAATCGTCACATTGTTGAAGATCTACGAAAAATGAATGGAACTAGTATTGTAAAAATACGTTCAGTTGACAAAAATGTTTTGAATGCTCGTTTCCACAAAGCTAAAATCAGATGTTCAAAATGTCCTAAGCAGTCAAATATTACAGACTTGCAAAATAACGATGATTTTCTTGGTCCTAACGGGATTAAAATATACAAAACTCTGTCTTACAACGCACTCTCTCGTTCTTTCATTAAGTACATCCTCCATAATAACACCATGCAACAATTCACAAAGTGGATTCTCAAGTATTGTACTACACCAGAAGAGTATTTTTATAGCATGGCATACATGATTCCAGGAGCACCAGGTGGATTTTACACACAGGTATCGCCACTTCCTGAAAATGAAGTTCCACTAGTATTCTATGCTCATTGGAAACATCGCAAACACTCGCCTGTCCGTGCTCCAGGTGAAACATGCTTAGGTAAGGTTGTTCATCAAGTGTGTATTCTCAACTCAGCAGAACTGCCACGGATTAAAAATATTCTGAAGCGGAATGTGTGGTTCTTTAATAAGTACTTTATGGAAGACGACCATGTCGTTATGGACTGTGTTGAGGAGGAACTCGTCAAGAAAAATAAACAAGAATTTTTGCAAGATCAACAAAAAGTCATAGCATAGCTGTCACTATGCATGTGTGCACCAATGTGCATTAGCCATGTACATAATTATGCTTATATTTACAGCGCATGCGCATGCGTTGACAACCAAGCGCTGTGAGTAGGCGCCCGGGACTGTGATTCTGGGCATGCGCACTGTATGAGCGATTCCCAATGGCTCTGTTCATCAATACATGATACAACAGGGTTCACCCACTTTCACTTGGTATTTGGGCGTACCCCTAACCTGCCTGTAGATTTGATGTTGGGTCGGTTTGACCAGGATGAAATCCCAGAGTACCCAGATTTTGTTCAAGACCTGCATGGCAAACTTAAAGAATCCTTTAGCATTGCAGGTTGTCTGATACTAATGCATGACAGAAAAAAGCCTATGATAACAGGTGCCATGGAGTTGATTTAAAGTTGGAGACCGAGTTTGGCTCTATGTACCTGCAGTGAAACCAGGGAAGACAAAGAAATTGTCTTCACTTTGGCGAGGCCCTTACACAGTTCTGGATAGGACTAGTCCAGTGAACTATAAAATACAGTTGATTGGTGGAACAGTCTGTCTTATTGTCCATCGCAATAGACTGAAACCTTGTTATGGTGAACCAAGCCATATCAGAGTGACCAATGCTAAGTCTCAAACTCAGGAGGCAACTCTACCTAACCAGCCACATACCAGTGATCACCCAGCGTGTCAAAGGAGCTACAGAGATGCTCTTATGAGTACACCCTCGCCTCCAGGTGGCTTCACGTCCTCTGATCCAGATAGCTCTGAACTCCCATCTCCTGTTTCCTCTGATACACCACCAGCTGATTCTTTATCTCATTCTCGCCCGGTTCGTAATCGACAACAACCGGACCATTATGGAATCTATGTTGGACATTAGTGGTCCAGAAATCTTGTGTGGACACAAGAGCTTAAGGGGGAGTCATGTAATATTGGTTTATGTAATCTTTTTGTATGTATTTATGTAATGACCTGTTCTCTTTCTTGGTTCTCACACACTTGTTTTTGTATCACATGCATGACGTTGTATACTGATAAGTCTCCCAATTCTCACAAACTGTTTATGTATGTCACCTCTTGTTACCATATTCCCATCATTATGTCTATATCTGATTCTAGAACATTCTCTGTTGCTGGTTATATAAATGTAGAGCTGTATTTGGTGTATGGAACTTGTATTTGTAACTGAAAAGTATATGTTAACTGTTGAGCGCAGTGAACCCGCTACTACAGATGTTGGACAGCATCTTCCTAAATTTAACTCTACATCCCTGGGTCAGCAGTCATCACATGCCCGACAGGCATATAGTAGTAACTAGATGAAGGGTTACAGTTACACTTCCATATCTGCTGTCCCAACATCAAAATCTATGCACTTAACTACTGACTTAAAATTAAATATAGTATTGTAAATAGGCTTAGTATAGGAATAACTAACAATAGGTGGTTCCTGTTGTCTTACAAATGCAGGTATAGTTTTTAACACATTCTTATGTGCAATATTTTTGGAAGATCAACCATTTCAATACCCTTATTGTGAAAGAGCACATTCATAAACATCCTATCAGATTTATTTCCCTGAACATTTAGATGGTCACCTCGAAATCCATTTCTATAAGCGATAAAATCCCTCAATAGCATAGCTACTCTACTAGTCATTTTATCCTCTAACAAAAGCTCTTCTAATATATGCCAAACAATTGACAACGTGCGTTTAGGTAGTGAGCATAAGAAGGTCTTAATATCATGAGAAAAAGTAGGTGACTTATACCCATGCACTATTTCCTAAAGGTCTCTTCTATTATGTTCCTATGTATTCTACTTCTCCTACGTTTATTCAATCTTTTACGGAACTTACGAGTTTGTTTATTAAACATACCATACACTACTAAACCCGTACCAATCTTCTTAGATACACTACCAAACTGTTGTACATTGTCATTGAGGCCATATGGATATATAGAACATAATTCCCTATACCAAAATTCTTCCCTAGTTAATAATTTAGAGGAAATAGAAACTTTATCACTGGAAGTAAGTATGACTTCCTCAATAGGCATTATTCTCATATCATCTATGCATTGTCCATCAGAGCTGAAATGATTATATAAATATAGATCACACATTTGTTTCAGTCTATTACGATGGTTATTCGTTCTACTCCTGAGTGTCTGACTAGTGTGGCCAATGTACTGTACACCACATTTCTTACAAGAGATAAGATATATTACATTCCTAGAACTACAATCCATATCATTATTAGGGCTATCTATTTTATATTTCTGTAATGTTACTAGTGAAACTAGACCCTTCACTAATGTGTTTACATGTCAAACATCGCTTACTTCCACACTTAGTAACAGTAGATACTGGTTGTTGACCATCAGCTAGACCCCTTCCTAATATAGGCTTTGAGGGCATAGCATCATAACAACCACCATTACTCATTCTAACCATCATATGCATCCTTGCTGAGTCTGCCTTTAAACACCCAGACTCTTGGTGTACCACCTTGGTGTGCCAGGCTGGTGGCTGCCCCCTACTATTTGACGCCATCATTAAACCAATGTAAAGGAGATATTGAAGTATAGCTATAACATGATAAACATGCTGAACTCAAACTCAGTTTGAATCAACCCACCATGTATTATTTTAGATCTACACTAACACCAATCACATCATTACTATATGTGAGAGTGTGGGGGGACTGTAACTGGTGGTTGTGGCTCAGTGGTTAGTGCACTGGATTTCCAGTCACTGATCCTGAGTTGGATCCCCAGTGGAAGTTGGTCTTTTCTACTCTCTCTTCATTCTGAGTCACCAATAAGTCTCTATTCTACTCTTCTCATAGTTCAAGTGTTGTGGTGTTGAGAGCAGTGAGGACTGGTTTGATCTCAACCCAAATGCTGTGGCAGACAACAATAATATTCCTCCGGGGCATTGCTCCTGTGACCTCACAGACAGCAAATGTCAAACTTTCATGGTCACTGTCAAAGACAATATTACACAGTACAATGCTTGGAAAGTTGTGAGTTTGAATGAAGAGGCTTTAATAGGATGTACTTTGGAATACATCTATATCCTTATTAATGAGGTGTCTTGACTTTAGAATGAACGTACAAATTAAGTGCTTGACCCTTACAATTGAATATAGTGCTTTCACAAACACAATACCTCTTCCCAAATGTTTGCAAATCCCAAAAATTGTCATTATTTTCACATATATCTTATTCATTATGCTACAGGGTTGCATATCTCTACTGGAGGAGAATATTAAAACAATAATGAGTGTGATTGGTGTAGTAGCAATTGTGTTAGCTTTGATTGAGGTAGGTATTGCATAGACTCCATAAAATATGCCCAATTAACTTTCTTCCTTTCTTTCACCATCTCTTCCACTCCCTCATCACTCTCTACTCTCCCTCCCTCGGTCCTTTCTCTCCATCTCCCCCTTCCACTCTCCATCCCTCTGTCCTTCCCTTCCTCCCACTTTTTCTACCTCGGTCCTTCCCCTCCATCTCCCTCCCTCCTTCTCCAACTAGGCTTTCCTCATGGTGTTTGCCACTGGTTTATGCTGTTGCATTTGGACAGTCCATAGGAAGGGCACAAGATAATTCATTACTTTTGCTGTATATATGTACCCATATTCATACGTGTCACCAATCTACGCATGCGCAATACATACAAAGTGACGTAACACACATGCGCAGATGAGGCACACTCACGTTATCTTTGGGAATTGGTAGGGTGTAAGAATAACCCACTTTACCTGCAGTAGTTCTATACGCTACGCTTACACTGGCCTCTATTCTCGAGCGAGAAGCTAGGGTACGGTAGTCACTTCGAGGTCAACGGGCGCGCGCTACGCGTCAACACGTCACATGATGTTTCATTCCCCAAAAGCGCCCACAATTACATGGCTATACTTACAAGCGCGTGTTAGTTATATATAATGATCACGAGATTTACTGTTCGTTATTCTAGGCCGCGTGCGCGCTCACAATAAATTAACGTATAACGGGGGTGGAAAAACGGTTTCCGTTAATGTCGGATGACGTCACAAAGTTCCGGCTAACGCGGCGGAAGAAGAAAGCATGGGAACGAGGCTACCCAGACCTTCCCTGTTGAATCAGGTTAGGGACCTTAGGGATGACGATTGACCAATCAGAATAGAGATTTGAAAAGGTCCCTCCGTTGTTTAATTGTGCGGGGGGATCGTGGTTGGGTAAGCCGTCTAGAGCTTTTTTACCTACCACATCTTCCAGAGAGCGACAAAACGATGGGTTGCTGAGCCTTTACTATTTTTTATTGAGTAAGGTTCAACTTCGATGACAAAGTCTTACGTGTACTTGTATCCCCGAAAGCGTTCGTACAAGTCTTCAGAAGCCGAAGCTTATGATTTGACAACTAAACAGTAATAGAGGCTTCTAGCAAGCCATCCTTTCGTTGCAGTCGGGAGATATGATAGTAAAAGTGAAAAAATGCCATCAGGGGCCGCGCGCTAGCGAACTCACGTGATGTTCCACCCCCGGATTTCCTTCCCTTCATATAGTCAATTAAAACGCTCACAGTAAAGCGCGCGCAACAGAGAAGGCCTAGCTTGGAAAAGGTTACTGAGCTTCTACTACCTAGTATGAAAAATTGCTCCTGTTGCAGATTTATCCTAGTTATGCTCGTAAGTGAACCTATATCTTTTATATAGGGCGGTAGCATACTCGCACACTATAGCGCGGTGTCGTAGATCTGCTTGTAAGTTATAGGTATATATTTTGATCCCACCAGCGGAACTGGTATATGGGCCTTTTTTATATTCAGAGCATTGTATGTAGTGACGGGCCGTATGTATAGGTTATATCATGGAAGCGGTTTTATGCGTTCGCACGAACCCTACTTTCTCCGCGAATATACTTTCTCATCCTCTTGTCAGTCTTATGGCAACAGGGCTGCCGCAAACGTATATAGGACTGTAGTCAACCGGGTATAGATCTTCGTGTACTCATCTGTTTAAAAACTAGTCGCTAGATCTAGAGTACACATTAAAAGCATTATGGTTACTTTAGCCCTTGCATGGTCGTCTCAGTTACATCAACAACTGTCAGAAATAACCACAGTGTATAGTTAATCATTAGAGATATCCAAACAGCAAGATTACTATGCGGAAGTCCGTGATCCTTCTATGTCTCTAGTCAAATGTGTTGGTTTATTCCCCCCCATTACCAGACTCCCGGCTACACCCGTGGGTAGTCAGTGTAGCCTAGGTTTCAAAAAGCTTTCCCCTTTTACGCTGATACGCGCGCACACGAATTATTGTGCAGGGATAACGAACACAGGGAAGATGATAGGATCAGCATCATATGGTATGTGTAAATGGCACAGTCCAATTGTCCAACGGTTAAAAACTAAAGTCTATTTGCTTCCACCTGGCACCACAAATATCAACGGTGCAACAACTCTGATAATTGTCCGATTTCAAACACCAAGAGTTAGCTAAGTTTCTGTACCTAAAGGTCTATTATTTATCAGTCCAAAATATTACTGTGTGTCACATAAGGGAAATATATACATTTTATATATAGAAGATGTAATTAACCGCACGAAATGTAGGTGTGTAGAAATTGAGGCACTACTTTTCACAGAGAAAAACCTTTTAGC